>RCWM02000807.1:0-378000 GCA_003667255.2 Euschistus heros | reverse complement strand
CAACAATCGCGAACCGGTTGATTTTCTGTTAGGGGCAGATTTATTTGCTGACATTTTACGCGGGGGTACTATAAAACTTGAAGAAGGGGTTCCTAATGCACTTGATACCATTTTCGGTTGGATCTTAATGGGTTCCTTAAAGGGTGATTCAGCTGGCGAAGCTTGTTACCCCAGCACTGTCCTCCATAGCACAGCCCTACCCTGTTTAGAATGTGAAGAGCTCACACGAGTGATGATTAAATTTTGGGAGGTGGAAAACGTCGCGAACGTTGCGAGGTTAGATCCGCAGGATGTTCATTGTGAGGAGCATTTTGTGGCTACTCACTCCCCGAGACAAAGATGGTCACTTTACAGTGAAACTTCCGTTCAAAGGAAATCCACCCGAATTGAGTGATTCCAAATTTGGAGCACTCAATCGATTCAAAAATTTGGAAAAGAAATTTGAGAAAGATCCCACACTGCAGCTTGGATATTCCAAGGTGATGCATGGAGTATTTGGAAAAGGGTTATGTAGCACGTGCAAAGGGGTCAGGGAAATGCTATCTCCCACACCATGCGGTTTTGAAAGACAGCACATCCACAAAACTTAGGATTGTGTTCGATGCATCTGCTCGATCTAGTAACGGGTCCTTAAATGATCATTTACTCACCGGACCCAAGTTACAACGTGATATAAAGGATGTTGTCATGCTTAGCTTTCGCAAACCCCGCATTGCTATATCGGCCGATATCTGCCAAATGTATCTGCAGATAAAACTAGCCACAAAAGACCGTGAATTTCAACATTTCTTTTACCGATTCCGAGCTACCGATGCCTTGACAGAGTATCATTTGACAGGTTACCGTTTGGGTTATCCTGTTCGCCTTTTTTGGCAATGCGCGTAATTAAGCAGCTTGTGCTGGACGATGGAACACCTTATCCTGAAGCTTCACGTGTATTATTAGAACACATGTACGTTGACGATCTCTTGACCGGAATGGACACGATTTCCGAAGCTTTAACTCTGAAGCGGGATCTAATAAATCTATTAAAGAAAAGGAGGGTTCGAACTAAAAAAAAAAAGTGGAGCAGTAATTGTCCACAAATCCTTGAGGACGTGCCCTCGGAGTCCTTGGAGTCCCCGATTTCATTTTCTAACATGGAAGATACCATAGTCAAATTGTTAGGCATACAGTGGGAGCCCAAATATGATTGTCTGTCATATAAGGTAGTCATCAAAGAATGTGTTTTGACAAAGAGAGGTATTATGTCCACCATAGCCAGAATTTATGACCCATTAGGATATTTGGCGCCAGCGGTATTTAGAGCAAAGACGATTTTGCAGAAATTATGGGAAAAGAAACTCGAATGGGATACTCCCATACCCCCCGATATTGGCAAACAGTGGGAAGCATTTTATAACAATCTAACACATTTGAGTAAAATCTGTATTCCTCGATGCATCTTTGTTGAGGGTTCCTCGAATGTAACGATTGTTGGGGTTCGCAGATGCGTCCGCGTTAGGTTATGCCGCAGTCGTATATCTGCATCTGGAATTACCAAAGGGTTGTTCATCCTATCTGATCTTTGCGAAAACTCGGTTGGCTCCTATTAAGCTTTTATCGATACCTCGGCTCGAGTTGTGTGCAGCCGTATTATTAGTTGACACTTTGAAGTCACTTAAGGACATCTTGTCGCACTGGAATGTAAGGTCCACCGTTTCATGTTCCGATTCGACTACAGTTTTATCGTGGCTTCACCTCCCTTATTCGCGCTTAAAATCGTTTGTGGCTAATCGAGTAGCTAAAAAATATTAGAATTGTCTGAGCTATCATCCTGGAATCACGTGAGTTTCGGAAAATAACGGCGCTGATGTGGCCTCGCGAGGAACGTGTCCTTCGGAACTACCTTCGCATACCACTTGGTGGAATGGACCAAGGTGGCTCTGTTGTCCAAAAAATAAGTGGCCTATTTCGTCTAACCCTGTCTTAATTGATCCATTGGAATTAGGGGCGGAAGTTAAGTCAGAAGAAACGGTTACGATGATGGTCATCAATGCGGGAGAATGCGAGTTTGATAAATTCTTAGAACGATTTTCCTCGTATTCGAGGATGGTAAGAGTATTCGCTTATGCCATTCGATTCATACACAATGCATCAAACCGTAACTCAGTGAGATCGGGTTTATTGTCACTGTGGGGGAAACTCGACAAGCAATTGAAGCAGTGGTTAAAGGTGTACAATCATCAAAAGGTCTATCTGTATTGGACGGGGAGCGAATAAAGTCGATGAGGTCACTCAACCCTTTTGTTGATCCCCGTGGTTTGGTCAGGGTGGGCGGCAGGTTACGACATGCCCCTTTATCATATGAAGCTAAGCACCCAATACTGTTACCCTCAAAATCTCATTTCGTTAATTTGCTTATTGATCACTTTCATCGGGTGTATCTTCACGCCGGTCCGCAGTTATTGCATTCCTTGCTGCGGAATAAATTTTGGATCATAGCCGGTAAAAGTGTCGTCAAGTCACGCGTGCACCGCTGTGGGACATGCCATCGTTTAAGGGTAAAAAACATCAACCCTTTCATGGGCGATCTTCCCCCATCGCGGTTTGAACGGGGTAGAGCCTTCCTCAACGTGGGTATTGATTACGCAGGTCCCTTCCTTATCAGAGAATCGTTGCGACGTAAAGCTGCTCTAAGTAAAGCTTATTTATGCCTCTTCGTATGCTTTAGCACCAAAGCGGTACATATTGAAGCAGTAACTCAATTGAGCACAGATGCTTTCATGGCATGCTTCGATCGATTCGTTGCTCGTAGAGGGTTTGCCCAGCAAGATATTTTCTGACAATGGTACCAACTTTGTCGGAGCATCCAATCGTTTGAAAGAGCTCTATAAATGGTGGAACTCTCGCGATGTCTCGGAAAAAATAAGGACCTTTTTAACCGCTAAGGAAGTGGAATGGCACTTTATACCTCCTTATGCGCCACACTTCGGTGGTTTGTGGGAGGCAGGGATCAAATCGTGTAAGTATCATCTCATACGAGTATTGGGTACTCAGCCAATCACCTTTGAGGAATTAGCTACCATAGTTACAAGGATTGAAGCCGTTCTCAATTCGCGACCCCTCCACCCATTATCCTCTGACCCGGAAAATTGTCAGGCTCTCACTCCGGGACACTTCCTTATAGGAGCTCCTCTTGTTGCTTCACCGGAACACAATGTCACGGATATTCCACGGAACCGCTTGTCTAGGTGGCAGCACTTGCAGCGTTTCATTGCGGATTTTTGGAAGCGTTGGCGACTGGACTACTTACAAAGCCTTCAGCAAAGAGTTAAATGGACTGATCCGACAACACCCCTCTTATCGGGAACATTAGTTCTTCTCAGGGATCCCAATGTGCCCCCTTTACAATGGCCAATTGCAAGGGTAATTGAAAACACTTCCTGGAAAGGATGGTATTGTTTGAGTGGTGAAATTAAGGATTGTGAAAACCGAATTCCTACGACCAGTCTCCGCCTAACTCCTTTGCTTCCTGAGGACACCAGTAATTGAAAATTTATGAAATTTTGGTGGGCGGCATGTTAAAGCCCGATAATTTAATATCTCATTTTATTTTATTTTTTTTTATTCTCATCTCCTATAGTGAGGAAACCGCATTTAACTTATAATGAACAATATGTAGTGTAAATAGCGTGTTTACGGTTCAAGTTAAGTGTTTATGGTTCAAGTTTATTTACGTACGCCTCGGGAGATAAGAGACTCAACGGTGAGTCCTGGCCAGACCTCCCTGGAAGAAGTAGTTACGCACCATCTCACCAACTTCATCCTCGAGACTCACCGGCAGGTTTTTTTTTTTATTACTCACCCCTGCCCATGGAAGTATGAAGCAACTCACCGTATGGATTGAAGATTGCACCAGGGACCCTCAAGCACAGTAACAGGTAACTTGAACCAATATATAAAAAAGGAAAAGAGACATTTAAATTTTTTTTTGGTATGTATTTGAATTTGGTTTATTTTGTAATCACAATAGGGGATTTTTAATATTATTAGGAGAAACTTTTTTTTTTATTTTTGTTTATTTCTAGTTTCAAACTTAAATTTCTCACCACGATATTTTTAATGTTTATATATATTTATATACTCACTCATTTAAGAAAATATATTTTTAATTTCTGGTGTTCATTTATAATTTCAATTTTCTTTGTTTTTTTTTTTTTGTTTTTTATGTCATTAATTATTTTACAGATTTCCCAATCTTTAAGACTTATGTTTGGGCATTTTTCTAAGTAATTCTTTACCAGCATTCATTGGGGTTGGGAATTGTTTTTTTTTCCAAAAGTGAAAAGCCCCCCCCCCAACATATATAATATATATCAAAATTATATTTTGTCGACCCTTAGAAATTATATAATTAACTATTTTACAATAATCGGGTTATAGGTCCTTTATATTTAACAATATTTTGTTTAAACAATATTATTATTGTTATTGTATATATATATTATATATATATATATATATATATATATATATATATATATATATATATATATATATATATATATATATATTTCTTGACTGGTGCTATTAGATGTTTAATAAGGTCCTTGAGGTTCGATGACTGAACTCAGGAACCTTGTTAAATATATATAAAATTTTAAGTAAAGGCTAAGGAAAATGCTTGCATTCGCATATTGAGCAGAAAGTACCTTGTTTGATGTATTTGATTTTATCATTATTTTTTAGAATTTTTTTTTTAAATAAAAGGAATGTAACGAATTAAGAAAATACAATTATATATAATTTAAATATAATTATAACGCATTAAATGTCGATAACTATAAACTATAAAACTAAACGCTACTACGCTCATGGAAACCGGTAACGAAAT
This sequence comes from Euschistus heros, assembly GCA_003667255.2. Lineage (NCBI taxonomy): Eukaryota > Metazoa > Arthropoda > Insecta > Hemiptera > Pentatomidae > Euschistus > Euschistus heros. The sequence continues at coordinate 373,124 of RCWM02000807.1, read as the reverse complement.
TGGTTTAGTAATTAATACCGATAAAACAAAATATATGGTTAGTAGCAGAAACGGTGAACATTTTAGTAATGTAGTTATTTCCGGGATAAAGTTTGAACACATTGAGCAATTCAAATATCTAGGGTCTATTATATCGAGAAAAAAAAAATTAAATTCAAGAAGAAATAAAGGCTAGGTTAAAAGCTGGTAATGCTTGTTATTTCTCGGTCGCAAAATTACTCAGTTCTCGCTTACTCTCCAAAAATTTAAAAATTAGGATATACAAAAACTATTATACTACAAACAGTTCTCTAAGGATGTGAAACATGGCCTCTGACGTTAAAGGAGGAACAACGCTTTAAAGTTTTCGAAAATAAAGTACTTCGTAGAATATTTGGCCCAAAAAAGGATGAAGAAACCGGAGAATTTAAAAGGCTTCACAATGCGGAACTGCGTGAATTATATCCCGTAAATATAGTTCAAGTAATAGCAGCGCGACGCTTAAAATGGGCATGTAAAGTCGTTGGGTTTAATAATGATCGAATCCCGAAAAAAGTAATCAGTTATGAGCCGTCGGGTAAAAAAAACGATCGAGGGGTAGACCGAGACGAAGATGGGAGGATTGCATCAGGGCCGACCAGGGGGATTTAGGTTTTGGAGGAGTGGATTGGAGGGGGACGTGTGCGGTCGACGGTTGGTGGTGTCGGCAGAGCATCAAACCTTCGGGTTCGCTAGGCCTTAATTTATTTATTTATTTATTATTTATAAATGTCGATATGGAGAATCCAATTGATCTTCACATCACGAAGTTTTTTTTCTGATCATTGGGGAAAATAAAGATAAAATCCATTTAACCAAATAAAATAACTAATTTTTTTATAATAATAAATATTTATATATAACGAACAAGAGAAAATACATAGCAGACTTGTAAACTGAGTTATATTAGAAGTACATGTTTTGTTCTTTTGTGGGTGTATCATTTGAGGGATGTTTTATTGTAATTATCGATTTTTCGGATAAGGGAACTTTCTGAATTCCAAAGTATGTTTTAGCTTGACCATATATCTAAAGTTAGGTAGGGTTAAGCTCATTGAGTTTAGTTGATATTTTTGATATCGAGATGATCTCCATATACAAGTTTATTATAATAATTATATACATATTATGTATAGAGAAAACATTTTAAAACGGGCTCTGGTGTAATTATGGTCACCCATTTCTACTGGCTAAGTAAGATATAGAAGACTGGCGGCAAGGACTGTCTATAGAGCCATTTGCTAATATAAGATAGCAGTGGGCAGTTGGAACCATTTTTTGAACTAGTGTGGATGCAGCTTGAGTTGTTGTGCAAATTGGTGTTCATTCCGGACAGTACACTTTTGAAAGACATATGAAATCGTTTTCGTTTCATGTTGTTATGTATATTTCGAAATAGTATCACAATGATTTTAGGTAACATGTTATACTGGCGAGATAGAGTTGGTGTAAATATGGACCTTTACATATCTCTTGTTAGAGATCACAACCTGCATCTTTTGTGATGGAATGTTCTCTGAAGACATTCGGGGAGAAGTGTGGGTGAAATGTTCCCAAATGTGGTAAGTTACAATTGCGATTTCAGTAATTTTTTTTTTCCTGTAATAAATAAACTCTCTACCATTTCGAGTTGTTTTAAATTTTTTATTTATTATTTTTATTTTTTTTTATTTACACTCCGATTTTTCTTGTGCTAATTTGAAAGGTTTTTGTAAATCGTCGTTTTCGAAATGAAATAATTGATTTTAATCATTGTTCTGCCATCTCGCGTTTAAGATGCTTGTTATAGTTGTTAATAAAATACAAACAACTAGAATTTTTCAAGTTAAAAGAAACTTTAAATAAAAAACAATATAGGGAGCCCATATTTTTACGCATTTTTTCTCTAATATATATGAAATGTAAATATTTCACGATTCTTGATTCCCAGATACGGAAAGATCTGTCTGTATAAGACACGATTTCTTTGAAGATTGGTTTAATATTTAGTAATAGCTGAAGAGTACATGGTTAGGGGGTAATTTCATTGAAAATCCATTTGGGAGCGGGGGATGCCGGCTACCCACGGTCTAGATAGCTCTGCTCTGTTAATCTCTGCCGCCTAATCGTTGGCCGAAACATTCCCTTCCGTTTTTCTGCCGGAGACCTAACGCAATTTCCCAGGGAGCGGATATAATTTGTTCTCGCCGGTAATGAGCCGGCTACGAGGCACATTAATCACCAGGTGTTACTCCTCATTCTCCCGCCCTCTCTTCCTACGACTCACTTCTATAGAACTCGTGTTGTAGATTGTGTGTTTATTTAATTATATAATACGCATTTAACTAATCAACGCTGTTTAATATCGTGTTTACAACCAAGCACTAATGTTATTTTTTTTCATTAGTGGTTTGAAATTGAAATGTGGAACAAATTGATACCAAACGATAATATCAATTTCCAATCAAAATTACAGCTACTTGCTATCGAGACAGTTAGGAAAAATACTTTTTGATTGAAAAATATTAAGGAAATGATGAAGCGATATAATGTGGAAGATAGTATGTCTATTGGTAATTTTCAAAAATGGGAAATTGTTTTTTTTTTTTAAAAAAGAAAGGCATTAATACTAAATTTCAACTTGAATCATAGCCCTACCTGCAATAGTTATATAAATAGTTCCCTACAATTTAAAGATACTTGTTGGATTATGAGAATCAGGGGGGAACTTCTAAATTTGAACGACAAGAGTTATGGCACAGGTATAGGAATATGTTCATTATGTAATAGATCCGAGAGAGAGGAGGATGAGTATCATTTCCTTGCGGTATGTCCTATCTTGAGGGAATCAGAGTAAAATTTATGGGATAACCGTTACTTAATGAAGCTCAGGCATTAAATATTTTAAATGGTGAATGTTGGCTATATTTATCAAAATATTGTTAAGTTTAGTACAAGAATTTAATTATAGTTAAGTATTTGTTAAAAAAAAGTGTAAAAAATGTTAAGTAAAATGTTATTTTCCAATATTTTTTTGTTTTATAGTACTGTATTATTTTATTCTAACTAGAAATGTGTTAATTTTTTTTTAATGATTTATATTGTATTTAAGTTTTCTCTATTCATTAATATCGTGTACTTAGAAAGTAATGCCTTAAAGGTCAATTAGAGTCGTAGGAGACTCAATCAAGAATCAGGAACCACAAGACTATAGCAGTCCTTAAAAGTGATGAGAATTTCAGTCAGCAAATGTTTCGACTATATAAGAAATGTATATATAAAAACGCCCAACTTGCATATTGTCCAGAACCATAGAGACAAAGAAAGTCCAAAATTTAAATAATTGTTTTGGTTTTAAATTAATGTATTTTAAAATTTTAAATGCTGTTTCCAGTGAAAGAGGCACTTCACTACTAAGCTCCCGACCCGAGTTCGAATCCAACTGATGGCAGAAAAAATTTATTTTTTCGGTCGTAGCTCGACTTCGAGGTCGGTAGACCCTCCTGGTGCACACCCAGCCTCAGCAAATAGGGTACCCTTAGGGAAAAGACCTGTCGGTTGATCGCGATTTGGCCAAATCTCCTCCTCTTACCTAAGTACTGAACTCGAGACCCTTCATGGGTTGATAATGGTACAGGTTTTTTTTTTTTTTTTTAATTAAAAATTAATACAAAATGGTCATTTGGTTTGATGATAAGAAATGTAGAAAATATAAGATTAATATAAGAGGGAAAAGAAAAAAAATGACTAATGGCTCCTAGTCATTAACGTTTAGCTCAGTCAAGACCCATTATCCAACTCTTTTTATATCTTATTGTGGATATTTTTTAGCTGAGAGGCTCGATGTGGCGTGTAGGTTTTTTGTCTGGCCCTATCAGAGTGCCCTTGTTATTTTTGTGTAGTCGTTAATTGTACTTGTATATATCCCTTAATGGTCGGTATGTTTAGGTTGCTTAGAAAAATGTTTCCAACATAAAAGAGCTTGCGTAGTAATGTTTAAAATATTATGGTTAGAATATTGTATGAATGCTTATATTTCATCCCTATATACCATGAATAGTATTTGAGTTATATATATTTGTGAATATATTTGTTGATCTAAATTTTATTACTAGGTATTTGGCGCAATTGATTCCAACACTATGGGGTCGTTTCTTCCTTCTATATACGGACATAGGAATATATATCTACATAAACTTAAAATCAAATCATAGCATAAAAAGAACGGGTAGTAGAGTACAAAAATCGCAGTATATTTTTGCCAAGATAGTTTATATCTTAAATTTTTATTTTGTAATTAATATAATATAATAATAAATTTTAAATGGTTAATAATTAGTAAAAAATATTTGTTATGTTAGTATATGAAATATATGAGGGATATTTTTCGAATTGTTACATATATAGATGATAAATAAACTGAAAATTCCTATATGCAGTGTATAAAACATATTTCAAAAATCTTTTATAATACAAATGAAATTAAAACATAAGCAAAATTCAATATTTTACAAATATTAAATGATTTGACAACCACAGCAAATATTTAAATCTAACATACAATTATATTTAAATCATGCATTCATCTAGTAATTATAAGTTTTTTGTAATCAAATTTATTATTTTCTTTAATTTTATTATTTCATGAACTAAAAAAAAAAATTAGTATTGTACAATATTTTATTTCCTTCCTTTGAATAATCAGCCACTCGGTGCTCTGCCATAAATTTACAATTGTAGTTCACTTCATTATTTTATTGTGAATCTTCTAATGATTCTTTTTGTTGCCTTGGGCCCAAGAGATGATCTTTGACTAGATTTCAACTCACAGTGTCTTCCTCTAACTTCTTTTTTCATTTGCTTCAATGCCTTGTTAATTAGCACATTATCTATTATTTAATCAATACTTATTTTTTAGTCAACTATATAATCTTTTAAAATACATTTTGATTTTCACATTACATATTAAATAGTAATATGCAATAAACCAGTTTATCAAAACATTTTAATATTTTACTACGCTACTGTCTTTTAAAATAATGTTCGAAAAACATAATTATTATTTTCAAAATGTAATGTAAATTTTCATTTATTTAAAAATAAATATTTAGTTATTAAACGTTTCACTCTTTTTAAAAAATTAAATAATGAGACAGTAAAATATTGAGTGTAATGTATATTGAATCATTTTATAACTTTAATTTTCTCTTATCATTACACCTATTTATCCAACAAACAAAATAAAAAAATATCTGCTTCAATCAGTTTCACATTCCCTCCAATAAAATTAATCTTTGGTTAGCCCATATCATTACAATATGTGATACCAACCGTTAAGAAGAGGTATACTGAATATCATAAGAGAACGAAAGTTCTAACTAGAATACATGTAGTATTGGTTATAAAAGCTTGTAGATTTACACGTAATATGTTTAAAAAAAAAAAAACAAATATTTATTATTATTATTATTATTTCCTTGGGGCCATCTAGGACCACGTTAAGTCTTTTTACATTTGACAGTCAGCTTGGCTTTTTTTTTGAGCCCAGACCTCTCTCATTCTCTGGGAGTGGGCCAGCTTGCTCTCAAAATTATTTAATTAAAAAAAAAACAAACTTTAAACGCCTTTTTGAAGTGAAGATGCCAACTTGAGATTTCAATTTAAATGGGTGCTCGTTTTCGCAATGATTTCCAGGAAATAGCGGTCTCAAGGGACCGATGATCCATTTTAAGCTTAATTGAAAGCTTAGAGTGCATTCCCATGATGCTGGAGTAATCAGAAATGCAGAGAAATATCGTGTTTCAGTTTTGTATAGGATTCCTAGTAAAATGTTTATTACAATGCAGTCTTTATTAGCAAAGCTGCTTACTGCGAATTAACAGTATATCATTATAAAATACTGTTACATAGGAAGTTACAACATAACGACGCAGGAAAAAAAAATATTATATACTTGTAATGAAAATAATGTTGGTAATTGTTTGTAGAGGTAAAGGGATAATTATGGGCAACCTTCTTTTTAATTTAAAGTTACTTTTAACTTAAAAAGTTCTAGATTTTTGTCTATTATTCATTCAGTCTTTAGAAAAGTCATAAAAAATAGTTTAAAACAGGAGTAAAAAATTCGAAACGGTAGAGAGTTTATTTGTTACAGGGAAAAAAAATATTTACAGAAATCTTTCAGACCGGGTAAGATCTAAGTTCCCAGATTAGGGATCATTTTACCCACACCTCTCTTCAGAGAAATTCCATCACAAAAGCACTAACTTTGGATCTCTAACAATAGATTTGTGGAAGTTTCCGTTGAAATGAGGGTCCATATTTACACCGAGAAAGAGTGCCCATATTTACACCTACGAAAGATGGCCACTGTCACATGTAACCTAAAATCGTACATGACTAAAAGTGTGCTTAAAAAAGTATCTTAAGATCTCAGCTTTCTAGGTATCATTGTGAAGTTATTTTTAAAAAACATAAAAACATGAAACGAAAACGATTTCACATGTCTCTCAAAAGATTACAGTCCAGAATGAACACCAATTTGCACAATAACTCAAGCTTCATCTACACTAGTTGAAAGAATGGTTTTAACTGCTCACTACTACCTTCTGTTAGCAAATAACGCCATAAGCAGTTCTCGCCGCCAGTCTTCAATATCTCCCTTAGCCAGTAGGGAGGAGTGCCTATATTTATACCAATGCCCATATACCTTTTCCTCTACTGAAATAAAAAGTAAGAAACATAAGTTTATGTTTGCTAAAAAAAACTCCGGCAACGACTGAATACCTACACTTACTTACTTAAACCCATATGGACATACGCCACACAAATATACAGGACACAAAAAAATACACACCTTAAAAAAATACAAATATTCCAATCAAAATTACTCAGACTAATCACGAAATCACCTTGGTACATTTCAAACCACACACTTCACACTCATTTAGAAAAACCCACAGTAAAGGAACATATACATGACCTTTATAGACGATTTCACGACAGACTTCATGGACATAACAACATACTCATTAATGACATGGCCACGACTGACATAACTGGAAATACTCTCAGAAGGCTTAAAAGAAGCTGGATGAGAGATTTTCTCAAATAAATCTCTTTAATCCATGCCAGGAGGAGGTACTATTAAGTGCTAGTCTCCCACACGCATACAAGGACTGTAATATTCAATTTCATCACATTCACTGATTGTTACCCTAATAACAGGTGTGTATAAAAATTCTGAAAGAGAAAAAAAAAAAAAAAAAAAAAATGTTTGCTTTTGATGATGTGGTAGTTTGCATTCACAAGCCAACGGCAATATTGAGGTCTATATTCATTATCATTGGGTTTTAAATCCAACATTCAAAATCTAAAGAAATAAATCCTAAATAAGAATAATAAATAAATAAATGTGATAATATAAAATCCTTTGATTTGGTGTCACTTTATTGACAGTTTTCCTTTATTTTGTATTAAAAAATAAATTTTTCTTTGGTTTTTATTTCAACGAAGAGTTTATTTTATTTAAAATGCATATTTCCATTAAATGATTCTCATAATTTCTCATTTACTTACATAAGTAACTGTTTAGTATGAAAAATTTCTCTATGATATTGATACGGAATCATTAATTTCTATAAGGATCATACCATATGAAAGCTAGTTAAATTTGCAAGTTTTTGTCAGATTTACAGTTTTGTGGATAGTTTTTTTTTCTCGAAAAACGGTGAGAGTTGAAGACATTGTAACTTCCTTGAATAAGGTAAGGATTATTCTCATTTGATCATCTGGTCATTTGATCCTTTTTATCCACACTTTTTGGAATTGTTTTTAATATTTATTGAAAGTCTACAACAATTTTAAGTTAAAATTTCAGACTGATGGACTATTTTGTGATATGAATTCATAGGATTTTATAAATGATTCCATCTATGATACTGTTTGTTTTTGTTTTTTTTGTCATGCCATAAATAAATTTTAAAATAAATAATTTTTTAAATCGTTTTACTTAAAATATTGTAAATTAAAATAAACCACCCTTTGATCTTGATGAACAATCAAATTTATTAATATAGTTGACTGATAAAGGTTGAAGGTGAAGCTGAGGTAAACGCTGTGGAAATGCCTTTGGGATTGGCTCCCCAGGGCCGCCTGTTACAGAGCCCCAGCTGTCTGCTGAGTTATGCATTACGCATTAGCCTTACCCCAGAAACAGATTATTACCAGCTGTTGTTCCATTGTGAATTTGTGAATTCCGCCCACCTTTGTGAATTTGCGATACTTAAGAATACAATTATACACATTCTAAGTTTAATCATATTAGAGCTAAGTTTAAATCGATAATTTAGTATTACTCCCATCATATTTCAAACTGAAATTCCATAGAAATTGAAAACGTTCATCAACCTAATAATGTAATTTAGTTTTAACATGTGTGATGTTTTACCTGTGGCCTAGTTGTTCAAAAGTGATACGTTTTTGGAGAACGTAAAGGCGTTACGCGTAATTTAACATGCTCTAGCCATGTTTTTCGGATTTAAAATTTTATGAAAGTTTTCTGATCAGGAATTTAACAGAAAATATTTTTTTTATTAATAAGATATCCCGCTTAGGAGCTTTACTTGTTTAAATGAAAATAATTCAAGTTTTGCCTACATTTTTAAGTAAAGGGACTTTTTTGACATGCTTTAGCTCTGTTGGTGATACTCGAATTGAAAACTTGCTGTAACTTTTCTTATCCGAAATTAAATGGAAATTGTTTTTTGTTATACATTTGTTTCTAGGACCTACCGTATGAAAAACGTCACGTGAAACCGCTATTTTCTCTCATCTTTATTACAAATAATCAATGATTGTTAATTTAATTTTAATTGTTAAGTTAAATAATTTGATTCTTTTAAATATTGATGTGAATTGGGAAAAGCAGTAGATTAGAAATCTTTTTTTTTTTTTTTTTTTATGTGTTTAACATCGAATTGAAATTCCATCGACATTGAAAACGCTCAACATCTACTTAATAATGTAATTTGGTTCTTCATGAACTACGCTTTAAAAAATTAATAAAAGAGAGATCTCTAGTCTAGCCTTAAGGGAGGGGGGTACCTAGCTCGAGGCAATATAGGGTTCATTAGGTTAAAATTAGTAGTGTTTTTGGAACTAAACTTTTTCGATTCTCGATACCTGTGCCAGTACCAAAAACTCAATTCTCAATTCTTGGTACCGATAACGCTATTTAAAAATAATTTGCTATTACAAAAAAATATAGAAAATCTATTAAAACCCAATTATTCACGAAATATATTGGTAACCAGCAAACAGCATTTCTTTTTTTCTAGAATATACAGGGTGTGCCCGAGGAACTTAAAACGAAAAACAAAACCTTTAGTTTTAGTTTTGGCTTAGTTTTAAAAAATCGCAAATAAAGAAATAAAACAAAAATGTTACAGGTAGCGGTTATACGTTTCAAAGATTGTCAGGCTTGGCAGTGAGATATGTAAACACTTAATGTTGTCCTTTACATTCTTTTATTTGTTTACATTTTGGCTTCCTTCTAGGATTATAATTCCTTAATCAGTCTTCAGTTAGTTACTCAGATATTTTTGTGTGAATAGCATCAGCCACAATACCGCATACATATTCTAATGTTGAATACGCTGATATGATTTTTGTGTATGGTTTCTGTAACAGTAATGCTTTAGATGCGGTGCGGGAATATGCGCGCCGATTTCCAAATAGAAGAGTGCCTAATCGACGAGCCTTTTCGTTAACTTTTAATAGACTACAAGAGACTGGGTCATTCTTAATACGTAATGAAGGCGACCAATCCCAGGCAGCAATAAGAGCAGATTATCGGAGAAGAAATGGTGTCCAACGCCACTTCGATAACAATCCTGAGACTAGCATCCGAAGAGCATCTGCTGCATTATCAATATCGCGGCAAGCAATATGACTTTTAAAAAGTGATAATCGCTACCCATACCATCTTCAACAAGTTCACAATTTACTACCTCAAGATTATGTCAAGAGATTGAATTTTAGTAACTGGTTTCTTGACTAAATTCGCGATGATAATTTATTTCGATTAAAAATTATATGGATCGATGAAGCTACCTTTACAGGAGGAGGAATTGTTAATCAAAGAAATTATCATGTATGGGCACTTGAAATTCCCAGAGTTATTAGAGAGAATAGGTTTCAGTATGAATTTGCTGTTAACGTTTGGCTTGGAATTTAGAACGGATTACTGGTGGGTCCATATTTTTTACCTGGAAGATTGAATGGTATCACATTTACACATTTTTTGGAGAACGACTTTTCTAATCATTTAGATGACATTCCCTTACAGCAGCGAATTGAAATGTGGTTCCAACTCGATGGATGTCCAGCTCATTATAGCAGAGTTGCTCAAGTTTGGCTGGATATAAATTATCCACAACGATGGATTGGACGTGGAGGAGTAGTACCTTGGCCACCCAGATCACCTGATATGACACCCACGGATTTCTTTGTATGGGGGACCTTGAAGCAGAAAGTTTATTCGGTGTCAATCAACTCAAGAGAGCAATTAAGAGACCGAATCATTGATATAGTGCACCAAATATCATCAGAACAATGTTCAGCTGCAATTTATCAAGAGAGTGTTAGATGTAATGGTTGCATTGGTGCATAAGAACAACATTTTGAGCAATATTTACATTAAAAAGAACATAACATAAATATAAATGTAAATAAATAAGTATAAAAATGAAAACTTGTTTTGTTTCTTTTTTTGCGATTTTTTCTAAAACTAAGCAAAAACGAGCAAATCTCTAAAGGACTTTTTGTATTAGTTTTTCGGTCCCCTATAAGTTTCTGAAGTTTCGCCATTTAAATTCGGGACATCCTGTATAATATGAGTTAATTACGATTCATTTTACAATGTTTCATTTTAAAAAAAAATATTCCAAAGGTTCTGGTTTTCATTTCTTACTTAAGGAATTGACAATGTTACTGAAACCATTCATAAAACTCTAGAAAATGTAATGAAATGTAAAATTATATTTATTTAGTCATAAATATCTTCTAAGATAGCTTAGAATTCTCATTCTAAGAATAACAAAAAAGTATAATAAAATGGTAGTCTTTATTTTTTTTTTTTTTTTGCTTCCCTGCAGAATGAAATCTTAATCCTATTTCGAATACTTATCTTCAACAATCTGACGTTGGGCTTGCAGAAGCAACGCCCTATTTTTAAAGAGCATTACTTCAACTCAGTACCTGAGTTAATCTAGTACATTTATAAAAATCCTCTGTTATTAATAACAAAATCATATGTTTTTTTTTACTTTATAATCAGGAAAAAGAATATACATATATATATTAAAAATAGTTTTAAAAAACGATCACTAAAATTAGCAGTATCGATCGGTTCCTTGAAATCCACTTTGGCTCATCGATTTTCGATACTGATTCTTATGCTTAAAATCAGTGGAATCGAGAGCCGAAATTTGGAGCTGACTATGAAGGCGAGACATGGGTCCAGACAAGAATAATGGAAATACAGCTTAGGCACATGGGAAAGTTCTTTCGCAAATATATGGCCAATTTACTCTAAGACAGAGCGGAGAATTAGAACAAACTATGAGTAGTTGTTTCAGATTAGTTGATTGGAACATTTATTGCGATATACTAAAAGTAAATAACTATACCGATATCCAGAAATTTATGATTTTATTTTTTGTTTTTCCTTTGATGCTTTGATTATTGGATAAGTGATGACCGACCGGTTTAGTGTTTGTTACCGTATATTATAAATCTATAAAAGCAAGAAATTTGTGTGGAAAGTATCTTCACCAAATGGTATTATCACTTCAATATTTTTCAAATACCGTTAATGATAGCCAACTATCATTGAAATTGATAACATAATGTACCACAAAATAATATTTATTGTAAGTAATCATCTTTGAATGAACATCTTTATGGATTGCTATATCAGCCGGGATCCTCAATTTGTCTGTATCGAAGCCTTTGGAAACGTCAGATTTTCAAACATAAGTTTGTTATTAGCCTTGTGTTCCTGGAAAATGTCTCTCCGCAACTCTGTTCCACTCAGCAAATATAATCTGTTTATTCTAGACCGTGTATGTCGCCTGAAATCATATTACTGTTAAACCAATATTCTACCGGTCCTGTTGACTTACGGGCTTCTTGCCTGACGATTTCTTTGGACCGTTCTATATTAACTTATTCATACAGTATCAATATATCAGGCGGACTCGTGTATTTTCTCGAGCGGCTTTTGTAATCCACTGCTATGAGAATTATAAATATGATCATAAATGATTTCTTTCTGAGAAGAACATGTTTTGTGGCAAATAATCATTGAAAATACATAAAAGTTAATAAAATAATAAAAGGATAATTCTTCTTTAAATTATTTTAAATTAAAGAAAATTAGTTAGTGGGAATTCTATACTGAGAATCACAATAATATTTTTTTTTAAACTTATTAAATACAATAACATTTATTAGATATAATTTAATATGGATGGTAATGAATTCATTCATTATATAAGTACATTAAAAATCAATTAAAAAAAAAACAACAACAATGCAATACATACATTATACATAAATTTAAAAACAATAATCATAAGAAAAATAAATACAATAAAAAAAAAAAATGAAATCGTACTATATATGCGATTTACAAACTGCTTGGGAAACTCCTAACGAAACCAGAAAAAGATCCCTGCGCAACTCGTTCAGCTGAGTTATCAAAACTCAATGGCGGCTGAACAAGAGTGATGTAGAAATCCAGCTTAAATGCATATTTATAAAGGTATTGAGGTCACTGCCTTTTTAATCTGTAAGATAAGGAACTGGATAATTCTGAAAGAATGAGAAGAAAAAGTTTTGATGAATTTTCTAAAACCTAAGAGGTATGAGTTTAGGATAAGGGATAAATACAATTTAGGATCACCCTATTTTGTACTCTGATGCTTCAAAATGTGAAGAGTCTGTAGTGGGCTGTGCAGTGGTGACCGAAAACGGAAAAGTCTCTTTTTATTACCTCGAGTCTGTTTCGTTTTCGTTGGAGAGGCAACTGCCATTGCACTGCCTGGAAGCCGAGCATGAAAAGTCGGTTGTCACAAATTCGATGAGAGTTTTGATGGCGGCCATGGACCACTGGTTTTAACATGTGACAATATTAGAAATTCAGGTCCTCATTTGGCAAATTGAAAAGGAAGGTAATTTTGGTTTCATTCGATTGTGGTATTCAGGGAAATAAAATGGCTGATTCAACGGCTCAGTCTGCTAGAATTGACTATGATTGTATCGCAACAGTCAGTCTAATTCCTAGAAAAGACTGGGTTAGACATATACGATCCTTGATTCTAGCTAAGTAGGAAGAATCTTGGATAAAATATACGTCTCAATTAGTAAATATAAAGCCAAACTGCTTAGAAAAGTAGCTGACTAGTTACAAGAGCTCTAGAAAGGAAGAAAAATTTTTATTGCGCCTGAGAGTTGACCACTGTGAATTCTCTAATTGCTACTTTCTCCATGGCTTGGAGCCCCCTACTTCTGTATCGGTTAAACACATACTTGACTGTTGTTTTCAGCCATTAGAGAAAAATTTCAACATGCTATCAACACTGAATGAGGTTCTGCAGAAAAAAAAATGCAGTGGAGCTTATAAAGGCCATATGATTTTAATGACGAATGTAGATATAAAAATTGAAAATCAACTTCCAATGATCCTGAAAGATACAGGCAAATTAACCTTTCACCGGTGACGCTGTTGTATTTTGTATAATACCCGACTTGTTTTTTCTTTCTCTCACTTCCGGATAGTTTCTCGTAAAATTGGCTTTAGCTATTCCTTTAGATACTTCTCTATTTAACCCTTTAACAGGCAATGTATCCTGGAGGATACACATATTTAATACCTTTTGCTCGATAAATGACGTAATGTCTGACGCATTATCCTACTCATTATCATCTAATATCCTTTATTTAACCTTGATTTTCATGATACATGCAATGCATACAAGTATTTATGAATGTATGTGTTTTTGACCTCTCCTTTCTTATCGTGCTGCGGTTTGTTGGTTCTAGTTTTCTGGCCGGAAGGGTTGGTGCGGGGCATTAATAATTCATTATTAATTCCACCATACACCAGCTGGATTCCAACCCAGGATCAAGGTTGCTAGGGTAACGGAATTTTTTTTCCACTGAGCTAGGTCCTGCCTAGTTCCCCCTGTGCCACTACAGCCCTTGGAGGGCACTCTTTCCAGTATTTGATAACATTGTACTTTTTCTTGACCAAAGGTTGAGCATGGTGATATTTGGCCAGAGTTTTACTGAACTTCTACGGTTTTTCTTTATTAAATATATATTCTAAGGATTATTATTTAATTATGCTTTTTTAATATATGTCAAAACTAAACAAATAAAAAGTTAAATTAGCTAATTTTTTTACAACAATTTTTTAGTTTAATTTTTCTATCTTTAAATTTATTAATAAAAAAATGGAAAGAAATCTTTAAAAAAAAAAGTATCAAGTAATCGGGAGATATTTTTCAGCAGTTGTTCTAATCTTTATATTGGTAGCTGGTAGTGTGGAAGAGATTAGGAGAGTGTATAGGGTGAAGGATTGAACTGGTTTGATTTAGCGGGAGCAGAATACGTCAGTATTTTTCATGTGTCAAGATTGAAGATTTCGCATTTAATTTTATTAGAAATATGGATTTATATTTCCTGTAATAATATTCAAATGTCAAGGAGAGCTGATTCATAAACATTTTATGATAATTTCAATGGCGAAAAAATTTCAAAGAGTCAGCTGGTTTAGAAACTCTGCTAGAAAGTCGGGATTTGTTGCAATTTGCAACTATACCAACAATAAGTTGATTTATATATATCTATTATAAATGTTAGAATAAGTTGGCAACACTATAATTTTTTTATCAAATATTAACTAATAAAATAAGTATCAATTTAATTAATAACCAATCATCATTTTATTCTATCCTATATCGGGGTTATCGGAAATATGTATTGTGGCTATGTCGTTTATAAGTGTATCAGATTATTCATGTAGTTTTTCGTGGAATCATATGTAATTTGCAATCTAGACACTCAAAGCATTGATATTCTAATGAACTCTACAAGGCACCGACTTATACCGCTCCTTCAATGGTGGAATGTATTACGGGCTTAATCTACTCCTGGAGAATTAAGGATTATTAATTATGATTTATTGTACAAAAGATTAAAATGGGTATACCTTTAATAATGCAATAGTGCAAAAAAAAAAAAATTGTAGTTTTCTACATTAATATCATTTCAAATATGATAAGAATGGTCCTGGAAAGACTAAATAAGCAAATATTTCAGAAAATCCGTGGGTATAAAAGCTCAGGAGGATATATGAAACAGATGAAAGAAGAAACGGAAAGATTAGGTATATAACGGACCAGGACTGTCAGGACAGAGAAAGATATAGAAACAGACTTAAGGAATTGAAGGTTGTTGTGGGCAGGAGAAGTTCAAAAAAGGGAGTGGCTGGACAGAAGAAAGAAAAAAGAGACACGGAGAAATAATGAAAGAAAAATGGAAGGAAAGAAAAAACAAGAGAGGAGCCAAAAATTGATATTCGCGTGGTCTCCTAGGCCGTTTCGTGAAAAAAAAAAAAAATATCATTTCAAAGGAAATATTCCCAAAACTGTAGTCCTCTCTTTTGAATTTTAAATTATTTGCCTCAGAGCAGCCAAACATTAATTTATTTACCAAACAGCCAGCCAAAAAAGGTAAATATATAAACATAGAAGATACTACAACAGAGGTTTTAAGGATATTGATCCGAAGCCACAACATAACCTCATCAAGTTTACAACCGAACAAAAAAAATACCCAAGGCAGTTTTCCGAACCGCTGACAAGGTAATTCAGTTTAACCAATCAAAAAGGGGTTCCTGGTAGGGACGAAAAGAGAAAGATGGTAAGTTTGAGAGTCTGTAAAGCGAATTATTTACTCAGTAGTCTTATTTATTACTTTAATAAGTTTGTTTATAAATGTAAATAATGGTTGAATTAAAAAAAAAAATCTAGTTACTTTATGTATTTAATGAATTAATTAAACCTGAATATGTTGGAAGAAGTATTTTCTCAATCAGAAAATAAAAATATTTTTAATTTTACATTTCGTTTATTTTCTATTAAAAGATTTTTGCGAAGATGGAATTCTTGTTTCCTACAACTTGAGTTCCAAAAATTTCATCTAATATAGTTAATTTTGATATTTAAAGACAATTAAGTGAAAAAAATTAAATACCTAATGGAAAAATATTTTATTTAATATGTATCAGAATAATTAAATAACTGCCTAAAATTAATTTTGTTTTTCTTTTATATTAATTTTTTGGTTTAATCCACTGAATTATTAGCGTCAGATGTAACGGAAATGTAAAAAAAAAAATTGAAGAACAAGAAAATTACTTGAAAATAAAGTATTATTTTGCAACATTAAAAAAGTTCTGTATCAGTTTTCAAGACCATGTACTATTTAGTTTCCTCAAAAATTTATTGGAGATAGAGAGGAAAACAATTAGTGGATTTGAGTGTTTTTTGTATCTTATCAGCCCAACTCGGCAACATAAGATGAAAACTTAAAATATTAGTTTAATTAATTAATTTTTAATAGAGTAAATAAATAAAGTTTAATTATTCAATTCAAGTATTTAGGAATATGATCGGATAAAGGAAGAACTTCATAAGTTAATTGGATCTTATAATTTTACATCTTGCGTTAAAATATGGTAGATAGATTAGACCTTTGTAGTAAATTGGGAGATGAGAACGAATACAAATTTTAATTTTTTTTTTTTTTTTTTTTTCAAAATGACCGACAATTACTATACGAATAATGTTTAATTAGAAGTAGACCAGACATAAATTTGAAACCATCATTAGAATCTATTTAATTCAACCAAGGCAATGCACCGTATATGAATATAACATTTACATTTGTAAAAAAAAGTTGTTATTATTTTTTTTTTATTTATTATGTGGCGTAATGGTTTGTTCTTTAATGCAATTACCATGGCTTTGCGATAATCATACACGCTGTAAATATTAACGTTCCTTAGCTGTAAAGTGAGTGTGCGGTCAATGGACGGTGAGTCGATCCAAAAAGATGAAAAAGAAAAACCATTTCATGCCTGGTCCTGTCCAGATCCTACAAGAAAATGTGTATTGTTTTATCCCTAATATTACTCTCTCCGTATTCTTTGAACTAATGCAACATGGAAATTAAAGGTAAATAACAATCCTGGAAACGTTACAAATCAAACACAAGACGGATAAATTTATAAACTGGGTTCCCAATACTTAAAATGTTAAACATATAACATTTCTAGTTCATATTTCTGTATTCGAGCGTTCATATTGCTTGGAAACTCATAAAGGATTAATGAAAGGGCTCATATTCCAACATTCCAGAGCAAAGCAATAACTCAAACTCACATAGCACCTCTTTTTAATATAGTGGCTTGTTTTTGTAAAGTCCACTTAACTGATCTTCTGTTACTGAAATATTTATTTATTAATTTAATACATTACATCTTCTAATATATTATTACACATTTTGATTTATACGCCTCATTGACAGAATAAATAACCCCTTCAAAGTTATTTTCTATTAACTCAAAAAAATAATTCTACTCTCTAAAAATGATGATTTTTACATTCGATACTTTGCATTTATATCGATAATATAAACATTGATTATAAATTAATGTGATTTAGCAGACCTTATCATCCAATAAGAATTGCTCCTTATATATTTCTGTCCACTGATTAAAACAATTATACAATTGCTATTCACTACCGAGAATCCCATAGTGGAAACAATTTTCGATGCTCGATTCTTTAAAAACAGAACTGTTTTTCGGAAAACAAACACATGCCAATACCTACAATAAATGTGTATGGCAAAATATGACGATTTAGATATGTGCAACGGGCTGCCGTGGGTATTTTCAGGAATATTTTCATAATTTCATATATGTGATCTGATAATAAATTAAAGCAGTTTTGACATGTTGGATTTCAACAACAGCGTGAGGTTCTTAGCGTGCTGGCATGGTTATATTTGAAAAATGTCATATATGAGGTCTAATTGTGAATTTTACTAGCTTTCAGATAAAAAAAATAAATTTCTGATGGGACTAATAGTTTCGAATTTAAAACCAAAAGAGAGCCAACAAACGTCGTTTCCCCGTGAAGTTTGGCACCACAAGGTATTTTGATGCGTAAGTTTTGATCCAGTTTTGATTTTAGCACGTTCTATGTGTTTTGGGTAGCTAAGAAGGATTCTGAATTTTGCGGGCAAAAATATTGCACAGAACCTGTTTTTTTTCTCGCACTCTTTGTATGTTTTGCATTTTTTCTAAATTTACTACACACACAATTAAAATAGACAAAATTTACAACATTTTTTATTTGTAGTTTTTTTTTTAAGGTTCAATAGGTTTGCCGCTAGAGCTATATATACATAGCTAATTTTGTATTTCTTGCATTTCTGAACTTATTTCAATGAGTTGGAAGGATAGGTATCTGGTTTGGACTAAATCAGAAACATAGAGAACATTAAGATCTTTATGGATAAGTTTATTGGTCACAAAGTAAGCAGCATTGAGGATTTTTCGAAGGATTTTGGATTGTAAGAATTGGATACGAGATGAATTGGATGGTTTAGTAGAGCCCCAAAGCTCAACTCCGTACTTCCAAATAGGAAGTCTAATCACAGTCATGTAAATGAGTCTTTTGTAATTAATTGGGAGCTTTGAACGTTTGTCTAGTAAATGTTGAAGTAGTCTGTAACGACGGGCAGTTTCTTGTCGTTTTTAGTCTTAAACCAAAATTTAAATTAAAAAACGGAAGTCAATAAAATGTTACAGTTGGAAAACTTTATGTATTTTAATAAGATACGTAACAAACGTATTTCTGCTATAGAAGAAAAATATAAACGGAAACAGTGAAATGATTGGTAAGCGATATTTTGACCTAATGATACGGTGCATACTCTTTATTAAAAACTTTGTTTAAACAGGATAAATAAAAATATTTTAGATAGTATTTCTCTTAAAAAGATTTTAACCTCTTACATTTTCTATTTAGCTTGAATTGTTAAATTAGATTACAGCTTAATCCAAATAGCGCTTTGACGTAGAGGGAATTTTCTTAAGAGTGTTTATCAAATATTCATCTTGAAAGGGGGAGGGAAGTTCTTCTGGAGGATTAACGACT
Source organism: Euschistus heros (assembly GCA_003667255.2). Lineage (NCBI taxonomy): Eukaryota > Metazoa > Arthropoda > Insecta > Hemiptera > Pentatomidae > Euschistus > Euschistus heros. Next base: position 353,829 of record RCWM02000807.1, on the reverse strand, counting down.
TACGGATAATGGACGTTCTTAGTGTCAATATTTCATGAAACCTGAGGGTTATTTCGAACAGATCAGAACTCAGAAGGAGCAGTTGTATAGACCTTATATACGTCTGTGTTTAAATGCACAGTAGATGTTTAAGAAATCCTGCGATACTTAGTAAAAGTAGGTTGACAGCGTTAGTGTTGTCTTGAAAAATAAACAGGAAAAGATAACCTGTGTAACTAACAACCGTCCTTTCTTGCTTTTATGCACTTTCTGTTACTATGTAATATTCTTTTGTATTTTTGAGTTTTTTTTTTATTATTATTTTAGTTCAACAATCCAGGATTGAGCAAGGTGGACCCCTTCTCCCCCGTACTTTTCAATCTTGCAAGTTAGACATAGGTGATCATCAAAAAATATGAAAAAAAAAAAATGTTGGACATCTGGGAAACAAAGATCCTACGTACAATCTTTGGTCCAGTAAAGGACAGAATAAGGGGAAATAAAGAGTTAAAACAGCTGTACCAAGAGCAGGATTTGGTAGGATGGATACAGAAAGGGAGGATAAGACAGCTGGCGCACGTGAAAATAGAGTAAAGGAGATTCCAAAGGATATTATTGAAGGGGGATCCTGGAGGTTTAAGGAAGAGGAGTAGACTGAGAAAAGATGGTTAGAAGGCTTGGAAGATGACATTAGGAGACTGGATGTAAGAAGATTGAGACGGGTTGCTTTGGAGAGTGATGAGTAGGAGTAAATAAAACACGCAATAATGAAGTTCTCTCTACTAATGTTATTCTTTCATTTTGCTAAAAAAAATTTTATAATTATTAAAAATAAAGTGAAGGAAAATAGTTATCTTATTACGAAAATCACGAATTTCGGTTGGTAAAATACATTGTTTTCTCAAGTCATTTTAAAGTTGTCTCATTTCAAATCATATTATAAAAAAAAAAAAAAAAAAAAAAAAAAAAAAAAAAAAAAAAAAAAAAAAAAAAAAAAAAAAAAAAAAAAAAAAAAAAAAAAAAAAAATTAGAATTAAATTCAAAAAAAAAAAAAAAAAAAAAAGGTATTTCTCAAAGGTGAAAAAAGAAACGTAAGACTGTAGGTGATGAAAAACCTAGATTACAACCTTAAATATGGGCTCCAGAAACTTTAACTTCTCCAAGAAAAGTTGTACTGCAGTGCATGAACCTTGGTTATCGATGTAGAACCTCATTCCAGTCACTTTAATTTAAATGCTGGGGTAATAATTTTGGTAAAATGTACGCCAGACAGCATAGTAAAAGTTAATTATTATTTGAATTCCCTAATCAATGTTACGACTGATATTGACACTGTCTTATAACCTTTTTTATGACTCATAAACCGTTTATTACTCTATTTTATGTCCATATATAAGGCCGCTGATGATATAGATCACTTAAATCAACAAAATATAATTCTCATGTAATATTATTGTTTGATTTTGTTCCTTGTGGTGCTCTGACTCACCACCTTTCCTGTGGTATAATCAGTGGGCCCTTTCTGGTGAGGACAGGTCTTGGACAGGGGGATTGTCTGTCTTCGATACTGTTCAATGTAGTGCTGGATAAAGTAATGAAGGAGTTTCAAAGAGGATCAAAATTTGTAAGGAGAAAAAATTAGCAACCAAAAAGAATAATGTCAGAGTAAGTTGTCTAGCGTATGCTGATGATCTTGCGCTCCTGGCGGAATCTGCGGATGAAGCAATAGGGCAGCTGGAAGCCCTAAATGAAATAGCTGAAAGAGTGGGTTTACAAATATCGTTCGAAAAAACGGAGTTGATGACTACGGATCGAAACTTTCGGGAGAAAAAACGGTTTCAAAATATGGGGAAATCAGGGTCACAAATAGCTTCAAGTATTTGGGAGATATTATTTGTAGTAATGGTTCCTAGAAAAGGGGTTTGGAGGAGAGGTTGGTCAAGATGGAAAGACTCAGCGTTGCCACAAGTAGCCTACACTGTAAAAGGGTATTTCAATAAGAGCGAAGATTAACCAGTTATTCTGTATGGAATGGAAACCGCTTCTCTTCCTAGCTTAAGGAAACTTTTGGGAGTAGAGAGGAGGATCTTGAGGAACATTTATGGGCCAATAAAATTACTGGAAGGATATAGGCTGAGGCCTAACAGAGAATTATACAGAGAAATGGTTGGCCTGGAAACGGACGTTAGGTTAAGGAGGCTACGTTTCTACGGTCATATAGTCAGGATGAACCAGAACAGGATAAATAGGAAGATCTTTGGGAGAATGTGGGGGTATAAAGGGGTTGGGGGGTACATCGGGCAGATGAAGAAAGAAACGGATAAATTGGGGATTACAAACCAAGACTGTTTTGATAGGGATAGATATAGGGAAAAATTAAGGAAAATAAAGGTCCTTGTGAAGGCGGTTGAAGGAGGTCAAGGCCTATAACTGGATCGTAGTACCATAAAAATGAAATAATAATATATTATTATTTATATCCGCAATATTGAAATGATACAACAACATTTACTATAGAAAATCACTTAATATATTACAAATGTGATTTTATCTATTTAATTTATACTATGCCGCTTCTATTCTAGTATGTTATTACAGGCTCAATACTCATATTAAACTTTTTACAAGTTTTGAAATTTTAAATGTGATTTAATATAACTATTTTTAATTTAAAAAGAAATTAATAAGCTGATCCTTTTTCACAGGAATGGCAAATGCCATTAAGGAAGCACTTATACATCGCTTGGAAACCAAGCATGAAAAGTCAGTTGTCACAGATTTAATGAGCGTGTTACTGGCAATCATGAAACATCAGTCTAAAAATGTTACATGATTACTTGACATTATATGGGAAATAAAACAAAGAGACAATAAAATTATTTTTATTTGGGTTCCATCACACTGCAGTACTTTTAGCAATAGCGATGATAGTATTGAAACCATCAACCTAATTCCTTAAGAAAACTGGATAGTCATGTAACATCCTTAATTCTAGTGAAGTGGAAAGACAAAATGTCTGTTTAAATTATTAGAAGTGAAGCCAAACTGCTTAGAAAAGTGGCATACAAGTTATAGGAACTCCGGGAAAGAGGAAACAATTGTATGCCGCCTGAACTGTGGATTCTCCCATGGTTACCATCTCCGCGGCTTGAAGCCCCCTATTTGTGTCAACTGTCCAAAACCCAGGACGGTGAAACACATCCTAGTAGACTGTCCAAAGTTTACGTCTATAAGGGAAAGACTCTTAATGCCATCAACACTGAAATAAGTTCTGCGGGATGAAAAAGTGTGTCGTTATTATTGGAATTTCTAAACTATATCAAGTTTTATGAATAAGTCTAGAAATGATAAATGAAGACGAACTGCCAATGATCTTGGAGGGTAGAAGCAAGTACTAAAAAAAGAAAAGAAATATAATTAAAGTTTGTTTCTTGTTTGCAACAGAAGTTCTTAGCGTGCCGAACATTGAAATGAGAAATAATATTATATAATAATTATAATCATAAGGTATAGTTGACTGTGATGTATATAGGAGATGTAGATAATTAGGGTAGGCAGTCAAAGATATTCAGCTGATCAAAATAAAATGTTTATTTTATTTTAATTCTTAAAGCCAACGTTTCGACTTGCAATGCAATGAAGACTTGATGAAGACTTGCATTGCAAGTCGAAACGTTGGCTTTAAGAATTAAAATAAAATAAACATTTTATTTTGATCAGCTGAATATCTTTGACTGCCTACCCTAATTATCTACATCTCCTATAATAATTATAATTTATCAGATTGAGATGAGTACAAATCGTGAAGGGATAGTTGGGAAGGCATTTATTTGTATAGACCTACGTTTCATTACTATAAAAAAGTATTGTATTTTCAGATTTGCTGCGAAAATCGAAAATCTCAAAACTCTGTTTCTAAATATCTTCTGGTGTTCAGCAGAAATTGATTGGCATTGAAAGTGCCTGGTAAAATTATACTTGTGTCGTAGAAACCGAAACAAGGCTGATAGAGGTTGGAAGCCTAGATGATGAAGCCGACCTGAAGGATTTAATGATGGCGCTGTGATGGGAATGGGCGCCGGCTGTATTAGGCCAGCCAGCTAGCTACGCTCCTATTCATTATCGCATTACCTATATCCACTGGCCCAGTAGTAAACTAGGCGGTAGTTAGCTACAGCTTGTCCCTTCCACTTATCATCATTACATTTACCATAAAACCACCACCTCTAATTTAATGTTTTAAATTGTAAATAATCGTCAACGTCTACTATGAAATTTTAATCTAGCATAACGTTACATTACATAATGCGCATGTTTTAAAATATTCATTTACAGTAGGTGTCAAAAGTTCTGAGGCATGTTGATGTTTCTAGATGCTAGTTAAAATCCTAGATGCACATAAATTGTAGCTTTAACGTTAAAACTGTCCAGCTGTATACTATGTAATCGTTATTATGTATTAAAATTAGAGTTGAATGTTTAAAAAATTTGACATTTTGATTACATGTATATTTGCCATCACATATATTTTATATTGATGTATATTTATATTAATTGATAATATTATAATATTGGAGGCGACTACAACGCCAAGGATCAGTCTTGGAGTTCACGACTGAGTACTCCACGAGGAAGAAACCTAAAATGTGCCCTCCATCATCTTTCATTGGGTACATTATCACCTGATTCACCTACTTATTGGTCAACTTCCAGACAGAAAACACCAGACTTATTTCCTACAGCATAAGTACGAGATTTGTTCTGATCATTCGCTTGTGCATTTATAACTATTTGAAGAACCCTGTGGAAAAAAAAAAAAAAAAAAAAAAAAAAAAAAAGTCGTCTCTTACTAACGGCTAAATTGATTGGGATGCATTTACAAGTTTTTCTCTCAATTCCTTTTTGTATCAAGACTGAGAATGAACTGGAAGATGCAGTAGAATATTTCAGAACATATAACAAGCTGCGTGGTCTTCATCAGTTCCCACGCATTGAAAATCAAAAAAATTCCCCATTTACCCTCAATATATAAGGGATTTGATCAGAGTAAAGAGCTCGGAACATATGGCAGACTGACAGATTGCCCTCTCACAAACGAACTTTTAATAGACTTAATAACGAACTCAAGCGAAAGATACTAATATTTAGAAGAGCGAATTACGATAATTTCATTAGTAACCTTACATCTGATGATGGAAGCTTATGGAGGCGCACTAGAAACCTTACCGGGCATTTTTAAGTCCAAGCACCCCTCCGAAAGGAGGATGGCTCTTGGGCCGTGACCGATGGGGAAAGATCAGAACTCTTTGCTAAACATCTTTCAACTGTTTACACTACATAAGAACTAAAATAACATTGAAGATGGCATTCATATACTTTAGATGTACCTCTTCAACTGACATTACCTCCCTCCCTTCACACCAGCTCAAGTTGCCGAACAAATCAAAAAGTTACCTAAATGAAAAGCTGCTGGCAATGAAGGCCACCGCAGACGACTATTTTTTTTTTTTTTTTTTTGTCGATAACTATGTTTTTTATTTATATTGTCTCGAACGTCACCCATTCCTTGTTTTAGTTTAACTAGAACATAGAAAAATATCTTCCTCTCCCTCTTTCTCTCATATATATATAATCACTACTAAACTGATCACTGCTAAACTACTCCAGCAATTGCCTAGGAAAGCTCTAGTGTTCTTAACTACTATTTACAACGCAATACTAAGGACTGCTAAATTCCCTCTACAGTGGAAATATGCACATATTACAATGGTTCACTAAACAAACAAAGATAAAAATATCCTCTCATTATACTGACCTATTAGCTTACTTCCTGTCTGAGCCAAAAGTTTCGAGCGTTTATTATACAAAAGAATCTCTGATATACTAACGAACCTGAATGTAATACCAGACCATCAATTTGGATTTAGAACACAGCATTCCACTACACACTAAGTCGAAGTTGAACTTGAATTGGTGAAAAATTTACTTCAAGTTATCAATTTTTCGAGTAAACAAAGTTTCTATATATCCCGTCCATAAATATTTTTTCGAGTTATCGAGTTTGTCTTATAATATGTATGTATGTTAGTGTACAAGTGTGTATATTTATTTTTAAGCAACGTAATGTTTAAATAATTTATTCTAAGAAAAATAACGAGAAACGGAGATACTAATCAAATAAATATGTAACAAATTACATAATTTTAAATAGTCTGTAACTTTCATCTGTATATATGCAGCTGTGCGCCGATCTATCTCACACTGAATTGTGTGCAAAGTTGCTATGACATCGGCTTCTACCCCTGGTATTCATGGCTTAAAAAAACACACACTAAATGTCTGTGTTGCTCCCGAAATAATAAAGTACTAAAGATAAGCGAGGATAGGGTTCAGATAGGCTGGATTTTACATATTCATGGTTCTTGGAACCTTCGACTTATAGATCCTCCCGCCTCAGGAAATTCGACATGAAGAGAGTTGCTTAAACAAAAATTTAACTTTGATTTAGCGATTGTTGGTCCGAGTAAACGAATACAATTCATCATACGTAATCGGGAACTCGGGTTCACTTCCACGAACCGTGTTTATCGACTTAAAGATTTTCGACTGTACATAAAATATATTTATGTAACTAAGTGCTAATGTTTTTGAATTTTTGTATATTTTAGAACTGATAATGAACGTTAAATATTTGAAACTAGTTTTAAAATAACAATTCTAAATACTCATCCATCTTCCCCCAGAACGTTGGTATACCTCAAGATAGTATCCTGGGTCCCATCCTTTTACCGTTTATAAGCTGATATTCTAACTCATCCTAATACTATCCTCACAACCTTTGCTGATGACACCAGCGTGTTATCAGTCAATGATGATCCATTTTCTGCATCCCATACACTCCAGTCACATATTACTTCCCTTGAAGAATGGTGTCATAACTGGAGAGTCAAGATAAATCCTAGCAACTCCCAACAAATAAACTTTACCCTCCGTCGAAAACCTACCTCATCCTGTCCTCCAGTATCCTTTAATGGTGTACCGCTAACTAATGTGGAACAAATACGATACCTTGGGTTTCATCTGGACAAGAGACTTACCTGGAACCCTCATACAAGATTGAAAAGACAAGAAGCTGCATGTACATTTCGACTGCTACAACACTTACTTGACAAACGTTCAAATCTCCCGATTCACTATAAGAAACTTGTATATATGACAATTATCAGACCTATTTGGACTTACGGTTTACAATTGTGGGGATCCACTAAACCATCGAATTCTTCCCGCATCCAATCACTCCAATCCAAAATCCTTCGAAAAATCCTTAATGCTCCTTACTTTGTAACAAATGAATTAATCCATAATGACCTTAATATCCCGTATGTCGCCGATTTAGCACGGACCAGATACCTCTCCTTTCATAATAAACTTAACACTCATCCAAATCCACTTGTTGCACAGCTAGCTTCCCATTCCATTCCTGGCAATCCTCCGAGGCGTCTGAAAAGAAGATGACCTCGTGATCTACTTTTGTAAATATTCATTAGAGTACTACCAATGGGTAGTTCCTCTAAAAGTTTTATTCATGTCATTATATCTCATATATACCGCATATTTACTGGATGTGTTTTATAATACAGTTGTAAATTCCTATTAATAAAAGAATAAAAAAAAAAAAAAGTTTTAAAATAGAAAGAATTCCAGAAGTTACAAATAATTCATTAATCTTAATTGATGCTTCTATACCATCATGAACATCAAGTGACAAATATAAGGAATTCACGTAATAAAATTTACTGAAAACTGCAAAAGAGACATCACATAAACAGTTTGTAAACAATTTATGCGAGAAGGCCGATTTCTGTTGGGATCAATTCAATCAATTTAATTATCAAGTAAAGATGCTTTTAAACTTCCGTTAAAGACTAAAGCAACAAGAAACTGCTCGTCATTACAGACTACTTCAACATTTACTAAAAAAACGATCAAAGCTCCCACTTCTTCACAAAAGACTGATTTACATGACTGTGATTAGACCTATTCGGACGTACGAAGTTGAGCTCCACTAAACCATCCAATTCATCTCGAATCCAATCCTTGCAATCCAAAATCATTCGAAAAATCCTAAATTCCCCTTTGTTTGTCACCAATAAACTTATCCATATGTTAATGTTCCATATGTTGCTCAGTTAGCCCAAACCAGATACCTATCCTTTCATAGTAAGCTCCATAACCACTAAAATCCATTAGTTTGTCAACTTGCTTCCTCCCAAGCGTCTGGAAAGAAGATGGGCTACATATCTTCTAGTGAAGAATTTTTATTGAAGTGCTACTGATGAGTAGTTCTTTTCAAGTTTTGACATGTCATTGTAATCGTTATCAGCTTATTTACTTGATGTACATATTTTTATAGTTGTAAATTTCAATAAATTGATGTAAAAAAAAAACACGTTAATAAAGGAGAATATATATATTTATTGAAAGGACTGAACTTAACTGGTTTGATTCTGATCAACTAAATTTAAAATTACACTTCAGACAAGCCCCTCTTCCCTTCTACCCTTGTAGATCTTTAATAAAAACTATTGTAATCTATTCTTGCAAAAAAAAAAAAAAGGAAAGAAAAAAAAAACGGAAAAAATGTTTGCAGAAAGATACCGTCGCCACTATGTAACACTAACGAATGTAAAATAACGCATTTTTATTTTGTTCGTTTACCGTCCTTTTCTACCAGGCCTACCTTGCTATAAAATACAAGAATTTCGTAAAAATAATATTATAGATTTCGGTTTTCTAATTACCGATCGAATTTGAAATTTTTACACAAGACCTTGTAGAATACATTGGTAAACGAAAGAAAAAAAAAGAAGTTATTTTTCATATTCGTTAGTTTTGCATATTGGCCACGATATACTGTTTAATATAGAATTAATTAAACAGGTCATACTCAGCTAAGCTAAATATTGGATATTGATCTGTAATGACACGCATGGATAAGTAAAATAAATGATATTTGAGGTATTATTCGATGGGAACGTGGATTAAACAAACAGAATTCCAATATATGTATGTTCTCAGCTTAACGTGTGTAAATAAATCTGGAGTACACTCTGAATATTATAAATATAAGTTATTTATAACTTATAAATTGATAGAGATATCAGTGGAAAGGCGATATCGATTGAATACAATATTATACGGCAGGTTAAAATATGAAATTTTATTTAACCATTTTAGCAATAATTTTTATGGCGGAGCATAGTTGTAATTTATTTATTTATTTTTTTAAATAAACAAGATCACAAACATAAGGAAACAAAATTCAATTTGTAAGTTAAAATATTATGTTCACAGCTTACCCTGATGAGGTGTGAGTAAACCGTAATAATTTTAATAAATTCTCCAATTATAAATTATTTTTTAGCAGTTCTTAGTGAAAAATCATGACTTACCTCGCGATCCTCACATTCAGACAGCAACTTACGAAGACGACACTGCAATTATAACTAGACATCAAAATCTTTCACAGGCACACAGTAATAGCACTTACTAATGATAAAATACTGAATAATATACTCAAATAATGAAAAATGGTTAAACATTAGCTATCGGTCTCAATCAATACCTATATACCGCATCAAAATAGAAATTCAGAAATATGATAATATGTTCTTACGGAATTAATTACTGACATAGGACCCAAGCATAAAGAGAATAAAGCAAAACAGTAAACAAGCTACTTCAAATTATCTATTGAAATAAAGAATTAAACTAAATACTACTTAAAATAAAGGCCAAATTAATTAAACAGTAGGTTATTTAGTTAGTTATGATACCCACATTTAAAAATACTACAAACAGTTCCCTCGGTCTACTAGTTACACAACTCTAAATACGGTTTTACATGAAACAACGGCTAATCAATGCAAAAAAAAAAAATTACCATAATGGAATTCCAGGCAATTCTTGGAAAATTATTTGTTATTTCGTACTTCTTTTATTTATTTGAAGTTATTTTATTTTTATTATTTGTCCGTCAACATGAAAGTCCACCAAAAAAGAGAAAGGTATTAATTTGAGGATTATTTTAAATGTTACTAATGTGGAGCTTTTATTATTAAAAGAATAATAATAACAAACAAATTCGATATAAGGAAGATTTTTCTTTGTTTTCGACGCCATAATCACAATAAAAAAAAAGTTATCTCATTGTCAGTATGAATAACCATTATCATTTTTTACAATCTGGTAACGAGTATAGGCCTTCTCTAGTACTTACCACCATTTTTTCCAGTCTAAAGGAAATCACACCAGGTTTTATTCCTAGAATATTCTACTACCAATCATCTTAAACCTTCCTCTTCTTCTAGTACTGTAAAGCGATTGCAAAAGATGCCTTTTCTTCTCTACTTCGACTGTTCACCGAAGCATGTTTAATAATTTCATGATTTTTTGGTTTTGGGAAATATAGCATATTGCTATCTTGGGTCCAGCTCTATACATTCCAAGTCAGCGTTGTTGTGAAAAGAGATGCCAATCAAGACCTGCTTGCATGAAAATGAATGAATATTCTAAAGTAACTAATTAATTAAACAGTGAGCTCCGATACATACATTTTTTTTTTTAGATTTTCATTTGAATCTTACTAAATCTAATTTATTATCACAAAGGTAGGGGGGTCAGAGTAATTAATTTAATTATAATATAGCGAACCCTAAAAGAATTAATTTAATGAGTGATCTGCAACTAGTCAGGAGTGCAGTTAGGTAAATAAACACGTCAAGTTTTTAAATGAAAAACTTGATATATATACCTCATACTTATTTTTAAATTCCTAATAAAAGCATCTGTTAATAAAACTGTTACTTTGTATTAGTTTACACAATTTAAAATTTGTACTATTCAATTTAAATTATTTAATTATTTTATTACAGCTGTATCTTTGTCTAGAATTTGCTACTATTTTCAACCGACTTCAAAAAGCAGGACTTCAACTCATCTGTATTTATTTTATTTATTTATTTTTTTTTTTTAATTATTATTTTTTTTTTTTTTTTTTTTTTTTTTGTTTTTTTTGTTTATTGTATTCAATTATTTAATTAAATTCAGATATTCTTATGATTATGTAAACAGCTATTAATTCTTTTGTTGACTAATTTACTTTGTATTATTATTTTTTTTTATTTTATTTTTTCATTTTTAAATTGTTTTTATTAATTTATATTTTTAAATGTTTGTATCATCTTGGTCACATCCAATGTTTGGTTCTTTTAGCCCTGAAGAAGACCTGCAAGACAGGTAAAACCTGACGTGTTTATTTACCTGACTGCACCCCTGACCATTTCATCACTTAAATTACAACTCACAGTCAACAATAGAATCATCATCATGAAAAAAGATAAATATTAAGACAATGGCTGACAAATAAATTTGCAATGAGAGATAGAATTCATGAATAAGCTTAATAAGTGGTAACGAAACCATACTTAAAACTTGAATTAATGAGTGATCGTTCACGGTGTAATTCATTATGTTGTGAGCGCAGTGTCTTCGGTGGAAGGCCATAGTCTCGGATCAGTGAGGTACAATCTGGGGATGACGATGTTGACTATGTTACATGGTGACATGAGAGATAACCGTAAGAAAGCTAAACAAAAACTGGAGTATAATCTTCCAGTCCTTTATATAAAAATCGTCCACACCCTAAATGGTCTAATAATACGTCTACTGATTTCTTTTGATCTTCTGACCGCTCATCTGCTGTATATTTCCGAAAAGGGTTATGGATTTTCGGAGTTTTGTTAGGATCTGTGAGGAGGTTGCCTAAATATTTCTTATAGTTAAATTTAAAGGTATGGGTTTAATCATAGCACTTCTCGGTATAACTACACTAACTTATTTTAGTACATTAAAATTACATTTTCTTGGTTTATATTTATATGAGGTAATTACGGAGCAGCTGGGGAATTCATTCATAGCTAGTCCGCGCAGAGGAAGCCTAGAGATAGCAAACTGCTTTACTTTATTGAGAACCATGCTTTCCATAACCCACATGCAGACTATCCATTGCTCATTTGAAAGTCTCTTTAGGATTTTAGACCTTTCCACCGACACATAATAACAAATCGGAATAAATACGAAGATAACATATATATATATAAATCATATATAGCTCTATCTGAAATACACCGTCCGTGTATTTAATAATAATCACGAACAAAACATACGGGATAGCGTAGTCAAGACCCAGTCAGTGTCAGTTGCCTCCAATAAACTGAAGGAACTCTCCCGAGGGGTGTAGTAATTTTCCTAAGATATTCGGATGATGTGGTCTTATTTGGAGTGTAAAGCATTTCGGGCTGTCTCTCATCAAAATATTACACTTGGTAGTGAGTACAAATATTCGCTCAGCATATGGATGCACACTGCTTAATTTTATGATTATCAAACAAAACCAGGAGGATTCTAAAGATCAGCTGGTTGTGAGCTGTCCTCAATCAACACAATATAAATTGAGTAACTGATTTAAGCCTGGAAGGTCCTGCAACTTAACCTTTTTCCTATGCCTTAAATTTAATTATTTAGGAAAAACCTATAAATTTATAATTGGTTTAGATAAAAATATGTTGATAGTTTAAGAGCGTGCGTATGTTATATTACCCGATGTAAAGTAATGTAATTGAATATTTGAACGAAGAAATTAAAGTATTGCCCAGCAATGAAATAATAAAAGAAATTAATGAGGATCGGATTTCGTTTCATCAATTAGTGGGAACCTGGAACCTTCGCGATCGAATAACCTTTAATTGGCTCGCTGCATTATTAGCCCAATCGTTTTCATAAAGGGGACTTTACCTTCAAGTGTACTTTTGAATATACAAAACAAAGGATTCGAAATGTTTATTGGAAAATAGCTGCTATTAATTATTATATTTTTCATTATTGTACTGATCTAAATAAAAGAAGCATTCATAGATTTAGTGGGTATAATCTGTCAATAAACTAACACTCTTATAATCTTTCATAATCACTCTTAAACAATTATGTTTACTACGATATTATTTTATTAATAAAGAAAATTTTTGAATAAATTAACTAATGGTTATATTTGGTAAAACCACAAAAAATAATTGCATTATTTTTGTAAATTTTCTAATAAAAAAAACTTTAGTCTTAAAATTGTATTAATTATTATATTACCAATCTATTGTTGAATAATAAGTAACCTCGCAGCTCTTCACCTTCTGATAGGCTCTGGTATCTGTTAGATACGCAACATAACCGTTCGTTTACTTTGCTTTGATCCTTGGCAGTCTTGGGATTTCCCTCTTCTTTCACATAAAACCTATCAACAGTGTTTACCGAGGATTCATACGTGTAAACAAGTACGTGTTTTGTACCTCAGGAATACGCGCGTCCATCTACTTAAGTTTTTTCAATATTTTATTTTATACCAAAAATAATATTAAGAGATGAAGGTATCTCAGAAAACTTTATGTTGAACTTGTACATTATCAGCTACAAAGGAGGAGTGCAGAAGTTAAAGGAGAACTTTGTAACAAAGCTTTAAAAAAATATAAGGTTGCGGAAGAGCATAAAGAGAATAAAGAAGAAGGAGAAGATCTAATCCAGGGGCCTCCCAAAAAAGGATGTTCGCTATGTTAACAAACTAAAAAAAAAGTCAGATCAATTTGAAGTGTTATGTATGCAGGCATTTTGTTTGCAGGCTTCTAAAACATTGCAATGATTGTATTTTATTTTCAAAGTAATTTTGTGGTTTTCAAAGAACTAGGTTTTAAATATAATTTTTTATAGCTTGTCGTTTTAATGTATTATTTTTTTTAAGATCCTAGACAAATAAAAAAAAAAACTGATAAAACATAATACATTTATTAAAAAATAAACTTTTTTTTATAAACCCTTGAGCTATACCAAACAAACTAAACCAATTTACATATCTTCCTATTTAAATATGTATATAATATGAAAATAGAGTCAAAAAAAGCACATAAGCTTATTACAAACAAGTCGTATCTATGAGATACGCGCGTCGTTCTTTTCGGTTTAGGAGACGCGCTTATCGGAAGGTTAGGGAAATTATTGTAAGTCCAGGTATTCATAAAAAAAAATAGTAGAAATTTCGATTTTACTTCAAAATATTAACCCTTTATGTCCACTGTTGCGTACATTAATTTAACATTTTTATTTTTTATACGTTCAATATTTTTCTATCAGTTTATTATTTGTTTGTAATTATAAAAAACTTTTTAAAAATAAAATTTGAGTTTTTTTTTAATCCTTTGAAAAATAATTGTACATTTGATTATATTTCAACGCTAATGAGTAATTGATTTTCAAACTACAGGCTAATTTCTAGCTACCAAAATTCTAAATTTAAATGTTGATAAATCTTGCTGCAAACATTAAATACTTTATGAGGTCTATCTGTGAGGATTATACTTGGTGCAGCTAAGAGAATCACTACTTTTTTTTAAAATTTCAGTTTATAACTTTAACCTATGACAATGTGAATGCTCCCACACAATTGTGAATCTACTCCACACCAATGCGACTTCATACATGACAATATAAAAAGGTTCCATAGTATCCAATCTTAGTAGTTGGTTCCATAGTAAAAAATAAATAAAATATGAAACATTCATTCTTCATAACGAATATCAGTCTTTATTTAACATTAAAGTATTTTTTCATCACACAATTTAGATAATATCACTGCAAATATCACATTAATTCACTTTAAATATCAATATCCCACTAAATCTCGGCCACATTATTCCTATAATTATTTAAAAATGAATTTTTTATCATTGTCGTGGTATCTTAACATTTGCAAGGATTATAAAGATACCATGACAATGTTAAATGATAATGGCCATGACAATGTGAAAATAAGGTTACAAACATTACCTCCGAAACACTATTCATTTATTTCGCATTTTCTCGGAAGTATATTATGAGGGCCGTAGCCTAGTATTAGAACGCATGAGGCCCGTTACAAATAAATATTTGGTTTAACTTATTTATAGTGGACATGACAATGTGAACAATGAATGCACTCACAGTCAGAGGTGATGTTTACACTAGGATATTCCGACGTATAATGTTTGCGTGGTTACGAACTGTTGCGTCCAAGAGAAACAACTACCTTTCATTGCAATTAAAAACTCAAAAATTCCTTCCGAACACGTTTTCATCACTTTTTCAGCAATCGCAGGCCAATGTTAAGAAGTCACGGGGACAAAAATAAAATAACTCGGGGATAGGTTACTTGGGCATTAATCCTAAAAAACACATTTTCACTTTCTTCCACCATTATATTTTAATATTGCTACCCATTATTTGAATTAGTTTCACCCTATCAAGTAATAATTATTTACATAATTGTAAATCCAAGCGTAGGGACAAGCCACGACAATGTTAATCGACGTAGAATAACGTAAAAATGTAACACTAAAATCCTAAATAAATTTAATTAATATCATTAATTCACATAACATAAATTTATTTGGAAACAACATTTTTAACGAAGTTTACTTCATTGAATTTTAATGGGTGGGGAAAACAAATTTGCCTTTAGTTTGAGAATCAGCCTAAGATTTAAATGTTATTTCCAGCCAAATGAGGGTTCTTAAAATTTAATTGAATGAGCGATGTAATGTTAAATTGTACCCAGATAGCTTTAAAGCGTACCACAAAAAAATTAATAAATACAAATTAAAAATTTGATTTTTTTGTGAATACTGTATTTTTTTTTCTTTGAATGATTTTATAATTCGAACAATTTTTTGAAAATTTTCATAGAATAGAATTATTGTAAGATTTATAAATTTATCACCTTGCCTATCTTTGAAAAAAAATTTTTTGTGAACTAGATATCTTAAAAATGTGTTACCTTAAAAAACTGATTGCTCGAAGTAAATTTGTTTAACCTTTACCTTCGACTTATCGAGTTTTTACTGTAACAAATAGAATAAATAAAATAAATGTAAAACAATATAACATTTTCACAATGTGTTAAATATAGCGGTGTAAAGACTTACAAATAGACAGAAGTTGGGGAACGTTGTAAAGTAAATGAGGTTAGAGGTAGTTACAAAGGATCGTTGAAGCAGTCCTACAAATAAGGTAAGTGCGTCAGTCAGTTGTTTTAGTTTAACGTTTCAAGCTAAAATGTTGTGCCCTTTACCGCTTATTAATTTCTCAAGTACTAAACTTAATTTCAGAGGCTTTAGAAGTTGCAGCTTGCGTCAGGCTTTATATTGTTGAGAGAAAAGTGTATCCTGTAAATAATGCCATTAGAAGCAAGTGCAATGAAATTAATCTTTCCATTATTCAAAATTTGCAGATTCACAAAAGTGCATAAATGTTGTTAATTTGAAGCTTCGCTACTCATACACCATTATTGATTCGGAGATACTTTTCTGAATAATACTTACTGAGAGTTCATTCGTGTATGTTGTGTGAATATTCTTCTGGAGAATAAAGCACGTCATCGCAGCGGATTTTCCGTCAACGTTTTTTAAAAGGAAAAATGCACTCCAGTCCGAGCCGTAAAATCTATCTAACGTAAAATATTTTAAAAATTTGCTGCCATCCGTCAGTAGAATGTAGTAGGTTTAATATTACCCTAAATAAAAAAATACATAGGAAATATTTTCAGAAGTAACCAAACGAATTTCTAAATTCTTGTTCAGACCAATAATAGAGGCCAGGAGATAATATCTCAAAACTTGAAATAGACTCGTGTTTATTGCTTCTTTGAGGGCTCCAGTGCCTTTTTCTTTTATAAAATCTTTGTCCAAAGTAAAAAAAAACAAAAAAAAAACAGCAAATGCCCAGAGCAATACGCAGTCAAAGGAAAATAAAGATAGCAATGTTATACTCTCTGTATGCGAGTCCTCGATAAAAACCAGTTTTGACTAACCTACAGTTAGTAAGACTATCTAAATGATTCCTATATACACCCACAGGCGAATACTTTCACCCAATTGATTTTTTTATATTTGCCGAATTAAACTTTCATTCTGATTTGGGTGTTTATGTGGGGGCGTACTTTATTTGGGTAGTCGTTTTTACAGCTTTGTATTAGACAGGACATATCCTTATATTGCTCAGTCATTTTTTTTAATTTGGTTTTCTTTTATTTAATTATTTTTTTAATAATCTTAATACGTTTCACATGGTCAGGGTAAAGTACAGGATGAGTTAAATACCTATGAAAAATAAGAAACGTTTTGCCAAGAAATTTTTTTATTTTTTTTTTTTTTTTTTTTTTTTTTTTTTTTTTTTTTTTTTTTTTTTTTTTTTTTTTTTTTTTTTTTTTTTTGTGCCAGTGCACATTTTACATATATTACAAATATCAGCTATGTATAGTATGTAATATATTTGATAGTTCAAAAGCGGGGAAACGATTCCAATATAAATACAATAATTGCTTGAGGATATGTTATTTACTGTAAAGGCACCTACATGCCTTATATATTTTAATGCAAGAGTAATGTGGTATTTTTAACTTTTCAAAATCTTTATATCAGACTTATGCCAATGATAAATGACTTTTCTTTTCACCGATGAAACAGCACTCTCAGGTTGGAATAGGAAGAGACGATACCAAGATCTGTTGGATAGAATGTATGTTAATTGTTTTCTTATTAAATTATGGTTCAATAACTTTTTCCAAAGAAATGCATAAGATACTTATAACTTGAACAAGACTGGAAAACTACAATAAAAAAGATGCCGCTACGTCCCATACAAAACCTTGGCATTTTCCACGACTTCCCTCCCTTTATTTCGGGGTCCAGCGGCTCTCGTCCAGATCCTCACACCAAGGGTCATCAGGTCCGCTTCAATGGTTTCTCTCCAACGCAATCTGGACCTAACCCCCTCTCTCTTCCCCTCTTCGGGATTTTCATTCATCATGATTTTTAGCTGATTATTTGAACATGGCCTAGCCAACTTATTTGCATTTCCTTAACTGTTGCTACTGGAGCTTTAGACAGGTCTCTTTGCTTCTGGCTGTTTCTGATCCACCATACCTCTCCATCTTTAGTAGGCCCATATATTCTCTTTATAATTTGTCTCTCCCAACTATTTAGAATGCCTTCATTATTCGAAGTTAGCATACAAGTTTCACTCACATACAGTATCTATATGCGGTTTGGTAACCCTTACTTTGAGATTTTTAGGGAGACCGTTTAATTGATATTTTACTAGGGGCCCTGTACCACCTATTCTTTTCCTGGTTTCTTAATCTACTTATTTTTTTTAAAAACCACATCAGAATTAAATTATTCGATAATGGACGATATACAATTTTTGTTATTATTCAGAATAACAAAGTTTCTTTGTTGCAGCACTTTTCTCTCTTTGGTTATAAAAACGACGTTTAAAAAGCCCACGGACTAAAGTAGATTTCATAATTCCCAAGCAATTATCGCATTTATATTAAAATTAATAGATTTATCTCCTTTGAACTATCAATTATTGAATTCGACGATAAGTCTAGGGTTTTTTTTTCACCTTTTATCACTTATATTTTGTTTTTCCGTGAATGTCAACAATATACCTCTTGGGTATTGGAACCAGCACTATATTAGTTGTTTCCACATCTATTTTATTTAATAATTCAAGCTCAAAATGCATAAACTTTACGAATGCATTCTGGTATATTCACTGCTCTCAGGAGATGCAATTAAGTCAATTCCTTTATATAGTGGGAGTCAGAACTGGGGTACTCATTATAAGTTTCCGTGATTCCATTGGAGCTTCGTCCGCTCTAAGCTCTCGTTTGGAGTAAAACACCTCATATTATGCTAGATAAATGTAAAATTTTAATAATAATATTGGTGGGCGGAATGTTGCGGCCAGCATGTGTTATACTAAATTGACTTTGTATTCTATTTATTACGGATTATGAAAAACCGATTATTGTATTTCCCCCTGTACATAACATATAACTAGTATAATTACGTATAACTAATTGTATATACCGAGCTAGGCAAAATTTAATCATAGCTATTTGACAACTATGCATAGCGAATCCTTCGCTTTATTTATAAACGTCGCTAAGACAAAAGCAGTGGTGTTATCAAAAAGAAAAATAAGTGCACCCTTGAAAATTAATAGAAATGCGGTTGAACAGGTGTCGTCTGGATATCTGGATACAGATATCTGGGTGCCATCATAAGCAATCGTTGTGATGCAAAAACAGGCCAGGAAAAAAATTATTAACATGAAAATGTACTTTACAAAATCCGATCTCAATATATAATTAAAAATGAGCATGGTCATTTGCTTTGTATTTTCTATTCTGCTATATGGCTGTGAGAGCTGGACTCTCTGCCCAGATACTGAGAAACGTATAGAGGATTTCGAAATTCACGTGTACAGGAGAACATTAAAAATATCCTGGACCCAAAAAATAAAATGTCCTGAATTGATTATGCAAGGAATTACAGTAAACCATTAAGAAAAGAAAAACCTATTATTTCGGGCACATTACGAGAGGAGAGAAGTATGAAAGTTTAAGAATGATTATTGAGGAAACAATTCCAGACAAAAGATCAACAAGAAGACGTCAGAACTCTTGGCTGAAGGATCTTGGTTTTACTGCACATCCTTAGGCATACTCCATAAGGGCGTCTTCACAACACAAATCTCTATTTGAATCGCCTACCTTTGTTAGGAGAAGGCGTACTAAGAAGAAGATTTTTCAACTAATTTTCTAGAATCAATCACCTAATTTAATAATGATTAAGCATTCTATGATTAAGGTTGTCTGATAGCTCAACCCAAAGTAAGATTTTGCTTCAATAAGCTATAGATAACTTGGCTATAGAATACTGTCTATCTATAGCCACGATAACTCTTCTTCACTAAGTACTAAAAAGTTTTCAGATGAATTTTCAAATGCCTCTTCGCATCCTGCAGGGCAGAGTTTTGGACTTTTATATAGTATATGTTAACGCCTTAAAGGCTCAAGCACATTTGTCTATATCTATTATTTCTTTTTCATTGATTATTAAAAGTGATTGCAGCGGGGTTTGAAGGGCATTAAGGCAATTGCAAAGGAGCTTAGAACGTATTTGGAGGGATGTATGTTTTGGGTCATTCATTATCTTGAGGGAACTTAAAAGTACATTATATCCCCAGTTTTCCCACATTGCTTTAAATTTTATTTTAAAAAATGTACATACTTATATTGGTCCATAATTTTTTTTTTTTTTTTTTTTCCGAACACCTCAGCTTTGGCCTTCCTCTCCTCCTTGTTCCATGGATTGGCTGGGTCAACAATATCCTTAGCATTTCCTCATCAGCCATTCTGACAATACGCCCTTGCGTACCTCAGCCGTCATAATTTCATTGTTCTAACAATTTCGGCCTCTCCAAAGAATGTCTACAGTTCCTGATTTGTCCGGCGTCTCCATTCCTCTTCATCTTTTACGCCTTCGAAAATTCGTCGAAGAACTTTTCTTTCAAAAATCAGGAGCTCTTTCTCGGCTGCCTTGGATGCTGCCCACATTCTGATCCATAAAGGAGTACGGGGTGTACTAAGATTTTGTAGAGGTGGAGTTTAGTCTTTCTTGAGAGTATTCTCTTGTTGAGCTGCCTAGCTAGACCAAAGTAGCATCTATAGGCTGAGGCAATCCTCTTTCTGATCTCTACATCGGGGCTGTTGTCTTGTGTCAGTATAGATCCCAGGTACTTAAACTCAGAGACCTTTTCAAACTTATGCTGTCCTATGGTCACCATCTCACCTGGCTTCGGAACCTCTTCTGTAACCATGTACTTAGTTTTGGACTCATTCACCTGTAGTCCGAGTTTACTAGCTGATCTCGCCAGAGCTATGAATGCCGACTGACTAACTGGAAAGAGAGTCCCACAATGTCTACACCGTAAACAATAAACAGGCGTATGCCAACAATTGGACTAGCCTGTTAAATATGTTTCCAAAAACCCGCATCTTCTTCCACCATTTTTTAGAGTTCCGCTGGCAGTGCATCGCTCAGCATAGGGGCTTTATTGTTTCTCAGCTTGCAGATAGCATCTTCAATCTCATCCTCATCAGGGGGCTCGAGTTTTGATCCTTCCATCAGGCTTATCCTGTTTTCTTCTTCTTCGTCGTCCTGAGCGTAAATTCTCACCTCCTCACTAGCGACTCCTCCATAGTTGAGAAGATTACGGAAATAGTGTCTCATATTGGTCCATAATACTGTCAATAAAATCATCGTTTACGACAGCAATAGATAAAAACAACCTCACAACATTACTAATCCTTCCCCGTGTTTATCAGTTCCTACAGTATAAACCAGATTTAAAGCGATATTTGGTTTTATACAAACCCTAACTATAAGACATCTGTCTACTTCTTATTAGACTTAGATCCATTGAAAAAGATTATGTCGTTCCGAAATTTTTTTTTTTTTTTTTTTTTTTTTTTTTTTTATAAATTCTTTTTTTTTTTTTTTTTTATTTTCACTAATTTTTATAATTTTATTTTTCTGATTTGGTGTTGTGATCAACATCTGATCTTTATAGAAAAAATATTTGGGATTTTTTAGTGTTTTCTTGACTCCAATAACCTCATTTAAATTAAATAAACTATAATTACAAATAATCCTCCATTCTTGAGTACCTCCATACAGCACGCTTGATATGGGATGGTTCTGAATGCTCCTGTTGCTCTACGGATCATTTTGTGGTGAAATGAGTTTCTTGAGAACATTTTTAGTTACATCACACATACTTCGCAATATTCTAGATATACACTTATATCTTAACTTCCAACCTTAAACTATCAAGAAGCCAGTATAAGTGTCAGACCTAAGGTGGAGACAATGCTATAAATATTCTCGAGGTCTTGTCTTCTCGTTCTTGTTGTCCTTCTAAGCTTCTGTTTCCACTCTTGCCGCAATGTTGTAGCCGAATCGACTTCGTCATCGCCAGAAGACATCTCACCGATCCAAGACCATGCCTTCCACCGACAACGCCTTACCCACACCATAGTATCCTTTATTTATTAAGATAAGTTTATATTAAGTTTGTTTGTTACCAAGTAAGATACTAGATTAAGAAATGATCTCTACATCTAAATGTGTTTTTATATGTCAACCTGTATTAGAATATACTTGTTTTTAATTTCACTGTTTTTTTAAAATTTAATTGTTATTAATGTCAAGTTCTAATTAATTTCTTTAGTGTACTTTCTTTTGTAACTACCTTGATTATTTGGCCCCCATATCAAACCTTTGGAAACGATCTTGTTACTTAATTAATTATTCTAAAATTATTTATAAGTTGTCAGGCGAGTAGGTCCTGACTAGCATCCCTTTGGATTAATGCTGATCCGGATGCGAAAGAGCCGGGAATGTGAAATAAAGTTTTTTTTTTTTTTTTTTTTTTTTTTTTAAAGTGAGGAATGATTCAAATTTGATTTAAGGAAAGTGGTCGAGAGCTATAAACAATATTTCTAAATGTCGGATATAAACTACCTATTCGCTATATAAAATATATCAGCCTCGTGATATCCATTACGTTCTATACCGAGCTAGTTTGAGGAAACAGAGCGAATATCAGAACAATAAATATGAAATAAGTGAATAGGGAAGGATGAAAAGATGACATGTGGATGGAAGTGGCTGCTAGATCCATAACTCATCGACAGTCCATTAGAGAACCTGCCACCACTACCACAATGTAGGAGGCCGTGGATTTCCTGTCCACTGGCTCTTCCGCTCCACAGCTTCATCTAACCTTTCCCTCAGCCTTTATGGGCCACAGAATTATTAACACCACTTTTATCATCCTTGGGCCGGTCAGTATTTACGCAATAGCCGGTTTGTTTGGATGTTGTAGGAGGACTATTTCTATCTACAAATCTTCACATGTTAAAAAAAAATAACAATTTACATATTGTAAATACCTTAATTATTTTGTTTCTTTGTTTGTTGGGGCTCATTGTCCTTAGTTATTCCAACTAGGGCAGTAAGTGCGGGAAAAGGAGAGCGCCGAAAACTGGGAAGTTCAAAATTATTTGATAAAAACCTATACTATTATATAAAAGGACAAGCCATATCCGTTTGCTATATACCGCGAAAACTACTCAACCAATAAGCGCCAAATTTTAACTACACCCTACACCATCTTCATTGTTTAAGGAAGATTTAGCAATAATAAAATGTCCTGACTCTTGGTTAAATTCTTTTTTAAAAAAGCGATGAATAATAAAAAAGTCCTGACTCTTGGTTAAATTCTTATTTAAAAAGCGATGAATATGTGGTGCACAGTGAAGTTTAAAAATTGACCTATAAGTTGCGAGAGCCATTCAAGAGAGGTTATGAAGTTATGAGGTGTTATATAGACTTTGATAATAAAATTTGTGGAATTCAATCAAATTATTTGTTATTAATTTGTTATTTAGTTAAATATATAAATATATAGTATGACATGTGGAAAGATTTAACGTTTTTATGAAGAAATTTTAGTTTTCTTATAATACTTAGTAGATTAGTATATTCTACTTATTTTATTTTTATGCGTGTAAAGTTGCAACGCCTTTTCAGATAACCATATCACTAGACTTGAATCATAAATTAGTTTATAGTATTATTTTGAAATTTTTTTTTTAGGAAGAATTAACTTTTATTGAGTAATAATTACAATCTGTCAAGGAATACAATTAGGGCAATAAGTAATATAGGTGGCGTATGATTACATTCACACATTAGGTACAATACAAAATGTACATCTCTATCCTTGAAAGAAGGTTGAGACGTATTGCGGAGAGCCAACTTGAGGATGAACAGGCAGGCTTCCGCCCCGGAAGGCAGACCCAGGATCACATCTTCGTCCTCAGAAATATTGCCGAAAAAGCATGGGCCAGGGATAAAAACATTTGGTTTTTCTTGGCCTAAAAGCTGCATTCGATTCTGTGCCTAGGCATGAAATATGGACCGCACTTGCTGTGAAGAATGTACCAGCAGATTTATTGCAGGGAATAAGATCGACGTACAGCAATGCCAAGGGAGTCATTAGGATAAATTGTAAAGAATCCAAACCATTTTCTCTTGATAGAGGAGTCAGACAGGGAGACAGCCTCAGCCCTCTTCTATTTATTACCCTAATGGATGAGGTGCACCAGATATGCAAGCGCAGAACACCATGGACTGCAATATGTAAATGGAAAATACTGACCTAAATTGTGAAAAGTCTCTTATATGCAGACGATATAGTCCTAATCGCAGATTCGAAAGAAAAGCTGCAACAGGCTGTGGTGGAATGGGAGGAGGAGCTATTACGGAAGGGAATGTCCATCAACAATTTAAAAAGTAAGATCCTAATTCTCTTACGGAATGATGAAGAACACATCGAAATATTTTGCAACGGGGAAGTCCTAGAAGTAGTAAACGAGTAAAACTACTTGGGAACCATAATAAATATATCTGACAGGATTGACCAAGAAATAGCCAATACGATTTCAAAAGCGAACCAGGTCTACTACCAGATTAATAATAGCATTATTGGTCACTGTGAAGTAGGGAAAAATGTCAAAATGCATATATACAAGGCTATATATCTTCCGATCCGGAACATAGGGCGGCGAGAGCTGGGTAATGCTTGATAAGCATGTCAGCCGTATCACTGCTGCTGAGATGAGGTTCCTACGCGGAGCAGCAGGAAAAACTAAGCGAGATTGTATTAGAAGGAAAGGGTCAGAGAACGGTGCCTGCATTAAAGGAAACCATCGAAAACAGACAACTTAAATGGTTTCGACATGTCTGTCGGATGGAAGAAGTGAAAAAACCAGAAAGACCATGGGAGCAAGACCTACAAGTAAAAGACCACGAGGTCGCCCAATGATCTCCTATCAGGATAATAAAACGGAAAGTAAATAAAAATAAAATAAATAAATAAGTATAGTAATAAAAAAGAATAAAACAAAATTAAATTATAATTTAAAAACACAATCGTACTTTATTTACAATACATACTCATCCTAGGGATCCCCTAGCCAGACTTGTCCCTCCACTTGTAGAAGGACAAGTCAGACACAGAGTGGTCCCACCTCTTCTCTCTCAGCTGCGTCACTAGTGTAAAAAAACCCAGTGGAGGCTGAGCGCTAATAGTACATTCACACCAGTGTTTCAGAAGCTGGCCATTACCTGAACTCCATAATAAATAAAGTTTACAAAAGATCTCGGGACCACTGCCGTTGTTGTCTGCGAGATGGTTTATCAGGATGTGTGGAACTGGATAAAGATTGAGCCAGAGGGCTTGGATGAAAGGTTAGTATGGGAATTTCGAAAATTTACGGGTATATTGAGATAATTATGTAGGGTTTTGTTGGAAACACAGTAGGAAACATTTACTATAGTTCGGAGGAAAAGGATTGATGATTTTGACTTTTTTGCTGTCCCCCACAGTTCAAGTCTATAATTCTGGGTTTATGATGGTTTTGTATAGGAGAAGTTTTTTTAATGGAAAGATGAAATGTCCTATTTAGTAGTCTATAGAATTGATTTCTTGCCTTTTGAGTCGGATTGGAAGGAAGGGTAAGTGGGATTGGATATAAGTGGGAGTGGATATTATAGGATGCTATTAAGGGATCTGGATGGGATAAAATGATTGCAGTGTCATCAGTGAATGTTGTATAGGCGCAACAGTAACTAGCATAAATTGAATAATGGCTCAAATAAAAACAAGAACAGCAGCGGGAAACAGATGTATGTTTTCCCTACAAAAACTGTTAAAATTTCGGAACCTGTCAAGAAAAGCAAAGATAATTATTTATTAGACGGTGATCCAACCCATTGTGACGAACTCTTGAGAGACATGGACTCTCACCAAGGAAACGGAATGAGTCCTTTTGGTGTGGGGGAGAATTGTGTTAAGAAAAATTTGGTCCAGTATTTCAAGAAGGAATATAGAGGATCCGCTCAAATAAAGACCTCAGAACACTCTACGAAGACATTGACATAATCACATACGCCATTAAAGCAAGATTGAAGTGGCTCGGTAATGTTGGAAGGACGACAGAACAAAGGTTCCCAGGAGATTGTTGTCCGGCAAGCCTAACGGACAGCGACTAAGAGGGAGGCCAACAGTGACGTGGTTGCAAAATGTCGAAAAGGATCTCCAAAATATGAATAAGAATAAGACAAAAGCCAAAGATTGTAAGTGGCAACAAATTGTGGAGGAGGTCAAGGTTCTTCAAGCGCTGATGAGTCCATCAATGAGTGAGTGAGTAAGTGTGTGAGAAATCCCGACGTTATGATGGCCGAGCGCGTTGGGTCGAGTGTCTCAGTGTCCGGTCGGTAGTTCAATTCCTACCCTGGGTCGGTAAATGTTTATATTGTTGCTGTCCATCCAAATAAGTCTGCTGAATATGTTGGTAACTTGTAGTATAAACAGTCTTTCTTCTTATAATGACGCTGTGCCCCAACAAAAAACAAGATAAATTCTATAATAAGAGACAACTGATTCGTAAAATTTTTAAAATATTTTAAATATAATGAGTAAAAACAAATATAGTTGCTTCAGAATAACATTGAAAAAATATTTTTATTTTTTATTTATTTATATTTTTTATTATGTCATAAAATATGCTCCTTTTGATTGCTTTTGAAATGCAAGAGGTATTGTTTTTCGATAGTTAATAATTATCCATTACATGGATAATCATGGTAAAGAAGGATATGAGGGTGGCAAATGTACATTGGAATTCAATGTGGGACAGAGACCAATTTCGGACATTGGTCAACAGGATCAAATTTCCGGAAATGGGTAAGACACAAGTTAATAGGCGGTGGTCAGATGAAAGAAGAAAGCATCAGGCAGACGTGATGAAGAGATATTGAAGAGAGAGGAAGAGCAAGAAATAAATTGTTGAGCCTGGTCCACAGATGGCCGAACTCGTAAGAAGAAGAAGAATTATCCACTCTCATGTGGATCATGTCATCAATACGTTTAATTCTAAATAAAAATATGCAAAACATATTTCACTTTCGTTGCTGATTGTTTGTTGAATCTAGTGAAATGCGTAATATATTAATATAACTAATTTACGAGCATTAGGATAAAATCATTTCCTATAAATAGCAATCAATAATAATAAAGATAAAAAAAAAAAACAATAAAGAAAGGCTATTCGTTCTATAAATGGAGTAAGGAGGCAGATGATTTAAAGGGGATAGAGATTGTATTAATTCAATCATATATTTTTCATGACTCTTATAAAGGGTAATTTGAAACAAAAATCCATTTCATACAGAAATCCTTATTCATAAAGCTATTTTTATACCCGAGATATTCTAAAGGCAAGTTAACCAATGATGATCTGCCAAGGCTCTGTAAAATTACTGACCCTTTATCTTTCTTTGAAGTTCCTTATGGATAATCCTTTATTCTTTTACATCTTAAACAGACTTCCCTGGAGCCATTAAGTATAAAAGATTCAATTTAGTATCCTTTTGTTTCTTTTCTTTTCCTTTTTTTTTTTTTTTTTTTTTAACAAGATCATAATTATACCTTTTGTCTGTCCACTTCAAAGATCTTCTTATAAGGTTATTGAATAAATGCCATTTGAGTTTTAGAAAATATTTAATGCAAATAGCTAGAAACAAAATTATTTTTTACTATAACAGGTGGTTTACCGTTAATTTTAGTTGACGAGGTTATTGGTTATGCCAAATTGATATTATTTTAATCGGTTCCAGGAAATCCTTCTTTAGTAAAACATTTTGTTTAAAGGTAGTTTTAGAATGGTATTAGGTTATGATATTCCACAAACGTTTGGATTGATTGAGGTGGTAAGCGTTAAACTTCATTATCTAGACTTTCAAAGCGTTTAAGGAAAAGTCTGAGGAGTTAGCTAGAGATATTACATTTTACTGGGCTCCTCAAAAGTGACATTAAAGAATCAGAAAAATGGACCGAATTAGGGTTTCGGACTATCGTTTTAGGACAGTGTGAGAGAACAAGTCAAAGATGTTACGATCATGTACGGGTCGGGTGACCAATCAGTATATGATATAGACACAGAAGAGAGTACTATGTTTTAAACAGCAATATTCTACAAAAAAAAATTTTAGAAAAGGAAAGAATATTTTTTATGGCTTATTTGGGACGTAAAAAGAAAATAATAGTAATATACCGATTCCTTTTCGAGTAATTTAATTTTTATGAAAGATGGAATAAATAGTCATTAAATCAAGTATGGACATCACATTGGACATCATATATTATACATATATATATATATATATATATATATATATATATATATATATATATATATATATATATATATATATATATATATTAGTTAGTGCTGTATCGGTAGTAAAATGTTACAATGGTACGATCCCCGGTACCAAAAATTCTTGATTCGTGGTACCGTTACCCCGATATAAACAAAAATATATATTATTCAAAAATAAAATATTCCTTATGAGAGCTAAAGCAGCAAACATTGCATAATAAGAAATTATAAAACTATCAAAACGTTTGTGGTGTCTGTATTTTTTTTCCTAACAATCGTTTGAATTGAGAATCGACATATCC
The DNA here is from genome assembly GCA_003667255.2 of Euschistus heros. Taxonomy (NCBI): domain Eukaryota; kingdom Metazoa; phylum Arthropoda; class Insecta; order Hemiptera; family Pentatomidae; genus Euschistus; species Euschistus heros. The sequence goes on along the minus strand of RCWM02000807.1, from coordinate 325,266 downwards.
CCAGAATATAGTATAACCTATAATATACATATAGGTATATATACTGTAAGAAACTTTATTAATTAATTTAATGCATTTAGATAATCGTATTAAATGTAATTTATAAAATTTAGAAATAAATTACTTTCAGCAAGATTTATTTTCTTTGTAATAAACACCAGTGAATTGACAAGTAGCTGCTTAAGTACTTGAGTTAACTTTACTCTTTAGAAGTGTTAGAATTCTAATCAAGTTTTCCCTACTTCTGCAATGGCTACCCAGGAGTGGACTGATTGGCTGGAATAACCTTTGATGAGTTGTTAATTAACTACAAACTGCTCTTAATAATGTAATGACACTATTTAAGCTTTGTTAGCTCAGGTTTATTTGACAAGACCAAGGCTAATTGATTCAATTATTAACAAGTTCTCTCCTCATCTTTTACTGACATTTCTCATAAGCATTAATTGTTTCATTTACAAAAATCGCATTTATAGATTATAATTTCCATAGCTTCGAGTGTAGAGCATAACAAAATAGAGGGTATTTACATTCATTTTTTATAATGCAGGTTTTTTTATTTTATTTAAATCACTCTTTTAGCCCAGTCAAACTTTTTTCTTTTTTTTTTTAGGAATAGTTTTTGACGAAGGTCAATAAAACCTCACAACTAATGGTATATGGTTAGCCCAAGAACAGAGACATATGTAAATATCTGTAAATATTTAGCTGTGCCTTCAATTCCATTATCTTATGCGCTAATGCACTCGATTAAAAGCGGCCCAAGAACTGTTTGAGTTAAATTTTAATTTTCATATAAAAGACGATTTAGGATCTACTAAGTAGAAAGACAAATTTTATTTAATAGTTATGACTAAAATGGGCTCATTTTGGTTTTAATTGCAATAGTTTTCAATAGCCATTTTTTAAATTCACTCTGCCAATAACTATTATACCTTCTGAGCGTAAAGCTAATAAGAGAGTTCTCCAAATCAACAAGAAGACAGAATATATGAGGAGTGCTCAGTATCCCCCACCCATGCCATCAAATAAGGTTACTATGAATTCCCAGTTTGCAAGGCCTTCAAACATCTTGGAGCATTGGTCACCGAGACGAATGAACTCTTAAAGGACATTGAGGCAATGATAACCTCAGGAAATCGTAGCCTTTTCGGAATCAGTGTTTTAAAATTAAAATACCTTTCTTTGAGCTCCTTTTATTCCTGATTAACCATTTATAAGACCATCGTACGCCCATGGAAGATAGACCTGGGTCCTAACAAAAAAATGGAAGAATGCTTTGCACTTCGGAAAGGAAAGTTTTTCAGAAAATATATGGAACTACCTACTCCGAGGAATAGTGGACAATTATGACTAATGGGGAGTTGAGAACCTTGTATGGCCAGCCAAATATTGTGAACTTTATGAAAAAGGAAAGGTTCAGGTGGTTCGGCCATGTGGAACGGATGGGAAGTGACCGTTTCCAATAGAAACTACTTCATGAAAAGCCTGGAGGAGCTCTTAGACGAGGTCTTCCAAGAATGAGATGGTTGGATGACATAGAGAAGAACTTGAAACAATTGGAAGGCATACGATGGAGGAACGTTGCTGCCGATAGACCAATTTGTGACAAGATCCTTGTCCTTGGAGGGCAATAGCGCCATAAATAAATGCATAAATTATTCCTTTTATATATAGTTGATCAAATAAAGGGAATTTTCAATATCTGCAATCATCCTTAGCTGAAACATGCTTATGAACTTATAAAAGGGGAATAATTAAAGTCCGTTTTATCTTTTTGTCACATTTGCGGTTAGAGGATAGGAAATGGAGAACTGGTAATATCCTTAAACCTACCTTAAGCAGGAGGTAACTTACTAGGAACTATTCTCAATTTAATTTCACATTATCAGAAACCTTACGAGGAACAGAGAGGAGTGGCAGTTCTGGGATAAAGACTCCTTTCCGCTGGAAGGAACTTACACGAACTTAAAAAAATATAAATATATATATCAAACTATCCTTTTAAATTAAAAAAGGATTTTTTTTTTTAAGTCTGTGTAACGGATAAGAATTTGATTGCAGTAAATTATAATGTTTTAAAATAAAGTACAGGATAACCTAACTCTCAATTTTCTGTACTAAAGATAAACAATTATTATATTTAAATTTTTCTGAATATATATTTTTTATTGATGAACTTACAACCTAATGATTCTAAATTTCTAAACGTTCAATTTAATACTGAGGGGCTATTTATTCTCTTTGAAATCCTCTTTTATATTATATTGATACAGTTTACTCGAGCTCCTTCCTATTATAGTCTAACGTTCCCCTTGATACTCTGAACGGGTTGAGATCAAACAAAATGGTAACATCAAACACCGCCGAAGGGATTTGTGGTAAATTCGATTGTAAGTGATTCCAGAAGGTTTCTTTGAGTTCCAAAATGTAAATGTCTTAAAAGAGATTTCGTAGAATCCGGGTATTGGGCAAAAGCTCAGAAATATTTATTATATCATCAAGAGTTTTCTCCGTCAGATACAAAGCAGGATTGAAATTAGTTTATATTATTGAATTATTTGAATAATTTAAACGCGTGTTTATTTCCGGGGAATCAAACCAGATATTAATTTTTTTTTAAATTCTTTTATTAATAGAAGTTTACAACTGTATTAGAAAACAAATCTAGTAAATATTCGGTATACATAAGGGTAACGGTTCGGATCGGCGACACCAACCCCTAAACCCGCTCAGAATACCTTTTATCGATTCTAACCTTGTTCCGATATATTTCGATGTTCTAGTCGCTGCTTTTAGAGGAGAAAGGTTATTCTCCTACATTTACTGAGAAACTCTAAATCCCTGTTCAAAGTAATATTAACTTCTGTTTACCTTTTGATATTAAATGAGAAATAAGAAAATATTAAAGTGGAAATATCGAAATATAAGACACTAAATCAATTTTGAATTAATATTAATTTAATCAACAATTAATATACTACTGAACCACCAGTAAAGTTAATTACTGATGAACTTTCTCTCAGAGAAGTGAAAATAACAAATTATAAATATAAAAAAAGACAGAATCCTTAAGTATTTATTTGGCATAACTTCTATTTATTTAACATTTGTAGCTATATGTTTCGGTGATAATGTTTCATCATCAGGCTTCTAATTTTTTTTAAAAACACATTAATCTATAACATTATACCAATAGTTCTACAATTATATAGTAATGTGTCATTTACCTCTTAATCTGTGATTATTTTCACATTGTCAATTCTCCATGTTATAAGCCATTATATAATATAAGACAGAATCCTAGTTGAAAGTGAAGATGTTAATTTCTGTTATATTTTCTCATGGGAAGTGGAAATAAGAAAACATAAAAAACCTGTGATATACTTTCTCACATTTATTTATAAAACTAATATGTTTTATTGAATTAATTATACAATCTGTCTCACTTTAGCACAAAAAGTAATATGGATGACAAAGAATCCATTCACAAAATATGTATACTGAAATTTTATCACTGAAATTGAAACAACAAATACAAATATATAAAACCCCAAATCCATGTACAAATAAATCTTGTTAAGTTTCATAACACTTTTACAAGTTGTAAATTTTATCACTTAAATTGATAGAACAAATATAAATATGTAAAACACCAAATCCATGTACAAACTAATCTTCTTAAGTTTTATAACACTTTTACACATAAGATTAGATGAAATAAGAAAACATGAATTTATAAAACACTTAATCCTTTATGAAACTCATTTTGTGAACTTCTGTTTACTTATTTAGATTTAAGAAGTCTAAATATCAATATAACAAACTAAACAACACAATCCAAGTTGAAACTGTAGAAGTGATTGTTTACATGTGAGGTGATAGGAAAGAGCTATCGAAAAAATGTAAACATGAAGTGAAGCGTAAGGATCGAACTGGTCGGTGTAGCGCGGGTCAACCTAGTTTGGTGGTGTCGCCGATCCGAACCGTTACCTACATAAGATATAATGACAAGAATAAAATTTGTCGAGGACCTACCCATTGGTAGTACTCTAATATAGATATTAATAAACTCACTTATCACTAGGGCTGTGAATTATATGCAATAAAAATTGAAAAATACGCACATATATATCCAAATATATAGGGTAAAATATGCAATTAAATGCCTAACTATGCAACTATCTACATTTTTTTTCGACAAATAAACAAATTGCAATACTTTTTTATATGTGGGTACAAACTCAAGTTTAAGTGACTAACTGAATGATGATAGGAAGAAGGGAAACCAGAAAAGTGAAGTAATATTTCAAGTATTTGAGCGCAGCGAGATCGATAAATTAATTAAGGTTGTTTTCCTATTTATTTTTTCTTCCTTACTTAGAAACATGAAAAAATCAAAAGTCAAATGCTGATATATAACATTTTGTATATAAATATGCAATTACAGTTCAGAATATGTATTTATGGCAAAATAAAAATAATTCAAATTGATTCCATATGCCTCAAAAAATATATATTTAGATGATATTAGATGTTTAAGTTTGCTAGGAAAAATATGCAAATGCATGTATTTCACACTCCATCACATTAAGAGCTAGTCCAGTAAAATAACGGTTTGGCGATGAAAAAACTGCCTAACTTTTATTCTCAACGGATCTTTATGTTTTTTGGGGTGCTGAATCCGAATCTGAAGTTTGCTACCACGGCAAACGTCTTTAAGATAAAAAAAAGAAATTTGGAATCGGATGAATAGTTTTAGAGTTTTAATGAAAAATAACGTGGATTTCACAATAGTACGTGTTTTTTTTAGCATGCTTTAAAAGAACACTATTAAAACTTTATACATTACCTATAGTGTAATAGTAAATTTAATCAGCTGTAAAATGAAACAAAGTAATTTTGAATTGGACAAATAGTTTCGGAGTTATAAACAATAAAGTGCGACAAACATATTTTCGCGGAGTAGTGGGACTGATCGCAAGTTTCTACACCTTCTCCCAAGACCTTACCTTCGCGGTGAATGGTCCAATTTCGGAGAAGTTTTTTTTCATTTCGTAGGTAATAATTTCAGCTACAATTAATAATAAAATGACTTTCTTCGAAAAAAACTTCGTTTTCCTGTTATAGGTAAATAAACGAAAATAGCCGGTATTTTTGGCGGTTTTTGGGTTTGAAGCCGACGTTTGCGGTGGTAGCAAACTTCAGATTCGGGTTCAGCACTCCAAAAAACATAATGATCCGTTGAGAATAATAGTTTTTTCTTGAAAACGGACTTTTGGGGCCTTATTTTACTGGTGTAAGACTAAAAGTATTCATCAGTTATTTGGAGTATATTTTACTAATGACTGGATAGAATATTTCTTACTTTAAAAAAAAAAATGCATTTAAGATAATATTATTCTGCATCTGAGGATTGGAATACTGCTATGATTTGAGGTATTTAACTTAAACACTCATTTCAAGAAAAAATAATCCTAATAATTAAAGACAACATTCTGGAATTCATATCAAACCATATGCTAAGGATATTGCCTGCATACACTAGCGGAATTAAAATGCATATTTTTCGAAAAGTTTTACTATATATAAAAAATTAAAAATTAAACCTGTACCACTACAACCCATGAAGGGTCTTGGGTTCAGTACTTAGGAAAGGATGTACTGTTACTAGGCCAACGGTTGTGAAAGGAGGAGATTTGGCCTAAATCTCGCTCAACCGCCAGGTTTTTCCCCATTTAAGGGTACCCACTTTGTAGAGCCTGGGTGTGCCCCAGGAGGGTCTCCCGACCTCGAAATCGAGCTACAACCGAAATAACAGAAAATAAATTTTCTGCCTTCAGTCGGTCACAATATATAAACAGGTACAAATTGACTTTGGCGAAAGGAATCCAATTAGTTAGCGTCAGCAAGCTTTTTTTTTAGAAAGCAAAAATATTATATATTAAGGTTTATTTTGATTTTATGTATTTTTTGGAGAACTGTGTATAATAAGAGAAGTTTCAAAAGCCGCTATTAAGAATACCAATTGAAAAACAAAGAAAAATGCCACATCTAAAAAAATCGAAATATTAAAAAAATAAAAATAAAAATATGGCATATTAATTATAAATATAATTTATTTTGAAATGTAATAAATTTAATACGTATTTTTTATTCGACTATGCTTTGCGAATAATAATATTTTTATTTTATTTTTAAAAAAACATGTGTGTGGCTTATCTTTGTACGAATAAATATATTTTTGTTAATCTAATGATGATGAATATGAAAATAATATCAAATTTATTGATGTAACAGTATCGTTATTAAAAATAACTTTGAAAATTTTAAGCTAATCGCTTTACATTTTTTTTTTTCGTCTAAGCTCTGCTTTTGACGCCTCTCGACGTTGTGAAAAAAAGATCTGCAACGCAGCTGCCATTGAGTGATAAATTGCAGCGTAGACGTTGATCCGTTTCTTTGATGTTACCACATTGCTAGCACGCCCTTTTTAAGTCCTTCCTGATACAGATTAAAAAATCCCTTTATCCAAACGCATCGAAAAGCCGTATTAGATTTTTCAAAGGGGATCGGAATAACGTACACATAAACCGGTGATCGATATCAGATAACATTCTTGTGTCTACGAGGCTATCGGATTATTGTTTCCAGGAATCAATGAAGTTTAATGAGAATCACGAGATTCCTCCTCCAGGGTTTTGAGTTTTACATCATTGGAGTTTTTATACGTACAAGCTATTTTCCTCGTCTGTCTGAATGCATTAAAGTTTCATTAATGTTTCTGAAATATGTTTTTAAAAAAAAAAATAATAAAGTAACGAGCAAGGAATGTAACGAAAGACACCATTTTTCTATTAAGAAAGGCTCCTTAAAATATAGATAGATTTAATGTACAAAAAGATATTAAAACTTCTACTGTGGGAGTGCTGCAACTTATTTAGCTTGATGAGAAATCTCGATGGAACGCTGATGTACCTTTTAAGCGGAAGAAGCTTATAGATTTTTTATTTAAATCCTACAGTACTGGAATAACAGAAAAATGTTAAAAGAATTCGGTATAAATGAATGACTATTCGAAAGAGCATTAGTGACCAGAGTATATTCTATACACAATGATTCGTTGAAAAAGCTAATGTTGGAATAAATAGATGTAAACCATTAGTTTCTATCAGTTTGTCAGATAGCGATTGGTGAAATATATACCCGAGCTGGTTTCTATTCAAATCAACACAGTATAAATCTAGAATCCTATGAATTGAAATAGAATGATGATCCTTTCAAAGCTTGAAATGAGGAAACATAACTAAAACACAGAGATACAGTCTGCTCAAGATAAAATTATTCAATTAAAGAATCAACCGTTTCTAAACGAAGTATAATGAAAATATCTATTAATAAAAATTTGACATTTAGCATTTAATTAAAAGGTTTAGTAAATCCAAGGATCAATGCCATCACAATTAATTTGTAGATATTTTCCTTTCTCAACCTCCAGACAGACTGTTAAAAACAAGTCCAGAGATTTTCATCAGAATTTCAAAAAAAAACCCAAATAAAACCAGACTCCAATTTGAAGCTTCAAAAATAAAAGGGGTAAAATTTGAATCAATAGTCAAGACAACTAGCAAGGTTTAGGAAACGCCGTTTTTATATTAAATAGATATTCAACCCGAAGTCAACAATTTACCACTGAATGCTGAATGCTGAGAAAATCGTGGTTTCGTTTAAAGACTTCAAGAAAGCCTTTAATTCGTAGGACAGAGAAACCTTGAATAAGATCATTAAAGAATTTGTAATCAAAAACAAAATTGGCAAATATAATCAAAGTGACCCCAACAGATATAACTTCCAGGGTGAAATTCTTGGGGTGGTTTGTCACAACCGTTTGAAATAAAGACAGGTATAAGGCAACGTAATGGATTAACACACCTCTTATTCATCAGTGCCATAGAAAGATTGTGATGATTTTGAACTATGATCTTGAACGCCATAGGATAACTACGATAATAAAACTAAATACTCCAACTTTCCTAGCAGTTCCATCCTGCCTCTCTTTTTTTATCCCATTTAGTTTCTGAACGTATTTTTTTTTTCTTCTTTGTTTTAGATAAATGGCTGTTATTTTTCTGGTCCATGCTATACATTTTTACCTTATCACTGGTTCAGTCCATGTCAATATTCTTAGATAAGAAGTGAATAATAAATGAATAATTTTTCTAAAATGTCTAAGAAATTCAGTATATTCCTGGTTCATTCTTGTTATATATTTTCTGTAACTCACATTTTAGTAAAATTTATAAGAAAATAGTAAGATTATGTCTATGATCTCTCCTATACTATATTAATAAAATGATAAACCTATCGACTTGTGACTTAAAAAAATATAACTTTTTTTGTAACCTGTATTATGTAAATTGCTTAGTGACCTTGCTTAAGCAATCTCTTTGCATTTTATAAGTAAAATTATGAGCCCCTCCTACCCAACTCTACGATTATTAATAACATCTTCTATAATCGTTTCTTCTATAACTTTTTTTTTTTTTTTTTTTTTTTTTTTTTTTTTTTTTTTTTTTAAAAGAATTTTCAGACTCATCGCATTATCTTATAAAATTTAAATATTATTCATTTATTAAATTGAAGCTATCGTTTAATTATTTTCTTTTTTCATTTAAAGTAGCAGTAATTTCCGTTCTAAAAATATCTTTCCCTCTTTATCCTTTCACCCTCGGTATTCATCCCTTCCACGATTGTTTCTATTATATTTTTCTCCCTTTCAAAATAACCTGAATTTCATTTGTATTGTTTTAATCTGCTGGCCTTTTTTTTTTTTTTTTTTTTGTTATATCTGGATAAGAACATAACAAGTTTAGTTCTTTCGTAAATATCTAACGGCTAATTTCTTCATGAGCATATGATTACTGAATATTTCAATACAGTAATGATTTATAAAGAAAGTAAATAATAAAATAATATATGGAAAAGAAGATAGTCGGGGATGCAGTCAAAGTAACACCACGTCAAAGAAGAATCCTTTAATACGTGCCAACGTTTCGACCTGCGTTGCAGGTCGTCTTCAGGGCCACCGAACCACACTTGTGAGGAGAAGGACGATGACTGATAAAATAATATATATATATATATATATATATATATATATATATATATATATACGATATATATATATATTTCAATTAAACGACAAAATGATTTTTTTTTTTGTAAAAACAAAAATGCTAAATAATGTTTTATGAGATGAAAAATATTATACAGAAAATACCGAAACATAAAATTTAAGGACATTTCCTTGTCGTGTTTCATTTTCCAAAAGCTTTTAATTTCGTTCTCCTATCCAAACTAAAAAGCTTTTCCCTATCAAATAGTTATCTATATTGGATTCACTCCTTCTTATCTCATTGTTCCCAAACAATTATCATTACCAACCGTTCTCTTTCAGCTTTACTACATTTAACCCAAGGTGTTCCTCAAGGATCCTTCCAGACACCAATCATATTTTCTAGCTGTATCAATGATTTTCCCAGCATTCTTCACAATTGCAAGTATCACCTATATGCAGACGACCTTCAAATCTACTTATCTTTTCATGCTCCAGATAAGCTCGAGACATCTCGTAAGCTTCAAGAGGACATAGCATCAATCGATCGGCAGTGCAGAACAAGTTACGTCTGAATACAAAGAAATTAAGACTATCCTCATCAGTTCAAAACCCCTACTATCCATTGCTTCATCTCAGTGACCTTCCTATTAAGTTCCAGAAGTATATTAAAACTTAGGAGTTACCTTCGATCAACACTTATCCTGGATTAGCCATATCACCTAAATTTCCAAAAAAATCCACCAGAATCTTTAAACAACTCTATAGATTTCAAGATTCCTTTCTCCGAAATACCTGTAAAATTTTAGTGTTCTCTCTTATTTTTCCATGCTTTGGTTATGGTTTCTTGGTTTATGGAGGACTATCTGGTGATCTCGAGATGAGATTGAGGAGACTGATGAACCGTTTCATTGGATTTATCTTCGAGTTCTCCAGGCGGTAACATATTAATTCCAGATATTCTGAGCTTGGGCAACTTTTCCTTAAATTCCGACGGCTACACTCTTTGATTACTTACCTATTCCAATTTCTATAAACCAAAAAACCTACCTATATCCTTGATCTAATAATTCTGTCTTATTTTACCCACACTAGATCCCAACCTTCTAACCTGTATACCCCCTCACATAAAACTGCTGTATTTGAAAAATCCTTCATTATTCGTGCTACCTCCACCTGGAATTTCTTACCCACTCCTATTGGTAAAGCTGCTTCCCTTACTTCCTTTAAAAATAAGTTCTTTTTACACATTTTAGACAATTAATCTTCCGCAATTAGGTAAATATTGAAAATTATTTTATCTTTTCATATATGATTGTATTTAATGTTATTATTTTTAGTTTTTGTTCTCTCGACAATGTATGCCGTATTTAATTTGTAAATAAAACGGCCAGACAATTGTACCTATAATTGTGCATTATAATTATTCCTAGGGGACAGTAAGCCCAAGAGTTTATTTTTCATTCATTTCATAAAATGCATATTTGAAATTACAACTGATTATAGTTAATATAGGAAATCCTTAGAGAGATAGTTTTATTTTAATTAAATTTTATCTTAAAATTGTTTCTCATTAAATTTATATTCATTATTTCGAATCTTGGAGGTTATTTATTTACGTTTTAGTATGATTTACATACATGAACACCCCCCCTTTAATACTGGTGCTGGATTCTCTCACCTCCGCTGTAAAGGGAGCATTTGAATTGCTAATGTGTTAAAATGAAACATTGAGTGAATACGGAACGGAAATACCTTTATGAAGTCCGTATTACCATACTTCGTGAAAATTATGAGTTACAAATGATGGGCAGAAAATGTATTTTAATTTAATATATCTTCTGACACATCAATTAAATATGAAGAATATGACCTATGGATATTCTAATATAAAACATTTATTAAAGTGTCACTAATGGATAGTTTCTTTACAAGTTATTGTAATAATTTTATTGCAAATTTATATACTTATTGTATTTACTATATACAATTAAAAATTATCAATAAATATATAAATGAAAAAAAGATTCAAGATTGAAAAATAAATTTTATATTTTTTATACATAAAATCTGTAAATTATAGCCATTAAACGATCAATAACGCCTTTTTTTAAATAAATAAATAAATAAAAATGAACCCGAATGCTCGAAAACAATACCACCAATCTCTGACTATATACTTACCTCATTTTACCCTATGAAACTTTAAATACACATTATCTAACCTGATACAATCCTCTCATATACTTCTCGGACAACCCCATGGACGTTTACTCAAATATTTAAACTGATTAAGTTTTTTTAATTCGGTTACTAATATATTATTTTAGTGGTGTGGGGTACTATTTTTTTTCTATTCTCAATACCAATAGCCGATAGACAGAAAGAGAGAGAGAGAGAGAGAGAGAGATAGAGATAGAGATAGAGAGAGAGAGAGAGAGAGAGAGAGAGAGAGAGAGAGAGAGAGAGAGAGAGAGAGAGAGAGAGAGAGAGAGAGAGAGAGAGAGAGAGAGAGAGAGAGAGAATGAGAGAGAGAGCATGAGGAGTATGTGAAATAGTTCGTATTCGTCGTGACTAGTGAATTCAAGTGGGTAAGGAGTTTACTTTAAAAGGATAAGCATATGGTTTGGGTCAAATCAAAAGTACACCTTAATAACTTAAAATTCTTAATATTCTGTAAAAAGCTATATTTAGTCGGAAAATATAGGAGGAAAACCCGAAATAAATTAATGTTAAATTTTATCTCTAAAAGCTACATTTTTATTCCTTGAACTGAAAATAGATGCCCCAAACAGCGTATTTTCTACGGCCGTTTTAATTAAAAATGTAATTGAATTAGAAGTTGCAAGAAAACTGAAGAATAATTACAGACATTTAAATTTCAGTAAACAAACAGCTGATTATCTTTTTACACAAAATTGTTTGTCTTTGTGGTTATTTATTATAACATTTATGAGTATATTGTATTTCACTGATATTTAGTTCAATACTTGAATCTCAAATAAGCCTGTAGGGGCTAGCTTAAATTCTCAGCTACAAGGGATTAACGCTCACCCGATATCCTTATTTTCGTCCTGGACGCACACACAACCGAACAGTACACTACTTATATACACTTAGACTTAAGGATAATTACAGTACATACTTCAGGATAACATACCCTGAAAAGATCCAGTGGACTGGGGTGTTATCTGACCACTAGTTGTTCCGAGGTAACGGGGCCGTGAAATAAATGATCATATTGGCCACACAAAAAAAACCCAAAAAAACGGGAGGGGCTTCCAGTTATGAAGTTATGAAAAGTTATGGCACCAGGAGGAGATAAAGAAGACATTAAAACATTACATCTGTTCACGCATTCATATCTCTCTTTTGTTTCTTAAATTTAATGAATTTTTTTCGTTCAAATTAGTTTGTGAAATCAGATAATTTACATAAATATCCTATCAATATGGTATGATTGATTACACTTATACCCTTACTTCCGAGGGTATGATAAATCTTATCTCTGTAATGTGTTTTTGTATAAGTCAGAAGCACCGTTCTTATTCAAAGCTGCTTAGTGTACATGATGATGCATAGGGACTCGATTAACTCATGTGGTTGGGACTGAAATGGGCTAGGATAAACGAATCCTCAATTAATCGATACCCCAAATCATTGAGGTAAATAAATAAGAAATAATTATGTAATACGATTGGCATAATACCAATATCTATTTAATTACAAAATAATCATTATTATGTATGCAATAAGTCATGTTATTACATACGTAAAAAAAAAGTTTACATCTTGGATAAATGACTCGTTTTGTTTTGTTTAAGTACCAACATCCCACCTGCCGTCTTAAAATCTCTCCATTATCTAAAAACCATCAAATCCAGCATTGTTGCATCACCGCAACAAATTCTTCTTCACGAGACAATGTCGAAGACTATTCGTTTAGTAGTAGATTGTCCTTACCAACTTCCTGCCATAGTAATGCTTATAAAGATATTAAATGATGTCAAGTTTCGAATCGAATGTTTTGAGAAAAAAATAAAATAAAATAAATAAATAAAGCAAATTTAAGGTTCGGTTGAATGAGGCTCAGTTAATCGAGTATTTTTACTTAAAATATTTAATTTTAATATTGCCTGTTAACTATAAAACCTGCTCCTTAGAGCAATTAGAGCCTAGTTCGTCCCCTTTGTAGTCAGTCAAATTTACAATATTTATCTTCTTTTTTTTTTCTTTTTTTTTTTCATTTTTTATGATTTTTATTTAGTTCCAAATTTTAATTTTTTGAGGACAGTAATGTACAGTTATACAGTAAAAGTTATCTCAACTCGGTATGATTTTATTGCGTATTATCCGGAGGCAGGATTCTATTTGATTTTAGTTTTTTAAAGAATTCTCCAAAGGTTTTATTTATGAAAAATCGTTTCACGTAAAATCGTCATTAGGGGAGACTGTTGTACCTTGAAACACTTTTCTGATATTTGGTGTTGACACTTCCAGTTTAGCTGATATAAGAGTTTTTCTTCTAGTGATTATCCGTCGAGATAATTCTAACCAATCGTTGTAGAGGACCAAATTGCTCTACAACTATAGGAGGAATCAAAAATACGATTTTTGTTACCTGTACCATGAAACAGTGCTTAAAAAAATAATAAATAATAAAAAAAAAAAGAATATTTTCTTTTTTCCTTAATATTGAGTTTTTCTTTTAGTCGATATTTGACAAAAAGTAAACTTTATTGACTTGAACGACATAGTAATAGAATTAGAAACTTAAACGACAAACTAGGAAACTTTGATTGCTTCTTTACTCTTCGCCATTATCAAGTATTCTGCAAATTGAAATGTAAAAAAAAAAAAGAAAAAAGTTTTCCAAGGTAAATGAGGTTTCAAACTCCTAACAGGTCCCTTTCAAGGTAGGAGACCCTAAATGTTTCAAGGGACAAAATGACAAGGGTATCTAATAGTACACCAGAGGAAACAATCGATCAGTTACTTTTAAAAACGTAGTAGGAAACAACAATATTCTGTAGCAGTTAACATTTAAAAAAAATCTTAAATAGAAGATGTCAGTAAAACAAATAGCTCTTCCCCGGGAGAGATAAAAATACACTGACGGATTCGCGACCTTTTTTCAAAGTACACTATAATTTTATAATTGTAAAATAATTTTTTAAAGGTACACTGTTATCAAGGTGTAACAGTCTCCTCTGTTCTATTCATTTTTACAGGTAGAAAAAATTTCATTTCTCGCGGAAATAATTTAAGCACTAGAACTAATTTTTTTTTATGTCAAATAATAGTAGGTAAGGCGATTTTTTTAATAATTAAACAAAGTATCTCTAAAACTTTTAATCAAGAAAAAAAAATATATAACTCAAATTAATCAAAACCAAATTAACTTTAAAATTTATAATTTAAAGTAATTTCTCATTCCATTGTAAGTAATTTGAAACTCGAGTTATCAAGAGTTATACTTTTTTTTATATAAAAATAATTGTAATAACAAAGTAAGCTTTTTCTGTTTTTAGTCGATGAAAATAAATTAGGTAAATATAAATTAATTTAAAAAAAAAGAAAAAAAAAAAAAAAAAGCTTTTCATTAGCATGCATAAATATCAATTTGTTAGTTTAAAATAATTAATATCATGTAATCAAGATCTAAAAGGTTGTTTCATGGTCCTTATACAAACGTCATTTTATTTTTTTTCAATTAATGAATTCAACCATGAATGGGTGGTTCGACGGTTGAAGGCAGCGGACCAACAAATTGGACTTTTTCACAGTTCGCAAGTGAATGGGGAAAGTTGGATTTCCGATGAAAAAACGCCTTCTGCTTGTATTTTGTGATTCCACATTTTCTGCAATATCGTATCCAGTTCAGGGAACAGTTTTTCATTTACAAGCAAGTTATATTGCTTTTAGAAAAATGTATCGGGTACAGTGCGTATTAGAGTATTTCCACCTTACTGATCTTGCGAAACGAATTCCGTTTGAGAAATATGAAAAAAAAAAACTACGTACGTAGTTTCAAGTAGCTGTATTGAAATGAAACTAGATAAAAGGTTTTCTAATTTATAATATATGAAAACTACTATTTTAAAAAATATATTGCTAGTTATTTCAATGACAACGAACTAATAATGTAAATAATAACATTTTGTTGATTTTACAGTACATAGTTCTGCCCATTAGTTTGCATTAAATAATTATAAATGAACCTCGTATATGTTTCACATGACTCACGAAAAGTCTGCAGATTCATACATATATTTTTTTTTTTCATTTGAAATTCTTCACTTATAAAGTTTTCCTCCTCAAAATGCCTCTTTAAACTTTCCTCTTTAGTTTCTCCTTAATCCTCTTAAGCCAGCCAGGTTTACTTTAGATTTCCATTTTGTGCTAGGTGTTCCCCTCTTTCTTCTGCCTTTACCTGATATTTGGTGTTTTTTTATTTATTTTTTTTTCTCGCAAACATTATAGTCTGCCACAATTAACTTTAATAACTCATATTGCTACATGCAACGCATTCATCCTTTATCTACGAAAAAATAATAAAGTTAAACAAATGATAATGAAAAAAAAATCATACGACATAAAATATATAAAAAATAAATATATACCATATGTAGGGACAAATAAATCAATAAGAATAATTCATACCAATAATCAGAACACTCAGACTGAGGGCTTTCAAAACCAACATTCCTACTACCAATTTTGGGGTTTAGGTCTACAAGAGATAACACTGTTTCTCTTACTGCTCGTCACTGGTATGAAATGAATGAAAAAAATCTTTATACTGGGACATATTGTCCCCTAAGAATAAGAGACATGTATAATGAGTTGTACAATAGTCTGGCTATCTTAATTTCAAATGAAGACAATAATAAGTATAAAAGGTAAAATATGAATATACAATTGAAAACGGAACTTTGTGATAAATATATACATGATGAAAAAAAAAAAGAAGAGTTAAAATAATAATAACAATATGCTAATATAATAATTACAATGCGTTCAGAAAAATAAAGAAATATAAAAAAAATAAATAAAATAAAATAAATACAGTGAAAAGAAAGGAAAAGATATATAGAGAAGAAAAATGTTAAGACCTATTGAATGATACTATTTGAATACGACAAAATATTTACATATAACTAAAAGGTAATATAAATACAATTGATAATAGCACTTTATCAGTTAAAAGAAAGAGGAAAGAAATAATAATAATAATTTATATGAGAAAAAACAAAACAAAAATAATTGTTGGAGAAACGAATGTCAATAACAAAACGAATTTAAATTTATTCAATGACATACTCATGAAGCAAATTCATCGGCATCGGGTATCCTTAATTTGATTAACTTGACTTTTAATTATCACTCATATTGGCGGGCTGTAACTGGGATTTAAGGAGATATTGGAATAGGAGAGTTTAGCATGAGTTTAAGGAAGAAGCATGTCTAATTTCAGAAGGGATCGAGTTCCAGATGGTACGTGAGCTTAACATACCAAACACCATGCATTTGTTTTAACTAGCTATAACATCTCTTTTTAAGTGCATTGTTTCTTTTTTATTTTGTTGAATTTCCTGACATTCTCCAGTCTCGAGGTTCTGGCAGATTCCCTTCAAAAACCCACCACAAAAACTGTGATAACTGATCCAGTTTTTGTTTTGGCAGTTAATAGTTTATGTCTCAGATTCATCAATCATTACAATTTGGTTGTTATCAATATACCATATCATTGCAAAGAACGAGAGTTACTCTTATTTAACTAGATGAATCCGCTTGTAAGAATAATTAATTGCTACAGTAATTGATTAACTGCAAAACTAACTCCTATTAATTTGATTGATAAACATATAGAAGTTCAACACTATCTTTTCTAACACTGGTTTTATAAACAAAAAAATGCTATGATTTTAATAAAAGTATCGTTGACTGTTGAAAATATAATATTACCTAGGGATATAACATACCCGCCTGTTCTTTTGTTGAAGAACCATTCTATAGGTAAATCCGCTTTGACCGCGTTTTTTATCTCTTACCTTTTCAGTATTACTAAATCACCTTAGCATAATAATTTTTATAATTTGGGATAAGTTTAGTTCCTTAAATAATTCAATAAAAATATTTTAATTAATTTTACATTCTTTTCCTTTTATTTATTTTTTAAATTTACCATCAGCCATTTACTTGACATAAGTTACACCTCTAAACATACTTAGTGACAACCTTCTTTCGGTCTTTCAGATTTAGCTTCATTCATTATAAATGTTGCGACTGGTCTAATCAAGGATTTATATAAGGTACCTCTATTCGTATTCGTTCTTGCGATCAGATTAATCCTTTGTTAACTGATAAGATACATTTTTATATGACCAGGGACTGAGTCAAGAGAAAGAAAAATAACACAACCAAGTAAAAAACTTATTATGAAGTGTCGACGTTTCAGTCTGCCTTGCAAATCTTCTGCACGGATAAAAATAATAAAAAAATAGCCACATCTCGTTTTATTATAACTGACAGATACACTAAATGACGCATGGATATAAAATAAGCTAATAATATAATAAAGAACGACAAAAGTATCATGGCAAAGAAAAAATACAATAATAGTGTAATGCCTATTGAAATGAACATATACATAAAAAAAGTGACGATACAAAGAAGGTAAGGTAAGGACAAGGACAAGACAAAATATGATACAGAAAAAATAAAATAAATAAACAAAAATATGATAATGAAAAAATAAAATATTAAACAAGTAAATAAATAAATAAAAAACAAAAGAAGGAAAAGTTAAAGTTTATATAATTAGATTAAGATTAGACAATAAGTGAGAGAATTACACAATAATCAATAATAATAGTATAAGAAAGGCAAGTAACAAAATAAATGTAAGAAAAATAATTAGAAAAGATATAAGGAAATAAAGGGATAAGAAATGAAAATAGATCAATATACCGACTGAACCAGTGAGGAGAGAAGATGATCAATGAACGTTATAAAGGTAAGAGCATCATTTTTTAGAATTAAAATGATGAAATTACTTAAATTAATATTTTTTTATAAAAAAAAGGTTTTGATAAATATCTTGATAAAATGATTCTACCTGTTTTAATGCACTAAAAGTGCATTTTAAGAGGGGTCTGAGAAGAGAAGTGGCTTGGAAACAAACAAAGCATATGAGTCATTATCTAGTTATGGGGCTCACTAGGGTTTTTGGAGAAAGGGGAAATAAAAGTTTTAACTTAGGTCAAACTATGTTGGTTGACACGTTGTCACATCTTTGGGTTTCCTGTCGGATTCAGTGTGTTAAATAACGGGTTTGTCGAGCGTCGAAAGCTATAATTCTGGAATGGAAAAATAATACAGTCGGCCTTCTAGAGACTAACTGTAATATACTCAAGTAATATGAGAAAATAATATAAAAATTAATAATTAAATTAAATTAACAATTAATAATTTTTTCAAAATAAAAGAAGTATTGAGAATATAAGGGTTTCATTCAAGCAAATATAACTCCTAAACGGTAGGTCATAACGACAAATATTATATACCAAAAAATATTTTCCAGTAAATTTCTGTCGAGAAACATATTTTAAGTCCGATCAACACGAACAAAGCGTTTCAAAAAGTTACATTTTTGTGGTTGAAAAAAATGTTACATATTTGAAGGTGAAAAAAATTTTACACACTGTTGAATGGGAAAAAATTGATTTACAAAAAAGGATATACCCTCAGTCAAAAGACATACCCATGTCAATTATTAAAAGCCTTAGAAGTTTAAATAATTTTGCTAAAAAGTTGAAATTTATTTTTAAATATTAAAAAAAATATCAGGAGGCGATTGAAAGACAAATAGAAGATAATGTTGAAACTCACTTCTGTCTGTTGCTCTATTTGTTCATTGTTTTAGGGCGATGAAATTCTGGAGTCAATGTTGATAAAGAGATTTCACGTCAAATACTTCTCCCCCAGCAGCTCTCCGGAACAAAATCAAAATCAACAAAGAAATGAAAATGAGTTTCAATATGAATAGGATCCAAGAGAAATACTTTGAGAACTCAGTCAACAAATCTCATTCATGGAAAGGTTGAAATTTATAGCTTGTGAAAATCTTCACTTCAAACAAAAAAATACATGCTAAGTTTTTCTAAATTAAATATAAACCTATTATAAAAAATCTATTTAGTATTTAACTTGTTTAGAAATCGAGTTATCTTTTAAATTTAAACAATGTGTTGATATTAATAATTAATTATATAGTCTATGACTTTTTATTTTCTTTTTAAAGATAATCGATAAGAAGCATCTTGTAAATATATAGTAAATATGAATATATTTCTTCTACAACTATGCAATATCATAATCACGGAGATGAAAACTATTGGCTGTTTTAGGAACTCCCATATCACTGATAATAAAATCATACTTTGTTATGCGATCCCTCTTTTTCTAGTGTTGGTTTCTCAAAAAAAATATGTAAGTTAGAACTTGAAAAACGTTTGTTTATGTGAATAATATGGTCTATAAATTTCTAAAATAATTCGCTATTGTAATTACAATTCGCTTTTAAATGTAGTCATAAACCCTTTTTGTATTTGTAAATATTAAAATCTAGTTATTTTAACGCTTATCATTATTTTGAAATTTTCTGAAATGAAATTGCAGAATTGAATGAAGAATTAATTTAGCCATCTAATATTATACAATGACCAAATTTTATTTCGCTTTATCGTTTTTTGTGTATTCCGAATGGCTCTCCTTCGGAAATAAACAATACAACCATACAGATAAGCTAAGCAAAAAGAATAAAGAACCTAAGTGTGTAAACATTCAGCAAGCTTAAGCTATAAAATTTATCTCCTACAGAAAACTGAATCACAGTTAGCGAAAAACATATTCCTTGTTATTCTTTATTTACCCAACTGGACTGAAAGGGGCCAGATTTTTTTTTTATTTATTTTTTTTTTTTTAATTTTATTTCTAATTATCATTGATTGTTAATGTTATTTAATTATTAATTAAAGTAATTTGAACTTTTAATTTTTAAAATGCCAATTGTGGAAAGCAGTAGATTATAGATAGAATATTCATGATATATTGTTTTTCCCAAACAGAGGGAAATTGATTTTTTTTAAATTTACTTTAACTGCTCTTACGCATCTTATAAATATTAACAATTAAATGTATAGTTTCATTTAATATTTAATATTAGTCCAATATTGAGGAACTAATTGTTGTACAATACCTACCAGTACCCTCAGCAGTTAAGGAAGTTCCGGGTTGTGCGTTGAAGAGGAGTTTGGGGTTTGTCGGGTGTCGTAACATTTTATTTGTGTTGTTATACTCTTCTCCGCATTAGCGAGAGTTTTCTTTATCCATAACCATTACCATAGGTCCTGTCCATTCTATTAGGTTCTATTTATTTATTTATTTATTTTTTTTTTTTTTTTTTTTGGTGTGCATAAACAAGAAATATAAACTTATCAATACATATCTATAGTAAGACCTGTGTTTACGGTTTTTTTGAGGGCTATGGATCGTTTTTTTAGTAAATTGCTTTTGGAATAAAGGAGCCAATATTTTTTTTTACATTTTTTTCTAATACGCAGTTTACTCCAACACTGAAATAAATAACCTACAGAGAAATTTTTTTTCTAACACACAGTTTACTCCAACATAACCCACAGAGGAAAAAAAAAAAAAAGAAAAAAGTAAAAGCTGTACATTTTGTACCAACATAATACTCAATACAATTTTAACGTTGCTACCGATTTTTTTCAAATGAAAGAACTACGTATTTTACACTCAAACATTATTTCTATAGTCATCTCCAACAATGTTAAATGCATTGCAAATCCTAAGATAATGCTTTAAATTTTGACCCATGACGTGGTTTTTACGTTATTCGCCCCACTGTGTGCTGCCACTGACTAAAGTTTTGACTGAGCGTCAAAACTTTCAACCATTTCTAGGTTTCACGAAACTATTGGCTGCTCAGAGGTACAAAAAGAAAACTTTTTATATTCAGAATGTAATTAATCTAAATTTCCCTAAATTGAGTTGAAAATAAGCCCTGTAGCTAAAATATTGACTACGATAAAAGCTTTCAAATTTTCGGAATTCTCTCAAAAAGTGGTGGAAACAGTTTCAAAAATGATATTTGTCAAATTCTTTCATACGTCCTGTGTACAAACGTTTTAGGGAAATACTCTATTTTTAAAACTTGTTATCCCAATTTTTTTTTAATGACAAATTTTAAATAATTTCCAATCCTTGTGTTACTAATTCGTTTAGAATCGAATGGTTTGGTGGATAAAGGAGTTATGTAACAAAACATAATTTTAAGTAACTTATATTTACAATTTTTTTCATTCAAGAATCCAACAACCACAGCTGACGCAAAAAGTCATTAACAATTAGGTTTTGAGGATACAAACCTAATCGGAATAATTGTTTAAAACTACCTATAAAACTGTTGACCAAATTGAAATTCGGAAACCAACTAAAACAATTTAACATATGTAAGTTCCATTTTAATACTTAATTTTCTTTTCAATTTAAACCAATCCACTATATATAAAATTAATAAAGTACAAAACCATTTTCTTAAGGGTTTAAAAAGAAATTGATTCAACAACTAATCGGGAATTTAATAAAAACAATTTTATTATAAATAACTTCTTCTTAGTTTAAGATAATACATTTTGAAGCCATTCTGAAAATAATAAATTTCGCCATCCTTTTAGTAATAATAAATAAACGAGCTATCTGTTATTATTAATAAAAACTGTATTAAGTCATTCATCATGGAAGTAATGATGGAAATAAACTATAAAGTAGCTTAAAATTTAAAAATAAGAGATTAGTTGAATTCTAATTTACTTAAATCGTATATATATATATATATCAAAATTATATATTGTCGACCCTTAGAAATTATATAATTAACTATTTTACAATAATCGGGTTATAGGTCCTTTATAAGGATATATTAAATATAAAAATAAAAAGGACCTATAACCCGATTATTGTAAAATAGTTAATATTATATATATATATATATATATATATATATATATATATATATATATATATTTTGTTTTAATTTTATTTTTTTTAATAAATATTAAAATAATAAAAAAAATTGAAATATTATTTTTTTCTTTACTGCGATTCCATTTTTTATAATTGGTAATTTATTATTTTATATATAATTTAGTCTTAAGATCGTATTCACCACGTAGGCTAATTACACACGTGTGTTAAAAGTAAATATCGATCCTTCAATTACACCTTAATCACTCCAATCTCATATCATAAACCTTCATAAATGTTGTCAAAAAGGGAGAATTTAAAAAAATCCAAACCAATTTCATCAAATAATCTTTATCGTTCGTCGCAAACCTACAACTTACCCTTGGTTGTAGTATCCTTTAAAAATATTCTACTGATCTATTACCGCGGACTCCATTTGGGCTTACGGAGTTGAGCTTTGGGGCTGCTCTAAACCTTCCAATTTGAAATAACTTGTATATAAAATCCTCGATGCTCCTTATTATATCACAAATAAATTTATACATAAAAACCTTAATGTTCTATGTGTTGCCGATTTGGACCAAACCAGATACAGATTCATATTCTCCCAACTTGTTTCACACTCGATTTCCGATAATTCTCCTAGGCGACAGAAAAAAAAAGATTGCTGAGAGACCTTCTAATGTAAAGATTTTAATAAAGTGCTACTAGTGAGTAGTTCTTTACATGTTATTGACCAGTCATTGTAATAACTTGGTCAATTTACTTAATATGGAAGGAAAGCTGTAAATGTGGGCAACTTCTTTTGTTTTTGACTTAAAGTTACTTTTAACTTGAACATTTTTAGATTTTTGTATTATATTTACAACTTTAACCAGTTTCTTTAATGCGAGAAGGCAAAACAATGATTATCGACAATTATATTACAGAAAAATGTTGGTGTAAATATTGGCCCTCTTGAAAAAGTCACCAAAAATAGTTTAAAATAATCTGAAACGGTAGTTTATTTATTACAGGAAAAAAAATACAGAAATCGCAATCATAACTGGCTCTTACAGCCCTGGCACGATCTAAGTTCCCACATTTGGGAACAGTTTACCCATACATCTCCCCGTGTGTCTTTAGAGAACTTTCCATCACAAAAGATACAAGTTGTGATCTCTAACAATAGATATGTCAAAGTTCTCGGGGAAAAGTGGGTCCATATTTACACTAAGAAAGGGTGTTCATATTTACACCGAGCGAAACTACAGATTTTTTTTTTTTCCATTCATTGATATTTACAACTGTACAAAATAATATACAACAAGTAAATGTGTAGACAGTGAATACAATGGCATATAGATAACTTGTGAAGAACTACTCACTAGTAGCACTTTAATAAAATCTACACTAAAAGGTCTCTAGGCCATCTTCTTTTCAGACGCCTCGAAGGATTTTCAGGGATGGAGGAGGAAGCAAGTTGGGAGACTAGTGGATTGGAGTGGTTAAGGAGCTTACTATGAAAGGATAAGTACCTGGTTTGGGCAAAATCAGAAAACATATGGAACATTAAGATCTTTATGGATAAGTTTATTGGTCACAAAGTAAGGAGCATTGAGGATTTTGCGAAGGATTTTGGATTGTAAGGATTGGATACGGGATAAATTGGATGGTTTAGTAGATCCCCAAAGCTCAAATCCGTACGTCCAAATAGGTCTAATCACTGTCATGTAAATGAATCTTTTTTAATTAATTGGGAGCTTTGAACGTTTATCTAGTAAATGTTGAAGTAGTCTGTAACGACGGGCAGTTTCTTGTCGTTTTAGTCTTGTATGTGGATTCCAAGTAAGACGTTTGTCCAAGTGGAGTCCTAGGTAGCGGATCTGTTCAACAGGAATTAGTGAAATATCATTAAAGGATACTGCAGAAGAGCAGGATGTCGTAGGTTTACGACGACGAAACTAAAGATGATTCAAAAAGTAGCTTAAGATTTCCGTTTTCCAGATATCATTCTGAAATTATTTTTAAATAAACATAATAAAAAATTCTTAATGCTCCTTACAAACAAACTTATCCACAAAGATCTTAATATACCTTACGTTTCTGACTTAGCTCAAACCAGATATCTACCCTTTCATAGCAAACTCCTCAATCATTCAAACCCTTTAGTATCACAACTTGCTTCTCATTCCATTCCAGATAACCCTCCGAGGCGTCTGAAAAGAAGATGGCCTCGAGACCTTCTAATATAGTACCTCATTATATAGATCCTTTATAAGTGCTGCTGGCAATGGGTAGTTGCTTTAAAAACAAGTGAGGTGTCATTTTATCATTATCATCGTATTTACTTGATGTATAATATATTTGTATATACAGTTGTAAATTTCAATTAAATAAAAAAAAAAAAAAAATAAACATAAGAACATGAAACTAAAACGATTTCACAGGTCTTTCAAACATTTACAGTTCAGAATGAACACTCATTAGCACAATAACTCGAGATGCATCCACACTATTTCAAACAATGGTTCCAACTGCTCACTGCTATGTTATATAAGCAAATCGCTCCATAAACAGTCCTCACCGGCAGTCTTCATTGTCTCCCTTAGCCTGTAGGGAGGGGTGCCCATATTTACACCTTTTCCTCTATATATTTGTATACATATATACAAGTTTATATTTTCATCTTTATTGCTGCAAATATAAATAAATAGTAATATATATATAAATATCAATCCCCTTATCAAAAATACTTATTACACTATAATGGCTCAATTAACAT
This sequence comes from Euschistus heros, assembly GCA_003667255.2. Classification (NCBI taxonomy): domain Eukaryota; kingdom Metazoa; phylum Arthropoda; class Insecta; order Hemiptera; family Pentatomidae; genus Euschistus; species Euschistus heros. Next base: position 300,334 of record RCWM02000807.1, on the reverse strand, counting down.
GACTCAAATTTTGAAATATCATTATGATAAATGGTTTCAACCCCTTATTTTAAAAACAAATAATTTAGTGCAACAAATAAATATTTTAGACATGCATAAATAATGAAGTCCAAGTATCCAATAGGTTTGAGAATAATATAAGATTTTGATCCTTCTGAACAGGCTACGGAGAACCCGATATGAGGATTTGCGAGGCGCCCCAATTTAGCATGAGATAATTAATATTTGAGCTGAGTGCCCTAAATTAGAAGGTAACAGGGAACTGTATCCTTGAGCGGTGACAGTACTTCAGTACTTCAGAGCCCTCCAGCGGGTCAACAGCTAGCAGCTTTATCGCACCCTCCCACTTCAATCAATCAGTTCCCTCAGGGAACGTTATCCTCCTCTCTTCGTTTCCAACTGGCTTTCTCAATTATTTGTAGATGTACACAAAAAATAAAATAAAAACGTAATTTTTATTAAATTCATTATTGAGTCGTTCAATCAAAACCCGTTTTTTTCCCCGAAAATATACAGGATGATTCACCCAGAGGAAAAATTGACTGAAACTAGACCAAATATGAAGAATAATGCCGCAGACCTTACTTTCTATTCCAACCCGTTGCAGATATACAATAATACAAAGACATTTTTGAGGAAACTACGTTTTTCAAATTTTGATTGGGTTCTAAACTTTGTATTGAAAATCTAATCAATTTTTTTTTTTTTTATTATTGACAATTTACAACAGTACAGATATACATTAAGTAAATGTGTTAAAAACGCTTACAATAGCAAGGCAAAACTTGAAAAGAACTACTGATCAGTAGCACTTCAGTAACAATCTACAGAAGGAGATCTGTAGGCCATCTTCTTTTCAGACGCCTCGGAGGATTATCGGCAATTGAGAGGGAAGCAAGCTGAGAAACTAGTGGATTTGAGTGGTTATGGAGCTTGCTATGAAAGGATTGGTTTCTGGTTTGGGTTAACACATGGAACAGTAAGATCTTTATGGATAAGTTTATAGGTGACAAAGTAGGAGCATTGAGGATTTTTCGAAGATTTTGGATTGCAAGGATTGGATACGGGATGAATTGGATGGTTTATTAGAGCCCAAGCTCAACTCCGTAAGTCCTATTGGTCTAATCATTGTCATGTAAATGAGTCTTTTGTAATTCATTGGGAACTTTGAACGTTTGTCCAGTAAATGTTGAAGTAGTCTGTAACGACGGGCAGTTTCTTGTCGTTTTTAGTCTTGTAGGTGGGTAGTGGAGTCCTAGGTAGCAGTTCTGTTCAACTGGGATTAATGGAATATCATTAAAGGATTCTGTAGGACAGGAGGTCGTAGGTTTACGACGAAGGGTAAAGGTTATTTGGTGAGATTTTTTCGGATTTATTTTGATTTTCCATTTTTGACACCATTCTTGAATGTTTAGGATATGGGATTGGAGGGTTTAGGAGGCCATGAATGGATCATCGTTTACTGATAATACACATCTGTCATCTCTGGTAGGATGAGTTGGGATGTCAGCTGTATAGACAGTATTGAGGATGGGGCCTCGGATACTACCTTGAGGAACACCGGCAGGTTAGGTAAAGAGGAAAGAGTAAGACAATTTAAGGTTCACTTTAAACGTTCTATGACTGAGATAGGAACGGATAATAAGGAATCTAATAAAATTAATCCTAAATAATAAAAATAAATACATAAATCTAATAGAATAAAATCCTTTGACCTGGTATCGCTTTATTGACTGTTTCCTTCATTTTCTATTAAACAATACATTTTTTTCTTCAATTTTTATTATAATGATGAGTTTATTTTGTTTAAAATACATATTTTAATTAAGCGGTTATCATAATGTCTTATTTACACAAGTACTTGATTTCCATGCCAAATAAAAACACCCATGTTTTTCCGGTTTTAAAAGTAAATTTCTCCATAAAATCGAAACGGAATTATTAATTTGATCATACCATATGGAAGCTTGTTGTATTTGCAAGATCTTGTAAGATTTGCAGTTCTGTGGATTGTTTTTCGAAAAACCGTGAGCGTTGAAGACATTATGCCATAGCTTAATTGCCAGCTCTTAATTGCCATAGCTTATGGCAAGCTAATTAAGATTTTGGTTCTGGGGTCTTCTTTATTTTAGAACAGATTGAACTTTACCTTATCAGGGAAAGTTACAAAGTTCAATCTGTTCTAAAATAAAGAAGACCCCAGAACCAAAATCTTAATTAGCTTGCCATAAGCAGCATTTCCAGCAGTAACGAATGGTTGTGAAATAATGGGAAATTAACAATGAAACCGAAGTATATTGCATTTTAGTGAGCCAAAATTTGTCACATGTCTCTTGACCATGAACTTGTAATATAAATTAGAAAATTTCAATTTGGTTTGGCGGGACAAAGAAAGAATTCCTGAAGGGGTACTCCCTAGCAATCCATTAGTGTAAAAACAAAGAGGTCAACTAGAAATAGACAGATGACGTTAAACGTGTACTTAAGACTTCGGGAGTGAAAAGTTGAAAGTGTCAAGTCCAAGGTAGAAAGAAGTGCTAAAAGAACCATAAATGAGACCCAACTTTCTTCCAACTTTATAAAAGGACTGTAGTGGGATAGATTATGTAGTAGGTAAGGTGTTGATTTCCTAACCCCACTCAAATCATTGTATTAAAACTTCGAAAATATTTATCTACTTCAAACCGTCGAAGCTGTACTACTAATGTTTGAAAATAAATTAAGTAAAATTTGCCAATGTTCCATTATTGGCTCTATCAATAGCATTTGACCAATAGTGCTCTAAAGAGGGTATTGCAAATAGGAATGCAGATGTCATGATAGCTTGTGGTCATGTCCTCTCTAATGCTTTCTAGGTGTGCACACTTTGAATTTGCATGAAGAACAATTCAAACATACCTGTCGATCTGTCTATACTCCAGCATTCAATCAAACCTCCTGAGGTAGCAATATTAAACATGCGAAAATAAACTAACTATGATCTATTTTATAATTACATTAACTCTAAGATTTAGATAACCGAAATTTTTCAGAAGATAAGTAAAGATTGATATGTTTTTTTCCTTTTTTTTTAGTTAGAAAAGAAAATTATTATTTAATATCTTTATGAAATATCTAAATAGGAAATGAAATATTCTTTTTTATAAAGAAAATGTCATATTTCCTTCGCTTGCTCATTAGAGCTATAGAAAATGCAGGTGACCTTTTATTAAATATATTTTCCACTTGAAGATTATGAACTTCATTCGGTCTGACGTTATAAAACGTTGTTTAAAGCGTTCGAAATCATTATAGCCATTTTCGTTTTTTATATTTTTTCTCTTCTAACCAGCAATTCTTCGAAATGCTCAGTTCCTGTCTAAAATCTAATCATTGATTTTCTCGTAATTAGGCGACCATCGTGACAGTTCCAATGAATTTTATTGGTGGATCTGATTTGAATTTACCCATTACTTTTTAACTTTTATTATATTATTCATTCATTATTGATTGACTCAACTTGAAGCTACACATTATACTTAATTTTAAGTTTATCTTAATCATTTACAACTCGTATTTTTAACTTTTTATAAACAGATAATAAGACAATAACACATTCCCAAATGAAATATCCTTGGAACTACATCTTTATGATAAAACAAAAATCTATTTTTTTTTTTTTTTTTAGGTGTTAACGCTTTTATATAATCAAACCAGAGCACATGATACGTTTTAGGATTATTAAAATTAAAAATTATTACTTTACTTTTAATTATTATTAAAAATCAGACATTATTTTAAAATAGTTTAAGTAACTAAATTTTTAAAATAATATCTTTTATTACTATTTTGCGTTATATCTTCCAATATTTTATGGGGCATGTATTTCAAGAATTTACTTAAAATCACATTTGACCCCATCGAATACTAGACGAAATAAAATCAAGGAGGAGGTTTGAACCTTATTATTTTAAATTAGGTTACTTTACAATTTCTTGGTGATATTTTTATTTATATGCCTAGTTATAATAAATATGGGTATGGAATCTAATTAAAATGAATATGGAGTCATAAAAAACTTTTTAAAAAAACGTGAAACGTTTAGCTGAGAAAAAAAAAAAATTAATTGGATGGAATTTTTGCCGGTCAGTGTTTATACGTGTTAAACTGATCTTATCATCGAAAATTGGAACTTATTCTGGTTTTTTCTTGTTAGCTTTGGTGGAATAGCCTTCCTTTACAAACTTCTATCAACGATTCCCTATAGGACACTCGAAAGAGCCAAAGTATAGAAGAAACCCCACAAGATTAGGCCCTTGATAAAATGAGATGGTGATTGCAATCGGAGGGGGTTTCGTTTGTGGGGTATCTCTTACAAGACTGATTTCCTTTTATTTTTCCACTCTTGTTATTTTATTTCTTGTGCTAATTTAACATCCCTAGTAACCCTATCAATGCAGCTCAATCAAATCAGTTTGATTGATATTTGTTATACAATCGGGGTTTTATCAGATAAAACTCTGATGTAGTTATTCTCATAAAACTGAAACAGAATCTTTTTTTTTATAATCTATCCATTTCTTTATCTAAAGCTGTTCTTAGTGTTTTTTCTAAAATTTTTTAATCCATTTGAAATTTATATATACATCTACATTATGATTACAATAACATGCGAAACTTCAAGAGAACTACTCATCAGTTTTAAAATATAAATATAAAAATGTTTGATATCTGCATATTAGATAGGAGATCTAATCTCCTTATTTGGTTTATAGATTCGATACAGCACCTATTGTTGAGAAAAGTTGAATAGAGAGCAGATTCCATTCGTAGAGATGGATTTTGTGAATCCTCCACTCAATTGTCACTACATAGTATCTGTTACCTATGTAAGAGAAAGTTTCATAAAACTTATTTCTATCTTGATACAGATATTTTGCTGTTAAATTAGATCTTTTACATGGGCGGAAAATGTTATTTTTAAACAGGTATATATCTCTAGTTATGATTAAGAGATGGAGGAGAGTACCCTAAAGCGGATAGGCTTTAATGTTGAATGAAAATACCTCTATGTTTGTGTAAAGAGAATATTCAAACGCTACAAAGGAATCCTATAGTTCCGTACAGGCGACTGAGTTGCGATATTAAAAAACCGTAATACTCATAATCCTATATAATAAAAATAGTTTATTTGGTAATAAAAGAGGGAAAAAAAATAATTATAGTAATATTTCTGACACCTCTGGACTGTTAGTCTAAGAATTAAAAAAAAAAAAAAAGTTAGAATTACGGACTCGATAATGCAACACCAAATGACAATTTCTTGCGGTTGAAGCTTATAAAATTATTGTACAGTAAATTGTATAAGATGTTAAAATTTAGGACATTCAATTTTTTCGTTACATATACCGAATACTTACTTGCTTGAAAACCCCAAAAGACAATGTGAGTATTTTTTCAGATATCTATCCTTTCATGGTAAGCTCTAGGCAAAGGTTGCAAAGGTATGCTCTTATATAGTACTTGAAATTAATGATAATATTTATTAATTTTCAATTTTATTATTAAAAAAAATTTAAATATAAAGTTTTTAAATTTAGAAAACCTACTTATTACTTATTATTTTAGGTATTAATATAGGAAGAAACATATTAAAATGATAAAAAGAAAAATAATAATTTCAATTGAATTTTTTATATTACCTTCAGTAATTGGTGAGAATTTATGGATAGAAAATTATTGAATAATTCATGGATAATAAAATTCAAGAATAATTTATTGATAGTAACAATAAAGAATAATTTAGAGATTATAAAATTAAAGAATAATTTATTGATAGTAAAATTAAAGAATTTTTTTTTTTTTTCATTTTTTTTTTTTTTTTTTTTTTTATAAATTTATTAAAATTTACAACTGTATAAAATACATAAAACAAGTAAATGCGTTGAAAGTTAATACAATGCATGTAAATAACAGGTGAAGAACTTTTCACTAGTAGCACTTCAATAAATTCTACACTAAAAGGTTTCTAGGCCTTTTCAAACGCCTCGGAGGATTATCGGGAATGGAATAGGAAGCAAGTTGGGAGACTAGTGGATTGGAGTGGTTATGGAGCTTACTATGAAAGGATAGGTATCTGGTTTGGGCTAAATCAGCAACATATAGGACATTAAGATCTTTATAATAAGTTTATTTGAAACAAAGTAAGGAGCATTAAGGATTTTTCGAAGGATTTTGGATTGTAAAGATTGGATACGAGAAGAATTACAAGGTTTAGTAGAGCCCCAAAGCTCAACTCCGTGTGTCCTAATAGGTCTGATAACTGTCATGTAAATGAGTCTTTTGTAGAAAATCGGGAGTTTTGAACGTCTGTCTAGTAAATGTTGAAGAAGTAGAAAACGACGAGCAGTTTCCTATCGTTTAAGTCTTGTTAGCGGATCTGTTCAACTGGGATGAGTGGAATATTGTTGAAGGATACTGTAGGACAGATAGTCGTAGGTTTACGACGAAGGATAAAGGTCATTTGGTGAGATTTGACTGGATTTATTTTAATTCTTCAATTTCAACACCATTCCTGAAAAATTAAAGAATTAAATTTAAAAAAAAAGTTTATATTTAGTATTGTATTCCTTAGACGTATTCAAAATTGTTTTGTATCTATATCTGCTATTGTATTCAATAATGAATTGTTAATTTATTAAAGGATTATTATAAATTGAAATGCGTCAAATATGAATATTTTAATATTTTAAATATATTACAGAGTGGAATAGATAAATTGAATTTGCATCTGATATTAAGAGATCATTTTTACTTCAATAATAAGAATTTTGCATGTCAATTCATTTAGCTGTTTACCAAAATATAAAATGTTCCACCAAAAACATTTGAAGGGCTGAGGTAGAAAGGATAGATTAAAGACCTAACGAAAACAATATGGTCAGACATTTCTGAGAAGTACGAGGGAAAAAGAAGATAGGGGAAAGAGATGAACTTTTCAGGCAAAAAAGAGATGGGGTGAAGCATTTGAAGGTTGATAAGTTTCAGTTTAGAAATTCAGAACGGGAAAGTAATTGCTTCACTTATCCCAATTTTCCGGACGAACACAACCATCGACTACTTTCATTCACTGTATATCATCTCAAATCCTATTAATGATTCATAAGCGGATATTGAAAAGATAAATAATCGTAGAAGCCTTATGTAAACTGAGTGAATTACCTAAATTGGATACAATGTAATACATTATAATATTTCAGATAATATATTTTATACAAAATATGATAGAACATATAAAAAAAATCAGTATTGTTAAATTATTATGTTGTTATATGAAATATATGAGGGACATTTTTGATCTAATTACATGAATAGATAACAAATTAAAAAAAAAAACAACTTTTATTTGCAGATTATAATAAAAATATTTCAAAATCATTTCATATATAAATGAAATGTAAACAAAAAAAATTATATACACAAGCAGAGATTCAATAGAAAAAAAATAAAATAAATAAATAAATACAATTACTATCACAATAAATATATAATATTAATGCAAAACGGTAATTCCATGTAAAATCAACCAATTCTTCATTTAATTTGGACCATGACCTCTCCGATTTCTATGATTTTTGATATAGAAGTTGTGCTTACCTAGACTAGTAAAAATATAAAATATTACATTTTTCTGATCTATGGTTTTTAAGTTATAAGCATTTAAATATTCAAAAAAACTACTGTTTTCGGTCCTCACTCAGTATATTCAAAATAACGCCATCCAAAACTATTGCTCCAAGAGAGCTAAAATTTGCTGCCTTTCCATTTGAAATGTCCTTTAATTTGAATTTTTTCGAAACGTCCAACAACGGTTTTCGAAATTCCCGAAATACGTACCCTTTGATTTATCTAAACAAATGTATCTGATTTATACTATAAATGACTACATTTGGGCAAAATTACAATCGGACGGAAATGAGTTCTATATGAAAAAACAATATTTTTTTTTTTTAATGGACAGTTAGTCCAGTCAATAAAGTGTTAAAGAGTGCACTGTCTGTAATCCAAGGTTTTTCTTCGTAAACTTGTTCAGGGTGGTTGGACTGTAAATATACTAAAAGTCCAGGAGTTTTCAGGCCTGAGAACAGGAAGGGGGGGGGGGGGCGGAAGTTCCCTTCTTTTGGTATAGCGCTCAAATCTCAAAAACGGTAGTCTTATGTAAACATTACAATTTATTAAATTAATTTTAATTAAATTCTCTACAACTTTTACTGTATACTCATTTTTCATATTCTCTACCGTTTCCGAAATATACGCTGAAATTGTGAACATTTTCGAAAAAATGTTTCACTAGACGTTTTCTTCCCTCTATATCTTCTAAAAAGTTCATCCTACGACAAAAGCCTTCATAAGTAATATTGTATAACGTTAAATTACCTTCGAAATACACATATATATGCCAGTTTATCTTCAATATGTAAAAAGTTACATGAATTTTAACTTTTCTTGGTGAAATAAACATACTAAAATCCTTCACATTTGCCGAGCGTATATCTCGGAAACGGTACAGAATATGAAAATGTGAATAACGTAAATGTTGTAGAGAGTTTAATTAAATTTAATTTAGTAAATAGTCATGTTTTGTATAGGGCACACCGTTTTCTATATAAAAATGCAAAACCAAAAAAAAGGCACCTTTCGTGCCCCCTCCCCTTCCTATTCCCAGGCCCAAAAACTCTAGGACTCATTTTAGTGTATTTACATTCTAACAACCCCAATTTCCCCATTTCCCCAATTAACCCCAACAAGTTTCCGAAGAAAAACCTTGTATTACAGACAATACACTTTTTAACAGTTTATTTCTTACTTAGTCCAGTAGAAATACCCCCAAGAAGGGAGTCTGCCTTGCAAAAGGTGGAGTCGTGAGTTTTATAATTCAGTATGGTCCAGACAGGTCTTGAGAATAAAATATCACCACATTTAAAAAGGGGAATATATCTTGGGGGCAAAAAAAAAACCAATATTTTTGCAAAAAAACAAATACAAAAATGCTTTAAATCGAAAAAGTTGTTATTTACAAAATTTAATTTAATTAAATTGTGCGTATAAAGACATCTCTTAAGCTGAATTTGATTTAGGCGTTAAACCATAATCGTTTGTGAAAATTCGAGAAATTTCGCCAACTTTCTCAAAAAGTTAGTTTTGGTCATGTTTAAGAGTCTATAACACAAAAATGGCTAATCCAATCAAAAAATGTTATGCACTAATAGTTGTAGATCAATAGATTTTGTATAAGATAGGATTTTTAAAGATTCCGGTTACAACTCTGAGATAACTCATCAAAAAACAAAAAATTGTTGGTTGATTTTAGATGAACTGTGTTACTGAAATAGCAAGCAAATCACAAATAGTACAACGAAATTGTTCACCATCCTTAGCTTTAAATGTAGTAAAGTCTCCCTTTAAATAGTGTCGGTTTTGGGCGGTAGATTTATGATTAATTAATTTGGAATAAAATTAAAGTAAATATTATGTTATTAAATAAGCAATTCAATTTATAGTAAAAAAAAGTGCGGCGCGTGAAATAAAATGCTACTAAAATTTTATTGGTCACTACTTATAAATGTACAGTTATTATGAAAATAATAATAATGGTAATAAAATCTCAATGATGTACCATCCCATCGCTCCGAAACAAAAGGCTATTGCACCCCACGCTTTTTTACTATAAAATAAATTGCCTATTTAATAACTTAATTTTTACTTTAATTTTATTCCAAATTAATTAATCATGATTGATTATCTGCTTTCTATTGCCATAATACCAACTCTCATAAATTAAAAAAAAAAATTATTCTGTTTAGTTCGGTTTTCTATTAAAGCGTGTTTTTTTTAGTTTTTTAAACTATAATTTATTATAACTATAATTTTCTTCTCAAATTACACCTATCTATGCAAACAAATAAAATAAACCTGTATCTGTTGTGAACAATTACATATCCGCTCTAATTAAATAAATATTTTATTTTAGTTATGAAACTTTTGGTTTGCCCATATTATAATAATATAATATCAGTAAATTTCAAATAATTATTTTATTTTTTTATTATAAAAAGGTTTTTTTTTTCACAATATACCACTTTAAATAAAGTACTTAGTGCTATTAGTTCCAATTCATGATTTATTCACACGTCTTCTCGTGGTGATTGATAAAAATTGTGTGTGCACGTTTTTTGTTTTTGTGTTTTTTGTACGTTGTAATATATAATATGGAAGGATTTATCAATGGATGGATTAGCCATGATAGTGAAAAGTTGGAAGATATATTATCTATAATATTTAATCGTTGGAATAGAGAAGCAGAATTACTGAACAGACGGCTGTAAAGGCTCGATTTCCTGTAAGTTGTGGAATGTTCGGCCTCTGAGAAAATGAGCTATTGATCGGAACAAATGGAAATTTTAGGGACCCGACCCGGCTTTATAAACAGGCAGAAGAGCAACTAAATTCCTTATAGACTTTAAATAACCCGTGAGACTTGAAAGGTTTTTAAAGGAGAACTTAAAGGTAATAAACAAGAATTGTGTAGATGAAGGTGACTTAATGATAGAAAGAAAATATCAAAAGCCTAGAATTATAAATGTTTGTTTAATTATGTTAACAGATTTTATTCAATCAGAGAAATATTGATCCTGAAAATAAATTAGCAAAATTGTGTTCTTTTGATTTATATAATTACTTATCAAAAAATTAAAATATCAAAGCTCTTACAACTATAGAAATTTAGATTATATCGTGTCTCTATTTTATCAAATGACTAATTTTATGCATTTTATTTTGTTTTGTTTTTTGTATGTATTTAGTTTTCTTCCTTTTCCTTGGTTGGTGTATGATCAAAATTGTCACAGGTTTACGAAGAAAGGAAATTCAATTGTTAGACTAGGTGATTTATAAATGTTTACACAAAACCATTAAGACATGAGACAGGTGAAAGAATGAAGAAAGAAATGTAGAAGGAACACCTTCCCCTGTACTAATGGTCTGCCAAGGAAGGAATTTCTCTATCCCCTGGAATGGCACCGTTTTTATTACCTTCATCACCCACGTGCTTCTAGGCCCCATCTTTAGGCACTTAAAGTTCTATCGTACTTCCATAAAAATAATGTTTTAACTTAGTCTTTTTATTAACTTAAACTAACCAGGGGATCTTTTGGACTGTACAACACCGATTTCGGTTCCATTTATTTTTTTAAACCTATTTATTGAAATTTAAAACTGCATATATAAAAAAACATACATCCAATAAATGTGGCAATCCTCTTTTCATACGCTTCGGAGGGTCGTAAGGAACAGAAAGCAAGTTGAGAAACTAGTGGATTTGTATGGTTTTGGAGTTTTCTCAGAATCAGAAACATATGTAACAAAAACGTCTTGATGGATAAATTTATTAGTGACATAGTAAGGAGCATTGAGGATTTATCGAACGATTTTGGATTGCAAGGGTTGAATATGAGATGAATTAGATGGTTTAGTGGAGCTGAAGAATTCAATTCTGTATGCTCAAATAGATCTAATTACAGTTGTTTAAATGAGACTTTAGTAAGGTTAAAGAAGTGGAAAACGAGAGCAGGTTCTTTTTTTCTTGGGATATTGTGAAAGGATAATGTAGGGCACTAGGTTGTAGGTTTACAACGAAGGTGGTCTAAATTTAATTGATAATAAATCGAAAAAAATCGATAAATATTTTTTCGTTTTGACCATGGGTACGATAAGCCAAGAAAAAAAAAAAACTTATTTCATATCTCGTGTTTGAAAAATATTTGTCTACATGGTTCTTTCACCGAGACATTGATATCTAACGACTAAGCAACCATATGCTATTAGTCACTTTTTAGCTAAAATTAGTTAGACCTTATCTAATACTTTCGAGCCAGTTTTGTCCACATGCTAAAAATGGAATTATTTTTATAGGTGCTCCATCTAAGCAGTTTTTCATGTGATAAACAGACAGAGGTACTCATAAGTTTCTAATTCGTTTTCTTTTAAATTAAAGTAATAAATCCACTTTTTTGGTTTTTTTTGGATAATCATAGGAATAAATAAGTTTTATATTTCTCCTGTAAAGTTTGGAAAAATGACTTATGGCATGTTGTTTACACACTTTGGGAGCTATAAACATTTTATCTTTACTAATACGGTTCAATTCCCTAGTGACACAATAGTCTCCAACTATCCGTGTCTGATCTATCTAGTAGATGTTGTCCTGGGTCGGGTATCCTATTTAATGCCTTGAAGCTGTAAAACCATTATTTAATAACGGCATGATGAATTTTGTGTCATTAAAGCCGAGTTCAGAAATTTTTGACGCATCAGCAAAAAGAGTTATTTGATTTGACTACTTTTGTTTTTTACCCTGCAAAAAGGCTCTTTTTGATAAATTGATTGTCGTCTTGTATTTCTTTCTTGAGAAAATTCATCAACGTGAATTAGCTCAGTGGTGAGCATTCAATTTACATTATAAAAGCTATTCCTGATTATTACGTCGACAGGTCGTTCTCTTCCCGTTCCTTCATCTTTCTTCCCAATGATGAGGTATCTCCTTTCATAGTGTTTCTATTTCTAGAACGCTTCTCGTCCCTCCTGCTTCTCTTCTTTCACTCTCTCAATCCAAAGACCTCTTCCTATTTCTCGAGTTCGCGCTTTATACTTCTCTCTACTTCTCTTTTCCTGATTATACTTTTAAAGTTATTCAGTGTGATATTGTTTGTCCGAGAACTTTGTATATCCTTTGTCGCATTGCCGATCTACCTGTCCTTCTCATATTATTAGACAGATAGCAGAAGTCGGCACTTTCATATGAGGCTTGTGGCTAAGCTATTACTTTAATGGCTTTAGCTATTTAATAATATTAATATTAACTGTCTTAATTTTTATTTATTTATTATTAATAGTAAATTCTTATATTACAACTGTAATTAGACTTGGCTGTAGGTAGGTGGATAGGATGAGGCTGTAGGTAGATGGTACCACTATAGGCTTCTGAGGTGAGGTGTCAAAGTGCGAGATTGAGGAAGCAATCAGCAATACCGGGAACGAGGCAATTGTGAAGATCTAATACAGTAGAGATCTACAGGTAGCACAATCTTATGTGAGGATTAGAAGAATGTTGCTCAAAATTTTAAAATAAAACAAAGATTATTTCAGGTTAATAATAGCTTAATAACAAACTCCTATTATAATATTACTAAAATCAGAGATAATAATGAACTCCGAAAACCGACCTGAAAAAGATTTTCAAATTACAAATCACCTTTTGTTTTTATCTGTCTCCATATGGCCAATGTCTGCCACAGTGATGAATGTCTAAATACTTCTGACAAGGCTATAACCATCTCTAAAAATGTTTAACCATCCCTAACTTTTGCTTACTCCTAATTAAAGTATTCTCCCAGCCCTAACATTAGTCATTTCTCTCTATTTTTTGTAACTTTGGAAGCACTAAGTAGAATGTTTTATAAATTTGTCTATATCTAGGTATCTTTTAATATCTAGGTGTAAGTGATTAGCTAGCCAACCTTAGTTACTTCTAATCACAGCTGAGCATCACTGATCATTCTCAACCATTCCGAGCCAGCTCAGACCAGCTCTATTTCTATCCACTTCAACTATTCCTAACTACAATTTTCTTTTAATTATAAAGAATGGATGTCTGCTGAGCCAATATAAAATCGAAATGAAAAAAACAAAAAAGAATTATATTACTAGATAAATTAAATAAATTCTATTTTTTTTTTTTTTTTTTTTTTTTTTTTTTTTTTGAAAATTATAAAATATTATTTGAAAGGAAGCTTTAATGTATTTATTCAATGGAATAAACTTTTGAGAGTCTATGTATATAACCAAAGATGTCATATTACTAACTGTATCTACGAAATTGTTTTTTAATTCGACATTTTCCCTTATATTAACATTTTCCTGACCGTAAATATTCATTTACCCTAAGTAAATTTTGCTAACATTTATTTTCCAGAGATAATGATATAAAACCCTTAAAAATGATATAAAATCTTTTTTCTTCTGAAGACTAAATTTGTGTTCTACAGATCAGCACAATGAACAATCTATCGCAATCTAGAAATGTATGATTTTATTTTTTTTCTAATTAGCAATTTTCGTCATTTGCATAGATTAGACAATAAAGGAATGGGTATCAATATCAAAGTATTAATATATTTCTTCTGGTAATCCTATATATTTTCTTATGGTATATAGTTTTCTCTATATTATAAAAATAAGACATACACCTACATTTGATGTGATTAGACATATTTGGCGGTACGGAGTTGAGCTTTGGGGCTCTACTGAACCATCCAATTCATCTCGTATCCAATCCTTACAATCCAAAATCCTTCGAAAAATACTCAATGCTCCTTACTATGTGACCAATAAACTTATCCATAAAGATCTTAATGTTCCATTTGTTTCTGATTTAGCCCAAACCAGATACCTATCCTTCCATAGTAAGCTCCATAAGCACTCCAATCCACTAGTCTCCCAACTTGCTTCCTCCTCCATCCCTGATAATCCTCCGAGGCGTATGAAAAGAAGATGGCCTAGAGACCTTTTAGTGTAGATTTTATTGAAGTGCTACTAGTGAGTAGTTCTTCACAAGTTATTTACATGCCATTGTATTCACTGTCACATTTACTTGTTGTATAATATTTTGTACAGTTGTAAATATCAATAAATGGAAAAAAAAAAAAAAAAAAAAAAAAAAAAAAGTAAACACCTTTTAAAAGTGGTTTAAATAATAGATTTTCCAAATTCATTAATTTAACTAGGAAACGTGTTGCTTCAGTTCCCACTTCGCTCCAACAGAGAAATCATTTTCTAGAACAGGCCTAAACATTTTCCAACAAGTTAGAAATTAAGTAGAAAAATCTTAGGATAGTTACTTTTCATATAACTCACTAATGACGATGTGGTAATAAAATGGCCTCATAATATTTATATGTAATTAGATGTACCTACTGCCTAGTGTTCATTTCATAAGAAACTACTGTCAAATTACAAACATCTATGCTATTATATAAAAAGACCAGCTATCTTTCGTTTGTGATCACTAACCACGAAAACTAATGTACCAATATGTACCAAATTTTCACCATATAATTTTATAGTCTAAGGAAGGTTTAGCAATAATAAAATCTACTAATTTTTTATTAATTTAATTAATTTGTTATAACAAAAGCAATAATATGTAGTTCACAATGAAGTTTGAAAAGTGACCGATAGTTGGAGCTCACCATTCAATATGAGAGGTTACAAAATTATGGTGTTTTATATTATATGAATTAGATTATAAAAATTACTTTTGCAATTAAATTATTATAAAATATTTAAATAAGTGGTGCGATATGAGGATCTCAGTGAAGTTTGCAAATCGAACAATATGTGGTTAGCACTATTCTGCCATAGAGTTTACAATAGTAAAACTACTAAACCCATCTATACCAAATTTTAACTAATTCATTTTCATATTCCTAGGAAGGTTTAGCAGTAATAAAAATTACAATAAAAAATATTGAAATGAACAACATTGAATAGGAGAAACGAGGTTTGCCCCACACTGTTATATACATTTATGGCTGATTCTCAAACTACAGGGAAGTCCCTCGCCCATTAAAATTCAATGGAGTAAACTTCGTAGAAAATATTACTTTCAAATAGATTCATGTTATGTGGATTTACGATATTAACTGAAATTATTTTGAATTTTATTATTTTAGGGGTTACATTTTTTGGTTATTCTATATCGTTTAACCTGGTCGTGGCTTGTCCCTATGCTTGGATTTACAATTATGTAAATAATTTTTACTTGATAGGCCGAAACTAACTTAACTAATGGTAGTAATATTAAAATATAATAGTGGCAGAAAGTGAAAATGTGTTTTTCAGGATTATAATGCCCAAGAAACCAATCTCGAGTTATTTTATTATTGACCCCGTGACATTTTAACATCGTCGTGCCATTACTAAAAAAGTGTTCAGAAAGAAGTTTTTGGAATTTTTGAGGATTTTTTTGCCTGTGGCGGGTAGCTATTTCTGGTGGACGCATCAGTTCGTAACCACGCAACCATTACACGTCGGAATATCCTAGTGTAAACACCTCCTCTGACTGTAAGTAAATTCATTGTTCACATTGTCATGTCCATTAGAAATCAGTTAAACCAAATATTTCTTTGAAACGGGCCTCATGCGTTTTGATAGTAGGCTACGGCCCACATAATATACTCCTCAGAAAATGCGAAATAAATGAATGGGATTTCGGCGGTAATATTTTTAAACTTATTTTCACATAGTCATGGCCATTATCATTTAACATTGTCATGATATCTTTATATTCTATGCAAATGTTAATATACCACGACAATATCAAAAAAATCATTTTAAAATAATTTTAAGAAAACTGTGGCCAAAATTGAGTGTGATATTAATATTCCAAGTGAATTTATATGATATTTGCAGTGATATTATTTAAATTATGTGATGGAAAAATACTTTAACGTTAAATAAAGACTGATATTTGTTGTGAAGCAGGAATGTTTCATGTTTTATTTATTTTTTAGTATGGAACCTTAAACTACTAAGACCCCTTTTTCATATTATCATATATAAAGTCACATTGGTGTGGGGGCATTCAAATTGTCATGGGTTAAAATTATAAACTGAAATTAAAAAAAAGTAAAGAAGCCTCAGGAAATATCATATGTTTGCAGCAAGATTTATCAATATTTAAATTCAGAATTTTGGTAGCTAGAAATATTCCTGTAGTTTTAGAATCAGAAATTAAAATCCGACCAGATGAAATCAATAAAATTATTTCTGCCGAATAAAAAAATCAAAATCTCAATTCATTGCTTATTTATATTGGGTGTAATCATATGATTCATAGGGCTTTAATTGTAAACACTGATAATGCTGTCCATTATCCACAAGAGTTTCTTAGTATTCTTTGTCCATCTGGACTACCAACTTATAAATTAAAAGTAAAATTTGTTATGCTTTTATATAATCTTCAAACACCTAATCAGTGCAATTTTAACAAGGTTAAACATTACTGCTATGCGTGAAAATACTATTGAAGAAATAAGTGTCAATCGCATTTTTCAATATTTAAAATGATATTAAAAAAAAAAAAAAAAAAAAAAAAAAAAGTGACGATATATCGATGATATTTTTGGTCACTGATATATCGTGTATCGATTATTCAGAACTCAAAAGATCATTGATATAGAATACCGATAGTTTTCTTAAGATACATATCCTTACCATCAAATGCTACTTATTATTGTAAGCTATCCGCCTTCCATAAAACTGATCAAAGTTAATATTTGTTCTTAACTTATGATTTATGGTTCGTAAATAAAAAAATAAAATCAGCAGTTTATCTATAAGTAGTTAAGGTCCTTTTAGCTGGGAAGAGCGGGGTGTTGGTAGTTGAGTTAGTGGCTAAGGCGGGAAGCCATCTCCTAGGGGACACCTGGGCACTGAGAGCCTAAAAGCTTCTTACCAATCTTCTATCTAATACCACCTTCTTTTAATCCCGGTCCGGCCTCTTCTCGGCCCTTCTTTACTGCTTTCGTATATAATATCGATTGGTATTGATAAAGTTATCCAGTTTTGAGTCTCCAAAAAACATTATTTTTATTGTTATAGCGTAATTTACCCAAAAGTAATGAAAGGGTCCTAGTTGCTTTATATCATATTACGTATCTATGATGTACAATGAGGAAATACATTTGATACAGCAACCTAGAAAATAATATTATTGTAACATAAAAAAACAATTAAAATATGTGACTCTATTCATTGATGTTTAAAACTGTATACATTATATAAAACAAGTAAATTGAAGGAAAATTACAATATGTAAAGAACTAATTACTATTAGCACCTGAATAGTTCTACATTAGAAGGTCTCATCTTATAAAAGATACTCATCTACATCCACAATCAGAAATTTTGTGACTCCAACGACGTCATCCCTCCCGAACAAACCGATTTCTCCTAAGGTGTCAGCTGCTATTATCATGCAGCTCAATCACAAAATGACACAGTAAATATTCTCAAGAAAAACCGTGGCACTGCTATGATATAATTATACTGCTCGCATGTTTTTGACTCCGTGTCCCACTCCATCCTAATAAGCCAACTTAGGCGGTACAATTTTCCTGATCAGCTGGTTGACGTTATAGGTAGATACATCCGTAACCGGACTTTCTCAGTCCGTGTTAAAGATGAACTATCATCACCCAAGTTGGTCACTTGTGGAGTACTTGATTGCTACCAAGTTCAAAAATGTTCAAATAGCTGCCTATGCAGACGATATAGCCATATATTCAGCTAGCATGATCGGGAAGCGTGCTATGCAAAACCGCCCAAAACGCAGCCCAACAGATTACCACAACCCAACTCCTTAAGAACATAAACATACAAATAAGTACCCTTATGTGTATGTTTAATAATCTTTCAAAAAGATAAGATCCAAACCCAAATTAAACGGACAGACTATAACGACTAAAGAACATATAACCTTATTTAGGAATTAAGTTAGAGTCACATCTCTCCTTTTCACAACACTTAAAACAGAATACAAACAAAAAAACAACCACATATCAGGTAGGACACCGTGTCTTTCACTCAGATTAAAAATACCCATCTACAAAGCCGTATTGAGACCATCTGTCCTTAACGGTCCACCACTCCTCCAATACAAATATTTCAAAACAACGTCTTACAGAAGCCATGTCGAAACATGAAACACATTCACGATTTTTTTCAGCTCGAAACCATTCAAGAACAGATCACACGACGACTCATAAAATTCTATTTCAACCTCCCCGCCTTCTTCAATTCTCTCTTTCGCTCTATCACTCCAACACCCCTTCCTGCAAGATGGCAAGGCAGAAAGGGACATATCAAGCCAATAAACGCCATACTGTGATCTCAACACAGTATGAATAAATTGTAAATACTGTAAATAGTTTAGTTATAAGTTAGTTTTAATTTAGTTATCAGGTTCATTATAATGTTATTACAGAAGTATCCTCACCTCTCATTAATCTCAACTAAGCCTTTTTAAGGATCCTGTATCACCTTGCCCAATAGATCTCAACATACCTTCAAATACCACGTAGGAATGGTAGAAAAAGGAAATCATATCGTTCTCTTTTTTATGGTGCATATATATGTTCTATTTACGCATGTGTTTAATATTATTTTGTTTATTTTTAAAGGAATTAGAAAGAAAAAAAAACGGTTTTGAAGCAATCTCGGTCATTAATAAACCCAACGACTTTACATGCTCGTTTTAACCGTCGCGCTGTCATTGCCTGAACTATATTTACCGAATATATAGAATGCAGTTCCGCATTGTGAAGCCTCTTAAATTCTCCCGTTTCTTCATCCTTTTTCAGGGCAAATGTTCTACGCAGTACTTTATTTTGAAAACTTTAAGGCGTTACTCCTCCCTTGACCTAAGCGGCCACGTTTCGCATCAATAGAGAACTGTTGACAATATAATAGTCTATTAAAGTAAACCACAATAGAGAAAGAAAATGAAAAAAAATCTTTATTACAATCATTCTGTATATACCAAACTTGTATCCCTACTACGGGAGAGTAAACCAGACCAAAAGAGAATTTATCGCTGCTCTCTCAGCTGTTTCACTAATCGTTCTATACAAATTTATAAACAGCGGTATCAAAATTTTCCCAAGCGTTTAGATTTCTGTAAAATTAACTACATTTTTTTAAAACTCCTCTTGTGGCATCATCACCTTGTTTTATAGGATCTGATCCTTTAAAATATGCGGAAAAGAAATCCTGACAGGAAGAAGAGAAAAAAATAAAAATAAAAGAACCACTGAAACAAAAATAAATAAACCAAATTTACAAACGTTAGGTGGTTTCCTGTTAATCCGTCCAACTAATCTGTTGTTCATTCTTCATATATTGGATTTAAAGAGATTAGGTTATCGGCCCGCTGCCCTCGTGCCAGTGGGAAAAAAGTGTCCTCTGACTGTATTCCTATAGTGTACCACTTTTGGATTCTGAGTTAAGAAGGATTTATCAAAGTTTTCGACGACAATACTTTCTTGGTACCATCCTGTAGCAATCTTTATAATTCAAAAAATATTAGTGTAAATATGATACCCTTGCTATTTTTTTTTTTCCTATTCATCGTTCTAATACCAAATCTCAGGTAAATTGATTTGTATAACCCTTCTCATCGAACTGCCTCTTTTAAAATTTTGTTCATAATTCTAGCAGCTTTATTTTGGAGTTTTTTACACATTTGAATTTTTAACACTTCCTCACTCACTCCCTTAAACATAATTTATTTCCCACCTTCTTAGTTATCAATCTTTCGAAAATATATAGCAATATATGCCTATACATGTTGTAATACACTTAATATATGACACCATTCAAAAATGTGTTTTGAGTTATCATGGTTAAGTTCAATATTCTTCTATGAAATGTCAAACATTTGTTTAAAGATTATTTTGTCACCTGACCATAACTAGTCTTGGATATGACCTTAACCCGTACAACATGCCCATAACTTGTATTTTTAGCTCTTTGTAAAAAAAAATATTTATAAAAAAATTTTTGAATGGAAGCTTAAGTGTATTTGTCAATTTCACATCCAATGGAATAAACTTTTGAGAATCTAAATATGTAACCAAAGGTTCCATATTACAAACTGTATCAACGAAATTCCCTTTTAAATCGACAAGTTATGATTCCCTTAACTATGATCATAACTAGTGATTTACCCTACATGTAAGATTTTATGTTACATGTATAATTCCATAAAATCGGTTAACGTCATATTCGGAACATCTCTTCTAATCATACTGTTAGACGAATTCCTTTTATTGATAAAAGAATGTAAGGCTTCCATTCAATTTAATTAAAATAATACGACAATAAGATATGACTGGTTCTGACAGCCCATTCTATTTTCTTTTAATTCCATTTCGACAGAAGCTATTTATTTATCAAAGAGATGGAGATGGACTGTGACTAAGCAATCTGTTATTTCATCATTATTATCTTGTGTTGATTGTTGTTAGTTGTTGATAACTGGGATGAAAAAGTGGCAAGAGTACATGTTTCAAGTCAGAAGGGTCATCTGATGAGTTAGTTAATATTTTTTTTTCTCAGCTAATTAGGATTTGTCTTTGTGGATGCTAATTTAGTACTTAGCTTTTTATTTTTTCTAAATTTTGCTGATAGTTTTTTTATAAAATATTAATATAATTTAACAATCTATTTTTGAATTTTCATTATAAACGTAATGCATCGGTAGCGAGTAAGCAGAACTTTTTTTTTATTTTACATATTTAAATTTATTTTTAAAAAAAATAAAAATCTATTTCATATGGTATTACCAATGATGTTTACAATAAAAAATGCCTATCCAAAAATGTAAAAATAAGGCATTACAACACAGTAGTGAAGCTGGAATGCCTATATGCAAGTGAATGTCTGGCATTAAACTATAATTTGGATAAATTGGAAATACTAGAAAGGCGAATCATAAGGAAAATATTAGGCCCACAAAACACCACAGAAGGTTGGAAGCTACGAAGGAATGCTGAAATATATCAAAATGCTGAAAACATATCAAATGTAATGAGAAAAAGAAGATGGATGTTTTTTGGTCATTTATATGGAATGCCTGATTGTAAATTGACAAGTAAGATTTTCAGATATCTGTGGGGTTAGAAATCAACAACAAGCTGGGTCAATGAAGTAAAAAGGGATTTAGAAAAAAACAATATAAAAATAGAGGAAATAAATAATAAAGAAGACTTTTGGAGAAAAGTATTGAAAATGGAGGGATTCCAGGGCAGGAAAGTGAAAAGGACTGATGCAAAATGGTCTGAGGACAGAAAGAGGAAACATGGTGAACCGATGAAAGCATACTGGAAGAAAAGAAAGGATCAAGGAAGAAAGAATTGAAATTGGCACGTGGTCCTCTGCTGGCCCATTCGGAAAAAAAATAGAATAAAATACTTACTTTAATTTAACCAAAAAATAAAAAAATAAATCCCATTTGATTCATGCTTAATTTTTAAGTCCTGACTTTAATGCATTAGTTTACTAAAAAAAAATGTTTATTTTTATTTCCGGGCAATATCATCCGGTTTTTATGTTTTATGTTTTATGTTTGACATGGCAAGCGGTGTGTATACTTTTTAAAAAAATGGGTTATTTACATAGCTGTTATGTATATAGTTAAACTGTTAATAATTTAATTATGTTACACCGATTTTGCTAATAATAATATTAACAGTATGAAATAATAAATAAATCATATTTAAAATAGTTTATAATATTTTATTAATTCATTTTTAATTATTTTTTATTATGATTTATTTGAAAAAAAAAAAAAAAATCCAGAATTTATGTCACATTCCTGAAACCATGACACTGGAAATCAGATGTCTGAAAAAAAATTGCTCGATACTAAAGTTGAATCAGGAATTCTCAAATGATGAATGACTCATTGAGATGTATAGATCGACACCTCTTCCCATCTACAAGAGGGATGACCAAAAAAAAATTCATTCCCATGTTTTAATGGATGGTGTCAGCGTATCGATCCCAATCCTGCATTTATTATTCTGAAAACATGACCGTAGATCTAACAGGGAACTTAAATCCTATGAATGGATAGTTTTGTTGCTTTTTGGTCAACTTCATTCATAATATTACCTGCAGTAGAAACTCTCTAATCCGACTCCCGCTAGTCCTATCCTCCGGGTAATCCGACCCTCTTGCAGAGTCCGGGGAGTGTGTGAACAGTATTACCGCAGAGTCCCTAATGGTCCACATTTTTGTATGCAAAATCCGCTACCCTCTGGAACATTCTCACTCCTGAAATAAGACATGCTTCTTCCTCAATCTCATTTAAAACGCTCCTTTTCCATTATCTACTCACATCCCAGTCAGACGCCTGTCAATATGAATAATAATTAACATTTAATTTGGCCAAATTGAATAAATCTGATACTGGTGAGTTTGTTGATGAATTTTCTTTTACATAATAGTAATAATAATAATAAACCTTTATTTGTTCAATAATGGTATATAATCATTTCTTTTATAAAAATTCAAATTTGTTTTTACTTGAACTGTTATTTTTCCTATACAAAGAAGTATTCACTTCACTTACTATCTATTAACTTGACAATATGTGTATGGTATAAGTGAATATGTGCGGTATATATAAATATATATCCTGGTATCTATAATATGTAATATATTCTTCATTCAATGTACATATAGATATAGTTTATTTTCTGTATATATCTTTTCTTATTTTCTCATGGTTATTTTTTTATTTTATTTCATTTTTCTTACTTGTGTTTGAAACAAATATTTACAATTAACCGTATTTATATGTATCATGTTCTTTATATACAAATAGCGTTATGAAATCATGCAAGCCTGACCATTGCACTACCTTGTAATACAATTTCGTTATTCTTAGGGGACAATACGTCCCAGAATAAAGATTATTTTTTCATTTCATTTTCAAAAGGTTGAAAACTTTAGGTTTTTTGAAATACTGTTTTGTGTCTTGAAGTGGTACCGCTCTCTAATTGATAGCATCAAATATTTTTTTCTACTTTTGCTAAGTTGGTTCTAAAGAAAATCTTGTTACAAAATTAAACTACATTAATTTTTAACTGCTCTGTAGCTTGAACGGGGACTAAGAGTTGGTTCTAAAGAAAAATTTTCGGAATTGTGAGAATCTCAAAACGTGGCCGACATTATCTTTTTGTTTTTTTTAATGGTTTATGCTCTATACGTCCTTGACAACGACTTGACGACAAATTCGTTTTAAACAATTTTAAAAATAAGTTAGTTTGCTATAAAGTAAAGCCTATGCTCCTATACAATAATATGTAAATGCCTGAAATATTTCTTTGCGAATATATTAGTTTTTTAGAGTATATAACCTGCAATTAGTTCTACTTCATTTACTTTTTTTTTTAAATTTTTTTATATAACTTTTAATATAATTATAGGTAATACACTTTTAAATATGATAAACATGTGCTTCATTGAAATCTTCGATTAATCCGACATTATGACATGATCATGATAAGAATATAATAGGCAAATTCTAACTGCAAAGGTAACTTTACTAAAGCCATTGGAAAGGTTCTTATAGTACTTGAATGTGGTTCTAGACTGGATGGAGAAACCGACCGTAAAATTTACTTCCAGCTCGTTTCAGATTTATTCTGGTTTCGGTTGCTCTTTAAACTCGCTGTAAATTCTCCCCTTAGGCATATATGTGTCTATTAGAAGTGGATACTATTGCATTAAAATTACCCTTTGAATTTTGGACTGATTCAAAAATGTATTATTATTATTCTTATTACTTCCTTGAGAGAGAGAGGGGGAGAGAGAGAAAGAGAGAGAGAGAGAGAGAGAGAGAGAGAGAGAGAGAGAGAGAGAGAGAGAGAGAGAGAGAGAGAGAGAGAGAGAGAGAGAGAGAGAGAGAGAGAGAGAGGAGAGAGAGAGAGAGAGAGAGAGAGAGAGAGAGAGAGAGAGAGAGAGAGAGAGAGAGAGAGAGAGAGAGAGAGAGAGAGAGAGAGAGAGAGAGAGAGAGAGAGCTTTAAAGAAAGAAAAGTAGAGATAAAATTAAAAAATCGACGCTGAATTTAAAGTTCTTTAAATTCGAAAAGTATAAAATTTCCCTTGCGGGGCTTAACTTTTGGGATACAAGGAAAAAAAAAAGAAAAAAGTCCTAACATTTAAAGGTTTTTTAACTAACCAACAATTTGTGGTTTTATTAAAATATTTTTAAGAAGGGATATATACATTTTGTCTTTAAAAATCAAATTAATTATCTACAACTTTTGTTAAAACATTTTTTTATTGGATTACCCGTTATTGTGTTACTGATTCTTAAACAAGATTAAAACTTACTTTTTGAAAAAGTTGGCGAAATTCTTTGACAATCGGATTGTAGCTGAACGCCTAAACCAAACAACGTTTAGGGATGCCTTTATAAGAACAATGTAATTAACTTTAATTTAAGCATTTTTGTGTGGTTTTTTTGCAAAAATCCGAAAAAAAAAGTCAAATTTTAGAGTCCAAAAGTTTTTTTGAAGCTTGTCTGCCAAATGCGTCCACCTATGAATAGCAGATACACAGTTTTATATATATATATATTATCAGATAAAAATCTAGTATAATATAAAAAAAAAGGAAACCCGTCTTGAGTTGACAAGATTTTAGTTCCGTCTACTTTGAAGTGGCAGACAATAAAATTATTATTCAACAAGTTGTATGGAATGAAAAAAAACACCATTGGCAATTTAATTCTGATGATACTTCTCTTGGATTATTGAGAAAGTCAAATTAGGTCTTGAATAATTTCTATTGATGAAAAGCTGTTTAATTTTTATTTATCCGACGCATAATGCCGTGAGCTAATCAAAGAAAATAAACAAAAAGCTTAGCGAAACCGAAGGTTTGATGCCGACACCACCATCAAAACCTAAATCCCCAAGATCAGCCCTGACGCAATCCTCCCATCAAAGTCTCGGCTTATTTATCGGACATTACGGCTCAAAAAAATACATTTTTTTTTTTTTTTTTTTTCTTTTTTTTTTCTATTGATGAAAAGCTGTTTAATTTTTATTTATCCGACGCATAATGCCGTGAGCTAATCAAAGAAAATAAACAAAAAGCTTAGCGAAACCGAAGGTTTGATGCCGACACCACCATCAAAACCTAAATCCCCAAGATCAGCCCTGACGCAATCCTCCCATCAAAGTCTCGGCTTATTTTTCGGACATTAAGGACGTTAAGGCTCAAAACAAAATACTTTTTTTTTTTTTTTTTTTTTTTTTTAAATATTATCATTGAATCCATAGTTATAACGGTCTCGTTGTTATTACCTGGTCTAGTTCCTGAAGTTTATGCGGCCAACTTATGGTTTCAAAAATTAAAAATCTTATTTACGCGTTCTCAAGTTTTAATATCTTTCAAGAGCAATAAACTACTCAAACATGGTATTGAAACTATTTATTATAATTGAAAATTAGAAAACAAATAAATTTACAAGTAATAAAAAATATATAATTAAACCTACTCCTCATAATAAATTGATCTTAATTAAATATCATAAACTTCTCCAGTATGAAATTGATATTGAGAAATTCAAAGCATTTTGATCAAATCATTTAGGTTCTTACGTTTTTAAAAACTTATTTTATTACTCGTCTAAAAAAAAAATGTTCTTCCACTGCTGCTGGGAAAAAATGCTTGGAAAAAAACGTGGAAAAATTCATTGCAGCAGTGAACTCGTTCCTGTTTTTGAGTAGCTGAAAGAATTTTTGGAACCCATCTTGCACTAACCTTGTTCATATGTAAATCTTCTTTGATTATCCTCAAAACACTTGTTTTTGAAAGCCCCAATCTCGCTGCCTTTTCCTTGGTTTTCAGTCGTAGCATTCAGATAGCAATTCAGACTCCACAAGTTGATGACTCCACAAGTGACAGCTTCCAATGGGCGACCGGGACGCAGGTCATCTTCTAGACGTTCTCTCCTTAACTTAAATAGTGTTGCCCATTACTGTGGAATACGATGGGAGGACTGCCCGTATACACAATCCAAGCGCTCTTTAATTTGCGCAGGAGTACGACCCTGTTTACAAAAGAATTTAATAACCGGAGGGTACTCGAGTTTGAACATTGTAAAAATGGGGAGTTTCCTTCAAGACTGGACACTTACTGACAGGACTGAGGAAGGGCGGGCGATGGGTATGGGTATGGAGTGAGCAGGAATGGACCTGCATAGGCGTGCAGGTCCCGGCATGTTTGAAGGAGGGGAAGCAGGACAAGCCAGAAACTTATGGACCTTACAACGTAAACCTGTTTTTGTTATGACTCAAAATAGTTTATGATAAAGAAGAACAATTGAGAAATTCCTCTCTTAGAGGCTGATTACAGACTGTACGACAAGGTGGGGATAACAATGAACAGCTCTAAACTTGTTAAAATTTACATATATTTTAAGTATGATTTAGGTATTTATTAGGTGTCATTTCAATCAAACTAGGATAGAATGCGCTGAGAAAAACCTAGATGAAGATTTTGCAGCGCCTTACACGATGCATCAAAATTATGGATCAGAAGGCTTTTAAATGCAGAATTAACAGTGCTAACCAATTCATTATATCTCTAACTCATCATATAAAGTGCTTTAAAGTTTTAGCTAGTATTATGTATTATAAAATAAATTTTATAATATATATAATAACTGCCTTGACATAGTCTGCTTCAAATGAAATTATAATTTCCAATAATGAACTTCAATGTAATATACGATTATTGTCACGGAAGAAATTGGCTCAGATACATAACCAGAATTAACGGTTGTATATTCGTTGGGGAGTAAATTGCTTTGGAGAATAATTCTTAATTAAGTGGGATGGTGGAGCCAGGGGCAGATATTACTAGGCTTAGTCGGATCAGATTATTCACCGACCAAAATTGGATCTTTTTGACCCCAATTCTTTTAGTGATTTTTAAAAATCATCCTGATACAAAACCGAATTTACAGGTTCAATATTATATCCATTATTACTATATGCAACATTTCTGGTTGCATAATAATCTCATTATTAAGTTCGAATTACGAGGATTAAGGAATAATCTTTGATTCATGAATTAAAGAAAAGTCCTAAAAAAAATTCTAATCGTAAGAAAAAAGAGACAATAAAGATTTGCATAAAGTACACACAAAAAATCAAATCAAACGGGAATGGTGATAAAATCAAACAGGGTTGAAATAAAATTATTAACATTCTATACCTCACACTATAAAAGTTAAAATTTGTCAAACTAATTATTGTCGCGCCGCTTGCTTTGTATTATTGGTTTATTGTTCTGTTATTATCATTTTCTGTGTGTTTAATTTTCTTATCTTAATTTAGATCACATCACATTTTAAGTTCTTACGTATATACTATGCTTTAAAAAGTGCCAATTAATTTATTAAATTATAAAAGAGAATCAGAAAAACAATGTATTTTATGGATTACCTTCATTTTCAACGACTACTCGAGAGCTTTCATGAACAATAATAAATAAAGACTTATGAGATTAATATTTAATAAATAAATTTTTTATGGAAATTAAAAACTTGGACGACATGATTTGTATTCGGAACCATGAATCTTATTCAAATGAGGTCACAACAAAAGAATCACCTGCGGTAACTTTTAACTGACAATGAGTTCTATCCTCAAGGTAAGAAAAAGTTTATGGAAATATGAAGTGTGGTGTTTGACTTTTTGATGAATAAAAAGTAGAATACAGAAGTTTCATAATTAATTGAACTGTATATTTCGTTTATGGTATTTTTATTTACGATAATTCGTTTCATTCATACAAATATATTTTTTTAGTGTTCCATTCCTTTATTAAATAATGTTGAATTTAAATCTAAGTCTTGTTCGTACAAAGTTGGCAACGCTGAGAAATATCGATTTTCTATATCCAAAGAGCCCGTGCCGATAGCCAAACTTTAGAGAAGTTTCCCAAAACTCCACTCCTTATAGATATTATTTTCCAATAGTTTGAAAATATTTCCTATGTGCCGACATTGAATTCATAGCATCGAATCTATCGAATTCTAAACAGTTCGAATTCTTATTCCAATATGAATTTAAAATGATCTGAATTTTGAAATATTTATAACTTTGAAAAATGAACTACCTGTTAAAATATCTCCATCTTTCCAAACTTTTGGAACAATACAAATTTTTACATTTTTGTTTAAAATTAGGGACTTTTACCAGCTTTGAAAGTTTGCGGATTTTTTTTTTTTTTTTGTTCTAATAATATTCTCACTATTTTGTAAGAATTAAAATATCTCTGAAATAAAAAATAGTATAATGACTGGGAACAGAGCATGCTATGCCAACAGGATATTTTTCAAATAAAAAATTCTCTTCAGAAGAAGAAACATTAAACTTTATCACTCAATCATCAGGCCTGGGGTCACCGGTGGATCAGAAACCTGGTGCCTATCTGCGGCGGATTGCCAGCAATTAAAGATTTTTGAAAGAAAAATAGCAAGAAGAATATATGGTGGAATAATGGTTGATAGAAGGTAGAAAGTAAAAATTAATGCCGAAATCGCAGATATACAAAAAGAAGAGGTATATAGTCAACTATATAAAAGCAAATAGAATGCTTTGGGTCGGCCATGTTGAGAGAATGAAGGCTATAAGAACTCATAAGAAAAAGCTGGATACGGTAATGCTGGAGAGGATGAAAAGAAGGGGAAGACCAAGAAGGCGTTGAAAGAATAAGGTGGCGAGTTTAGATGTTCGGAACTGGAAAAATGGAAAGAGATAATTCGGAAGGGTCACACCGACATATACAGCCAGCGAGTAGGGAAGTAAATAAATAAGTAAATAAGTTTGGGAATATTTCCTACGTGCCTAAATTGAATACTTAATATGTATCTAGTGAATTCTAAACAGTTGGAATTCATATTTTTATAAGAATTTAAAATTATCTGAAATTTGAAATATTTTCATAACTTTGAAAAAATGAGCTATCTGTTTAAATACCCTTCTCTATTCCACACATTCGAAACCGATATATTTTATTATATTTTTTTCAAAAGAGGGAATTGTACACAGGTGAATCTAGAAAGTATAATGAAGAATTACGGAAAAACTCCCGCAATATTCATACCGTCGGTTAAAGCGTTCAAGTATAGTCGTAGGATTTAATAATCACGGAAGAACATATTTATTTATTTTATATTCTGATTAAACTTAATGCACGTTATGTAAATATTTAATTATACAAATAGGTATGGTAATTCTTCGATAGAACAATATCGATATTGTTAACAAATTTTTGAGTTCTAAAGATCAATACACTATAAGGGGTGGCCAACGATATCGATGTACCGTGATTTTTTTCTTAATATATAAAGATTAGAATCTGCAATATAGGAAAGATTGCATGAAATGGAGAGAGCATATGGTATTACCGAAGATGTTTACTATAAAAAATGCCTATCCAAAAATGTAAAAATAAGACATTACAACACAGTAGTGAAGCTGGAATGCCTATATGCAAGTTAATGTCTGGCATTAAGCTATAATTTGGATAAATTGGAAATACTAGAAAGGCGAATCATGAGGAAAATATTAGGCCCACAAAACACAATATAAGGTTGGAAGTTAAGAAGTAATGCTGAAATATATCAAAATGCAGAAAATATATCAGATGTAATGAGAAAAAGAAGATTGATGCTTTTTGGTCACTTATATCGAATGCCTGATAGTAGATTGACAAGTAAGATTTTCAGATATCTGTGGGGTAAGAAAACAACAACAAGTTGGGTCAATGAAGTAGAAAGGGATTTAGAAAAAATATATATAAAAATAGAGGAAATAAATAATAGAGAAGACTTTCGGCAAAAAGTATTGAAAATGAAGGAATTCCAGGGCAGGAAAGTGAAGAGGACTGGTGCAAAATGATCTGAGGACAGAAAGAGGAAACATGGTGAACAGATGAAAGCATACTGGAAGGAAAGAAGGGAACAAGGAAGAAAGAATTAAAATTAGCACGTGGTCTTCTGCTGGCCCATTCGAAAAAAAAGAAACAAAGATTAGAATATTCAATCAAATTAATAAACTCCTAAAATAAAATCAGTGTTTTGGTTGTTCTAAAAATGTAAAAATCTTAAAAAAATTTGTATGTAATGTAAAATTTGTATTAGTTTTTTTGTTTTATTTTATAGATCTCTTTTTATATCAGCTATACAGTATATAACTATTTTAATTTTATTGTGTTCCGAATGAAATATAAGGATTATTCATAATAAATTAACCGAGTTTTTGTTTTATTCAGCAGATATATTTGTATGACAAAACAATGTCGAAGTGATTTCAGATGATATATAAATGGACTAATTTTAACACATTTAATAAATGTTTAAATGTTTTTCTCCAAATTGTGCTCAAGGTTAGTAAATAATCCTTGTAATAAACTGAAGAGTTACGACGCGTTTCATCTTTTTATTGAAATAAGAAATACAAATAAATTTATACTGAGTATCGTTCTTATCCAGGACTTATCCGGTAGTTCCAGCCCCAGCAGAGTGTATGCCAATTGACCTATAAATCGTCTTATAATATATGTGCATACACGATTCACATCTCTCTATACGAGACGGTGCCTTGGGACGTATATCAAAGAAAATACTTTATGTCTCTGTATTGCTTGTCACGTAGGAATACTTCTCTCTATCGATCCTATTGTTCCACTGAGATTTTTTTAAACAATTTATTTACCTAGATTTTAGGGAATGCGTATTTAATACTGGAAAAGTTTCAGAATCTAAGTAGCGATGGCATGTTAGATGTATCATAAATATTAATTAAAATTCTTTGAAAGATATAAACTAAAAAAAAATAGATGTTATTGAAAAAAATGCAGGTTAAAAAAAAATAGGTAAGCTTTAAAATAACTAAGTGAAAAAATTTTTTATGGTTATTTTATGAACAAAAGAACCCACACAAAAATTGTTTGAAACAACGTTATTGCACAATGTTAGGTGATGTACTAATAATTCCTAGAATCTGCAAGTTGAACACTCGCAGCAAATAAATAGTCTCTACTCGGAGAAACTACGATTCTCGGTTAAGTTTTAATCGTCAGCTGTCGTCAAAATCTATCGATTGTATACAAAACATTAGTTACAGTAGTGACAGTGAATATAATAAGATTAGGATTGATCCTTCTATACCATCATGCGTACCTCAAGTGAATATAATAAGATTTGAGAATAAAAAAAAATATTATAAAAAATATATAAAGTCGGCCTA
Organism: Euschistus heros; assembly: GCA_003667255.2. Classification (NCBI taxonomy): domain Eukaryota; kingdom Metazoa; phylum Arthropoda; class Insecta; order Hemiptera; family Pentatomidae; genus Euschistus; species Euschistus heros. Next base: position 268,397 of record RCWM02000807.1, on the reverse strand, counting down.
TACGCGTCGAAAAGCCAAAACCAAATACAGAGATCGTATACGGTTGAAAAGGGCTTCTCAAGAACAATCGAAAGGTGATATTAAAACACATGAACGAGTCAAGCAGTGCCGGGGACATAAAAGTTCCTGATCGGCATTGTTTTATACTGATTACCGCCATTAATGCACAAAGCTTGGCTGCGCACTCATAAGATACTCTAACGATACAATCGTCAGCCGGTGTGATTATTTGGCAATCAGCGAAACTTGGATGGAAAATTCCATGCCAGTGAATGTGCCTAACATTGATCTGAGATCATATTGTAATAACGCTAAGAACAGACATATTGCAACTACATCAACGGTAGCGGTATCATCATCACCAAATTGCAAAGGCAATAGAGTCGCCTTATATCGCGACATCAATAGCTTCACTGATAGTAATAGAGTTAACATTGACATTTCAGAAATTTATTTGGAAATGAAAGATGCAAAACCTAGTGATGTCTGTATGGTAAACTTAAAGGACTATGGCCCTTCAAATTCGTACTAGGGTGCCTGTATATCCACCCGGGCACAGCGTTAGCAGAAATTAAACTCTTTATGTTATGATAGTTGTTAAAATTTTCCAATAACATCGCTAAAATTATACCCGAATACGAGCCTGGTTTTTTTTTTTTTTGTCATAAGAAAAATAATTATTATTAATAATAGTCTAAATATAGGCTATAAAATAGCCTTTCGTGTGTATATGACATTCCTATTAGATGGAGATTCAGAAACCTCTCTCGAGACAAATCAGATACACTTATTTAGAATAATGAAAAATTGAATTAAGAACAAAATTAAAATAAATCATAAAAAGACACTTCTTAAGGTAGCGCTCTACCAAAGAGGGTCATCTCCAGACGAACCATAGTGACGTCTTATCAACATCTTGTTATTGACCTGTGCTTATTAAATTTCGGTGAAAATAGGTTGTTATTCAAGTAGAGGGTTTAGCAGGGAAACAGTACAAAATTTAAAACTATAAGTTATTATTATAAAACTAACTCTTATTATTTTAAATCAAAGCTGACCTGTCAATAATTTGTTATTGTCAATAACCGGTACAATACCCTAATTATGTTTAAATTTTTAGAACCACAGGGAAACTACAACTACTGGCTACTGCGGAAAAGAAATTTGCTAAACATGTTTATATATTTGTTATATTTAGCATACTTTAAACATACAGAGCTCTGACGAGTACTAACCAAAAACCTTAGTCGCGGTGTTAGCAAAGAGAATTTAACGAGAATTATCCGACAATTTTAAGTTTCCTGTCACTGTTAAAAGGATAGTTTCCTACTTCTTGTTAGAGGCTCGCCTCATTCCCTTCACGTTCCATTTAATTACCTACATTTACCAACAAAAAATAAATAGCTCATTAAACTCATTCACAGATTTACAAGTAGTACTTTCTTAAATGCTTAGTCACACGTTATCAAAATCTTTTGTAGTTTAATGCGTGATAATTAACATTTGTGTTATATTATACGCGAACTATTAATTAACGAAAACTGATGACAAAAAAAAACAAACAAAAAAACATAGTTTAAAAGAGTTTTATTTTGATGTAATTCTGTAGCAAGAAATTCTATCCTTTCAAATTTACATTTCTATTTTTTCGGTTCAGCGCCCTTAAGCACATCAAGGGAAAAAGGGACAGGGTAATCCCTCGGGTCACCAACGATTGAAAGTCAAGATACTAAGAAATATAAATTAAAAAAATACAGAATAGATTATTCAAATGAAATAATTTAATTTAAAATTACAATGATACAAAAATGATTTAAACTACTTGAGAGATAAGATTAACTTTTTATGTACTAAAAAGATTCTTATTTCCTGTGACATTTTATCCATACAATCTGCTTTCATTTTTACCTATAAAAATTAGCATTTTATTCGTGTTTCAAGGATATTAATTTTGACGTTCTTGATTTAACCATAAAATATTGACAAGGTTGTATTCCTTACAATGAAGAAACTAAATTTTATTGAGAAGTTTAAAAATACATGTAAATTAAATAAATGTTACTTAACAACGCCTTTCACTGAATACTTTGTAACTATTAAAAAATACAAGGGATATCCTAAGAAATCAAACTATTATATAATGTTTTGTTTCAAATTTTATTTTAGGAAAATAACCATTGAACTATACAATTAAATAATTTACGGGGTAAAACACCTAACTGATTTTAGTGCTACTTACAAATTATTAATTTATGTGTATTATCAGGATGTCAAAATTGCTACGATGGAATGGTTTATACATATTATTATGGAATCTCAAATACATCAGGTCCAAAAGAATTATCAATCCGAGGTTTGGGAGGGAGTGGTGGGGTGGGAACGTTCACAATCGTACCTCCAAAGTAAATGGAAATGCTGGAATATCGTTGTCTTCGGTGTCAGACATTGTCTTGTAGTTTTCTGGAACGCTAGATCCACTAAAATAAAAATAAAAATGTTATTCAATAAATTATATTCCTTTTTCTAGTTACTAAACAAACAAAAAAAAAAAATTAAATACTATTATTATTATATAGAAGTTAATTGACCTTTCCAGGCTTGTTATAACTTTGCAATATTTTTTTATAAAATACCACTTGAGTAAAAAAAAAAAAATATATCAAAAGGATAGGCTATCTTAATAAAAAAAATTCCTTTTAGCAATGATATTCAATATGAAGTTTAGTTCTAGACTTTGTTGTTGATAATGAACAAACTGATATTTTATCTTTCTTAAAAAAAAAATCAATATTATGTTGTCAAAGAACTAACGAGAACTTTCCAGCCTTTTTACTGCTTGTTTTTTATTGATTACTTCACAGTTGGAAACAAACTTCAGTCCTTTTTAAGGATTTAATTTCCCTCACGTTCCTGGTTGTTAGCAAATAGATTTACTCATTAGCAGCACCCAATGAGTTGAGACTTTACACAGGGCCTCTTAGTATTTGAGAGTTTTTCAGTTTTATTGTAAGTTCATTGTTTTATATACTTAACTAATTGGAAATCTAACTGGAATCTTCTTCTTGCCATTTCCGTACCAATGTATAATAATATTTTTTATTTTAGGGCCCATGAGGATAATATTTTATAAACACAACTTTCATTAATATTTAATGTGTTTTTAAAAAAATAATTACCATCTAATTTAGGACCGAGGAAGTAATAAAATTAATATTAACATAAAAGAAATTTAAAAAAAATGTTTATTTTTATTGTTTTTTTTTTTCTAAACAAATAATTTGTTTATTGTCGTTTTTGTTATCTGTACCCTAAATAAAAACTTTCAGTTTTCTAACATCACCGGTGAATATCTTGTTACAGTTTGATTTCCCGAGAGTGATAACTCTAATGAACATAAGCATATTCTTTTTTTCCCTTTTCTTTGTTGTGTTTGCCCGTTGGAAGTCAACCAGCTTATTACATATTTTTTAATTGTCAAATCCGAAACTTTGTTTTAGAAATTCCCTTTCACAAGTGCTTACACTCTTTCATTTTTAATATTTATTATGTTTGCAAAGCGAAATGATAATATTGGTGGGAATCCATCTAAACCCATAATCCCAAGATTGTAACAAAAAATACGGTCGGCGCTTTGACTCTAATTGTGTCAGCTTCTTATACTTGCATTTTTGTGTAATAGATTCCTTGATAAGTTATATCTAAGTGCTTAATAATATTTAGTTATATATTATATGACAATAGTAAGCATAGAAGGAAGATAAGATAATAAAAATAATTAGCTTGTTTTGACAATTTGAGAGTTTTGACATAAGCATTATCCTAAATCTAGCCAATTATTGCAATATCATAAAAATTATATGATAGATGAATTATATAAAAAGAAAAGGCATTCTAATCAACTCCAATTTTTCAAGGTTTTATAACCAAAATTTACAAGTCATGATGAAAAATAGCTCTTAAATAATGTGATTTTTTTCTTAGATGAGCCCGGGGCTGTTTTTACAACAAAACTAATTCGACAAATAAATTAATAAAATTGGTAAGAATGAATCAGAGTGGAACTAGTCCGCCTCTCACTAGCCGAGTAAAATTATTATTTTTAAAATTATTTTACCCTAATTGTAAAATTGTATATAAGCCCTCTCAAAATATTCCAGTAAAATTGTACATTTTTGCGTGAAAAATGTGGGGTAGTTTTAATTTATTTATATATATTTAGTCTTGTGCTTGTGTGTGTCAAAGGTTTCCTAATTAGTAGCACCAAAATGTCAAAAAAAAGAAAAGAAAAAAATCAATTCAACAATTGACCAAAATATTTGTTGCACTGCTGGTTCTAAAGAAATCCTTTCTACATTATACTAAACTAAACTAAATTTTCTACAATTTCAGCAGAAAATAAGCTCTCTAGTTTAAACATGGACTTAGATAAAAGCTTTCAAATTTTCGAAATTTTCTTAAAAAGTGATTTTTTTTCGGTTTTCATCTATACATCCTTAAAAACGACGTTTGGAGCTACTTCCTTATGAATGATTTGAAAGGTGAGTTAGTTTTCTACAAATCTATCAAAATATAGTGTATTACTGCCAATGCTACTTTATATAAATAGCTAGCTAAAATTATCTATGCAAACATATTATTATATTTGTGTATATAACGTACGCTTCTTTTTCATTAATTTAAAAAAAAAAAAATGGTTATACAGGGTAAACCAGAAAGTTATTGACCCATCTTAAAAATTAGTAAAAAAAATATTTAGAAATAAAACGAAATCATAAAACTCCTTTAAAATCCTGCAACTCAATTGTGTAAAAGTAATTTTAATTCTGTCCGTATTTTAAAAGATATCCATAGGGTGTTGATAACTGATTTTGCATTATATATTGTTACTATCTTGTAAAATACATTCCAGGAATAATGTTTGATGTGAAATTCTTGCTTAGCTTAAAGTACAGTAAGTAAGGAAACATTACTGCAAATTTCAACATTATTGGACTATTCTTTCTGTAATTTTAGTATAAATATTTCCGAATATTTCCTTAAGGGTTTCAATAACTGTCTGGTTTACACTAAACCTTCTAATATAATTATAATACATTTTTAAAAATGAAAAATGTGTTTCATTTGAAACATCCCCTAGGGGTTGGATTAGTGTATATGCATATGCATTACAGTAGGGTTATACTGTATATGTCAATATAATAAAATAATAATGAAAGTAGATATACTAAATGACGATTAGAAGAATCTAAGTCATGTCGTGCAGGTATAAAATAAACTATAACCCGAGTAATGTCTATAACAATTATAAAACAAATAGATAAATGAAATAAAAAATATCTAATAATCAATAAAAATATTATTTATTTTAACCTATAAACCGAGTTACAAACGATTACAAAAGTTATTCTCAATTAATAGACTATATATTATATAGACTTGGGAACAGAAGCTTTAAATACATTAATAACAATTTATGTTGATCAGCTTAGGAGATGAATCCATTAACAGGAATCAGTGGGCCGGGATGATTTATAGCATAGGACTCCCATCGATTTAGAGACCTATATCATATTCCATCCTATCACATTTCATATCAAACACACATATGATCAGTTCAAGTTAGTCTCTTCAAGTTATTGACCAGAAATATTATTTATACAAAAATCATTAGGTTTTTAGTAAATTGGTTTATGATTAGAAAATCAACCTTAGCTAAAGAAAGAACTAACACAAATTTTAAGGATCACTTTATAAAAAGAACATGTCGCTCATGGGCTGCAATAGTGGCACAACAAAAAACACGCGTTTTGGACTAAGAAAAGGTGTAAATATGAAAATACACATTCTTTTCAGCAGCAATACTAGAAAAACGCGTAATTCAAAATTAGGCCGTAAGATGACAGAAGTATCGTTATTTTATTATGTGATTACTTCATGATTGGCATTACTGACACAATAGTTTGCGTCCAACGCTTGGTAGGATCAGGGCACGTTTTTGTCATCAACAGTGACATATTTTGAGTTGTTCAGTGTTGCAGAAATTTAGAATTAAATGTATTTCTTATAGTTGGGTACACCCAAAATGAGGGTGACTGTATCCACTCTATAATTGAAAAAAAAAAAATTAAAAAATCATTGAAATCAGGTCCAATCTACATTTCATCGCAATATCCCACATTAATTAGGACCACAAGGAAAAAAGGCAGCCTTTTCAAGCTCTGCGAAATGAGATATGATGACTTCTATGACACTAAAGATCTCAAGAGCCATAATTCTTCTAATTTTACTCTAAACTCTAACAATGGAACACTTCACTTCAGCAATATTTGCATTATAAAGGTAGAGAAGTTATCATTAGATAGCTTTTTCTGCAAAACAACACGCAAACAGATTTTAAAATGGTCAACATCAAATCGTCAAGATGTAGAAAAAATTTGCAGTCCTTCGAGCAAGTAACACTAAAAAAATCTTACAGTAAACCAATTCCAATATCTAAAAAGAAATTTGACGGTCTACAAAGTTTAATCGCCATCGATGCTATACCTAGGTGCCACTAAAATTTGTACAACTGTCTCTAATTTCAGTGCTAATTAAAAAAGATTTGCTTTAAACTCAAACAATTTTGTCGTTCTCAATATTCTATTTAAAATGTAGTTACAACGTTAGTATTAACTTTTAAAACGTTATTAATCTACTATATATTTGTCAAATACCACTCACTCATTTAGCACGAAATCTCAGAAACCACCGAACGGAGTGGAATGAAATTCGATATGTAGCTTCCTCTAGGGCCCTAGGTGCTCGCTAAGAAAGGAATTTTAAAAAATCAGCCTGGATCGCGGCTAATTCGCGAAAAATGCGATTACAATTTTTATCGGGTGAATAATAATAATAGATTAATAGTCATATGGTATTTGGAGATAAGCTAAGTTAAAAAATAGGTTAGATGCTAAAGTCGCACACTTTGACCACAAATTAAGTTCCTTATAGTTGTAAACAAACACAAATATGATCGATGTCGAAACCCTATTGTATGGTACTTTCAGTGAACTCATGGTAGCTGCAGAGGTTACTTACAACTTACAAGTTTGAGTTGTTTCGTGACGAGAAGCTATTAAGAGACTTATGTTAAAGAGGAGGTTAAAAGACATGTTCTCTGGTGATGACATGTAAGGCCAGCTCGATGTTCATATTCCTTACGAGCAACCAACCAACCTTGCTTCACCCCAACTACTCTTCCTTCAGCTTTCCAGGCCCAATTTGTATTTCAAAAAAGTTGAAAAGTTGAGACTATATTCTGTATATTGCCATAAGAAAAGCTGATAGTCTGGTATCAGAGCTGGGTAAGATGGTAGTGCTGCCTCAAAGCTTCACTGGAGGACTATCAAAATAATATAAAATTAACTTTTGCAAATTGTCAAATTTACTTATTGAAATTATTCCAAGAATGTAATTCTTTAGGATTATTTAAGTAATAATAATTATCAACGTTAAGCTTAACTTTTACTAATTTAAGTTGTTCTAAATCCTAATGATATTAAACCGTAGCGGAGCATGCTACTTTCAGTTAGTCGTATATAACAGCATTTTCATATGTTTAAAAGTGTTTTTTTTTAAGCTTCCTATTATATAATCTTAGTTTTTAGTAATGTTTAATTTGGATTTTGCAATTTTTTTGTTACCACAATCTTTATAATGCCTAGTTAGTCTATTTAATGAAAAAAGGTCTAGCGCAATAGTGGCATAACTCAAAATATTTCTTCAAAACATGCAATTGAAAAATAAATAAAAAAAAAATAAAAATAAAACTATACAAACGTTATTGAATGACCTTTTAGAGAAGGTATCAACTTGAAGATAATCTTCGTTTAAGTAAACTTAAGCGTTTCCTAAGCATTTTCCTTAGCAATGAAAACTTTAAACCCACTTATCTCAAAACATGAGTTTTTGAGTTGTGTCGCTATTGCAGCCCATGAGCGATTTGTTTAATAATGAGGTGGGTTTTTTTATAAATCTGCTCATACAACGTGCAAAAATCACATTACAATCAGTATATTGATTGTTAGACATTATTTAGTTATAATGGCTATAATTTATTGTATACTAATATATAAAAGGACTGAAATGTCTGGTCTGGGGTTTCCCTGGGATGTTTGTGTACTTTGTAAATATAGTGTGATAGTGCTTTTTTAATGTATTTATTATTATTTTTTTTATAGAGATCAGAGGATGATACAGACTAACAGAATCCAACATTGTTCTTTCCCTATTGTATTGCAACTGATCAAACATTATATATCTAAAAAATGAAACGTGGAGTAGCATTTAAATGACTTTTTGGCCTCAGTTCGAAATAGGCGTAGACGTGAGATACACGACCTACTAAATAAACGCTATCGCCTGGGCCAAGCATTTTCATATTTATTGGTATTGTTTCCCCGGTCTAATTCCAGGCCGGATTTAAAGTACGATTTATCGTACTGTTGATTTTTTTTTTTTGTTAATTAATTTAATGCTACCAATATCTCTGCTTTAGTTATCTACATTACTATTATTGTTTTAGAAATATGATTTATTTTTAAGTTAGGTTATATAGCAAGATTAGAAATTGTTCTAGTAGTGTAGTGTGTCTAGTTTAGTATTCATCAATACTATTGGAAGTAGCGCTCAGGTAAACTAATTTTTTTACAATCAAAATACAATCTGAAAATAATATGTAAAAAAGGTGTTAATAAAACTTAAGAATAAGACATTGTCATACAAATCATAATTTTAGTAAAATTTTTAGTTCTGTATTTTTTTTTTATATTTACTAACATTGTTTGATAAAATCAGCAACATATGAAACATTAAGGTTTTTCAGATAAGTTTATTGGTTTAAAAGTAAGGAGCATTAAGGATTTATTAAAGGATTTTGTATTGCAAGGATTGGATGCGAGATGAATTAAATGGTTTAGTGTAGCCCCAAAGCTTATTTATTTAAAACAAAACGGAATGTACACAAACAGGGCATTCTAAAATGATTTATATTTAAATTTATTCTGGAGTTTAAATCAGCGAAGAAATTCACAAATTAAGATTTTTTATTTACATGATAAGGTAAACAAGACAATTATTGACACCCTCATCTTTAATTGAAAAAATAAGCTTTTGTGATAATGTTTAGTCTCAAGTAAATGGGGAAAATGTTGCTTGTGGATCATATAATTCAGCTGTTATTATTTTCAAAACATAAGCTCAAACAAAGGTAATGTAACCCTTATAAAGAAAGCTAATAATTCAGTAATTTAGAAGAGGTTTTCTTCTGTTTTCCTTGAAAAACGTCTTTGGTGATTTATGGCTATTTTTTTTTAATCTTCCAAATAATTTAAGGTAAGTCATTTATTACAATCATGATTTATTATTACACATTTGAATGCATGTTTCAATTTAAAATTACCAATTCCTACATTATTTAATGAGGGTGTCAATTATTGGTCATTAAATCTTTCATTAATGTATTACTGACACCCCAAGTCAATAACTGAATGGCTGTTTTTTTTTGTTTTTTTTCACAAAATTAATTAATTTCTTCGGAAAATTAAAATCATTTTTTGATATAATATTGCTGAAGTAGTTTTTACAATTGTATTTTTCTTATTTTAAGTTATTTCTTTAAATATATGCAATATATGCTTAGTTATATATACAATACTTTAAAAGTGGAGCAAATAGAGAAAACACGATATGAGTAAAGATTACATTGTCCCGTTCAGGAATGCACACTTTATAAGTCTGTTTGGTAAGAGAACATACTTATAGTTTCCATTAAATAAATCAAATTGTAATAAAAAAAAAAGGTAGAATAATGAAGAGCAAATGAGTTTCGATAACTGCGGTGTCAATTACTAATTCATAGGGTGTCAGAATACTAATCCATATAGTGTAATTTGAACTAATTATTCTTTATTGAACAATCCCTCCACAATATTTTTTTATAAAAACTTATTTATGCAACAGAAAGTAAGGTAATTAAAGAATAGTCTCAATAAATTTCAAATTGATGCATCAATGTTTACTATTTTTTCTTGAATTTTTACTAGAGGATATAGCCTTAACGGTGTCAATAACTCTCTGGTTTAGCCTACCTTGGATTTAAGACTTAAGCATTTCTTCCAATCTCACCGCTGTCCCTTTAAAAATTTAATTCTCCGATTTAACAATTGAAAATAAATCATTAAATCCTAAATAAATTTTTTTTAGTATCTAGGGTTCAATTGATGCTAATAAATCATAGAAAGAATCAGTTGTTTTCACCTTATCTGCCTGAACTGCAATTTATTATTACATTTTTTTTTTTTTAACAACATCTTCAATTACTACATTTTATTTCTAGTATGATTGTCATTTGATATCCACTTAGTCTTATTAAAAATATTCATTGATATAAGGATAATGAAGAAGGCTTCGTATAACATAGGTAGTTTCTGTAAGTATGAGTTGGTTGGTTGATAAAAATTCGTCTGAGAATATAGCTGAAAAAGCCAATATCCTAACAATGCTAGACCTATTTTAAGAATTTAATAAAAATGCCAGGATGGAAGACCCTTATTTCTCTCTAGGGTACAAAAAAAAACCAAGGTTGAGGGAGGCTTAGTGGTATTCAAACAACTTATTGGAGTTCACGTATCTCCCAATTATTCAGTCGCATTCCACTTCGGTGGCATGCAACCAACAATCAAATTCTAACCAAACCTCAATTAAATCTAATAAACGCTGAATCCATATAACGGAATGCGTATATCTGCTATTTATACATTTCCATGTACTGAACATGATGTTACTCTTTTGATTTCTGACTATTCTCAAATGTTTTGTGACTCAGTAATACTATGAAATAGGACAGTTGTTTTACTATAATTATAACTGACAGTCGCTTAAAAATTTTCAGCTTGTATCTATTTATCTGCTTTTTTTTAAATGATATTGGATTACTGCATCTTCATTTATAAATAATGATAAAAGCTTCAGTGAAAGTTTATGTGGACTTAAATACTGAAAAGCTATTGAATCAATGTGGTTTTTGATATAGATCTCCACCTTTTTATTTTACATAAACTTCAACATTTGTATAAACTCTTTATTACCTAATATAATGATGAATTCGCTCATAAAAATCACATTTAAAATTAATTTTCAGCTATCCACAACCTTACATTCCGTTTTACCACCAACATTTATTCTAATTTTTAGTGATAAAAAAATATCAAGTCTCTCTGACAAAATACTTAGAAAAAACAAAAATAAAATCTATCATTTAAATAAACTACATAGCAACCAAAAGAAAATCAGAGAACCTGCTATTTTGGCATGTACATGAAGCATGCTTAGAGGTATCACCCGTCACAAAGACCACCATGATATTTGTTTTTTGTTTTTTTTTGTATTTATTATTGAAATTTACAACTGTAAAAAATAAAACATATATTTAGTAAACCAGATTATAGTTTTCATAATAACTGATTATAAACGTCATTATAACATTCACAGAGGGTTATAAAAAATCTTTCCCTATCGTAATTTATCCGCCACGAAATAAATGTTTGACCCCTAACCTTCAGTGCCGAGCGCGCTGAGACCCTCTCCCCTTGCTTGGCCATACAATCCTCAAATTTCAATTATTAGCGAAAATTACAAGTTCTTTACTAATAAGAGCGATCAAAACCGCGGCATGGGATGCTGTTAAATATAAATAAGGAAAACGGAAACAATGCTAATAAATTAACAATTGATCAATCAGGAAAAAAAATAAGTTATTTTTTATTTAGTTAGTTTACAACTGGGGAATCTTTCCTCTGCGTCCAGTAAATGAGATATGTTAAATTACTTTGGCTTATATCCTTTTGATATATAAACAATTTTGATAAATTATTGGCAGTGCAAAAAATAAGACTGGCAGATGAATAAAAGAAGTCGTATCAAGATATCTTGGCCAGGTACGTTTCAGCCGACCCAGAAGAATGACCCAGTTTCTAGTAGTCTATTAAAAGTTAACGAAAAGACTCGCCGATTAGGCACTCTTCTAATTGGAAATCGGCGCGCATACTCCCGCACCGCTTCTATGGCATTACCGTTACAGAAACCATACACAAAAATCATATCAGCGTATTCAACATTAAAATATATATGCGGCATTGTGGCTGATGCTATTCACACAAAAATATCTGAGTAACTGACTGAAGACTGATTTAGGAATTATAATCCTAGAAGGAAGCCAAAATGTAAACAAATAAAAGAATGTAAAGGATAACATTAAGTGTTTACATATCTCACTGCCTAGCCTGACGAACTTTGAAAGGTGATAATCGCTACCTGTACCATTTTTGTTTTGTTTCTTTTTTTTTTGCGATTTTCTCTAAAACTAAGCAAAAACGAGCAAATCTCTAAAGGACTTTTTGTCTTAGTTTTTCGGTCCCCTATAAGTAAAAGGTTCCCGAGTCACAGGGATGAAGAAATAGTCTGTGCAGTTGGATTAGGATGTTGTTGCATAGAGGACTGAAAATTGTTGATTTATATGTTTAAGTAATGTTGTACAAATGGTATATGTAATGTCTAGTTTACACGAGCTTTGTAGTTGTCATTGGTGCTTGTCACTCTCACTAAGATAGTTAAGTAGAAGTTACAAGTACTCGTTTACACGGCGGTGTGTATTATCGAACTCATCTGTAGCAAGAAGCCTGATCAGCAATGGAGCATCGTCACCGTGCTGTGTTGAAAAAGTGCTGAAACATTATTCAAACGTTGTTTTTTGTTTGTTTTTTTGACAATGATAGAATACGAAGAATGGTTGAAGAAAGAAAAGCGGCTGTTGGCCATACAGCGGTTGTTATGAAAAGTAACTATTAGCAATTCAGGCCAACTGTTAACGGCAACTGAAGATTAAAGTGAGACATTAAGTTCTTAAGATCATGAGAACGGAAAGTATCCCCCAGATACAAAGAACAGACTACTAATATGAGAGGAACAATACCCGCGAAAATAAAATTATATGAAACTTTAATAAATTGTCCATCGCCTTATACCAGTGTTCTCATTCCCTTGCCTCAGGAATTCCAAAACCGGCAATCACCATTTAATCAGGAATTCTTTTGAATGCCTTACCGCTTTATTTTTATAAGGTGAAGATTTTCGAATCCACAATGCATTTTCCCGATTGGAATTTCTGAATGAATTTATTAGTGGTTTCAGAATTCCACTTTTTCGATGACATTACAGTGAAGTGGTGTTGAATTTGAAACAAATTTGATGTTTTCTTTCACTAAGCACTTGTTGGGCTGTTTACACAAGGTGGCAAAGGAGAGTTGCGTAGTAGAATAGTGGAGAGGGGGATTAGTTGTCGCTTCACTAATAGAAACTCTTCCATTTCACTTGCACTTACCGTGTTTACCAATACTTAGCACCAATCATCTTGTTTGCACGTGGGTAGAAGTGACTGGGGGACCAGCGCTAATGACAACAACTAAGCTCGTATAAATCATTTGATATGTACCGTGGCACGCGTAGTTTTATTGTACGTGTTTTTTTACTATCTTGTTTTTATTATACGAATCTGTGTGGCTTTTGCAGAACCCTAAAGTTCTGCTTCTTATATCCAAGTTGATTTTAGTAATGTGTAATAAATTAGTACTATATTTTGTATGTTTCGTGGTGACAGTTTATCAAGTAAATATCTAGGTAGTGCTATTTAAATAGTTGTAAAAAATAATCTTTACGTGAATAAATACATATAGGTATTAAAATTTATTTCTAATTGGTTCTGTAATAACTGAAAGCTTTCTTTACGATTTGAAAAGAACATAATACCAGAATGCATTCAATAATTTTTAAATACGTTATAAGACTTAAATAATTAACTCAATTTTAAACCTTGCAGATACTGTATTTTTAGGTAATAAAGTCACTAATCCTTGGCAGACATCCATGTTACCCCACGCAAAGTGAATTAAACAACCCTAAATAATTCCACTTAAAGCCCCAAACAAGATTGCCCCCAAAATGGCTTACTTGCTATTCATAGCTTGCACTAATATAACCACAAAGTGGTTGATGCCTGGATCACCACTGTATTAGAAATACCCGTGAAATAGCCTGCAAATATTCGGAAACCCCAATATTGTTCAACACAGTTCTACAGTAAACCGTTTTATGTAGAACGTATTGTTTGTTTTTAACGTTGACTTCGAAAAGTAAATTAGTAACCATCAATATAAAAGTAAATTAATCAACCAATATATAAATAAAATACACCACCATTTGTTTCATTTTTTTAGCTTTAGAATAACACTCCTGACCCCATGTTCAAGTCCCACTCTAATCTAAAGTGCTGGTAGAAAAGTATGTTGTACAGTCTAGTTACTGACCACATAATTTCTCGCTATTTCGTCGTTATTTTACAGTACCTTATAATCATATACCATACCTAATAACCTGTAGGGCTAGAAGCATTAGTAATATAGCATAATAGTTTCTACCTGAAGATACATCTACAGCTATATATACAACTATTGGGTTATGCAAAAGGAATTATAGGAAATATTATGTGATAATTTAAACAAACAAATTTTATTGGTCATAAACAACTTTATTGTGTATAGTGATTCGTAAATATTTAATTTTAGACTATTTCCAACATAGAAGTAATAGTTTCACTCTCAAGTCTCCCAATGAAAATAGACAAAGTCAAACAATTGCCTATTGGAGATGCATGAGTCGATGGGTGGAGAGGTTGTACTAATGTGGGTAGTTTCACATTAGCGCAACTCCGGAAATGAAGCTGCAGACAGTGCAGCAAATCTCGCGTGACTGAATCAATTAGGAACCATAATGACGCACATCATAACAACTCCTGACTTAAAAGCGTATTGTAGAAAAAGTTGCTTCAACAATGGAAAATAAAATGGAACCAATTGCAGAGCAAACTTCAAGAAATTAAACAAGACTCCCGTTCCTGTACAACATCTTTTAGAAAATTTAGAATAGAAGAAATAATCCTGTAGAGGCAAAGAATGCCGATTTGTAAAACTGACACGACAGTAATGACATTGAAACACATTGTGACAACATGTATATACTATACTCTGGCGGAAGAACAAAATACAATATACCCTCAAGTATAGATGGAGCACATCTAAGCACATCTGACAAAGAAGATAAAATCAATTACATTTTTTAATTTCTGATATCTTGTTAATTGTATCACAAAATTTAATATGTCAATAAAGCCGCTATTGACTCATGAGAGTAGATGCGGTAAGTTACAAAATAAATAAACTCCCAAGTCTATTTTCAATTCACAGTTATTATCATTTAAATGTATTGCATAGTTTTAATCCTGCTTTATAAGTGTACACCCTTTTATGTTTCTTAAATATTTTATTTAGCGATTTTCCTGTGTTACGCAGGTTTATCCTTCAGGTCCAGAATCTGCTTGTTGACTTTACTGGCTTCCTCGGAAATTGATTCAGGTTTATGGTTCCGAAATACGAACGTAAAATGAATGCAATAATAAAACATTATTATAAATTAAAATACGCTCTGTTACTCTTGATACGTTTCTGCCCCTATGGTGGTGGCTTTTATTATCTCAGAACAGAAATGGAATCTTCATTATGAACTCTATAAAAACGAATATTTTTAACGACCTTTGGTCAATAAATTTCTTATATTGATAAAAGTGGTTCAGTTGTCTCAAAAATAACAGGGGGAGTGCCCTTTCAAAAAACATAATAATTAATTCAGTTTTCATGGCAGACTATCATGTGACCGTTAAAAATATTTAAATCCTAGCAGATCTCAAAATAGTATCCTTTAGTGTTCTATGACAAGGATTAAAAGTGTCATTTTAAAAATAAAATGAAAAAATATTAATTAATGTTAAAAAGGACGACAATCATTTGAGAGGACAAGGATGTCATTTGCAGTTTGCAGCTTTTTTTTTTTTTTTTTTTTTTTTTTTTTTTTTTTTTTTTTTTTTTTTTTTTTTTTTTAAACGGGATTTCTAAATTGCATTTCTATTACGGTGGATATTGGGCCGTAATATATCAAAACGTATGTACTCTGGGTGGTTTTGTCCTCTGGTGATATTGCGTATATACAGGGTGTCCCGAATTTAAATGGCAAAACTTACAGGGGACCGAAAAACTAAGACAAAAAGTCGTTTAGAGATTTGATCGTTTTTGCTTAGTTTTAGAGAAAATCGCAAAAAAAGAAACAAAACAAAAAGTTTTCATTTTTATACTTTACATTTATATTTATGTTATGTTTTTTTTAATGTAAATATTGCTTAAAATGTTGTCCTCTTGCACCAATGCAAGCATTACATCTAGCACTCACTTGATAAATTGCAGCTAAACATTGTTCTGATGATATTTGGTGCACTGCATCTATGATTCGGTCTCTTAATTGCTCTCTTGATTTGATTGACACCGAATAAACTTTCTGCTTCAAAGTTCCCCATACAAAGAAATCCATGGGTGTCATATCAGGTGATCTGGGTGGCCAAGGTACTACTCCTCCACGTCCAATCTATCGTTGTGGATAATTTATATCCAGCCAAGCTCGAGCAACTCTGCTATAATGAGCTGGACATCCATCGAGTTGTAACCACATTTCAATCCGCTGCTGTAAGGGAATGTCATCTAAATAATTAGAAAAGTCGTTCTCCAAAAAATGTGTAAATATGATACCATTCAATCTTCCAGTTAAAAAATATGGACCCACTAGTGATCCGTTCCAAATTCCAAGCCAAACGTTAATAGCAAATTCATGCTGAAACCTATTCTCTCTAATAGCTCTGGGATTTTCAAGAGCCCATACACGATAATTTCTTTGATTAACAATTCCTCCTCTTGTAGGTAGCTTCATCGGTCCATATAGTTTTTAATGGAAATAAATTATCATCGGGAATTTTGTCAAGAAACCAGTTACTAAAATTCAATCTCTTGACATAATCTTGAGGTAATAAATTCTGAACTTTTTGAAGATGGTAAGGCGATTATCACCTTTCAGTTTCCCATATTGCTTGCCGCGATATTGCTAATGCAGCAGATGCTCTTCGAATACTAGTCTCAGGATTGTTATCGAAGTGGCGTTGGACACAATTTCTTCTCCGATAATCTGCTCTTATTCCTGCCTGGAATTGGTAGCCTTCATTACGTATTAAGAATGACCCAGTTTCTCGTAGTCTATTAAAAGTTAACGAAAAGACTCGTCGATTAGGCACTCTTCTAATTGGAAATCGGCGCGCATACTCCCGCACCGCTTCTAAGGCATTACCGTTACAGAAACCATACACAAAAATCATATCAGCGTATTCAACATTAAAGTATGTATCCGGCATTGTGGCTGATGCTATTCACAAAAAAAAATATCTGAGTAACTGACTGAAGACTGATTTAGGAATTATAATCCTGGAAGGAAGCCAAAATGTAAACAAATAAAAGAATGTAAAGGATAACATTAAGTGTTTACATATCTCACTGCCTAGCCAAGCGAACTTTGAAAGGTGATAATCGCTACCTGTAACATTTTTGTTTTGTTTCTTTTTTTGCGATTTTCTCTAAAACTAAGCAAAAAAGAGCAAATCTCTAAAGGACTTTTTGTCTTAGTTTTTCGGTCCCCTGTAAGTTCCTGAAGTTTTGCCATTTAAATTCGGGACACCCTGTATAATTAATTGATTAAATATTATTAAGTATATAATATATATATATATATATATATATATATATATATATATATATATATATATATATATATATATCGATATTATTATTAGTTTCTTTGCTGATTTATTTTTTTTTTTTTTGATCAATCATGACTTGAAATTTCCCATTGCATTTCTTTATTATGATTGTGTTCATTTAGCGCCTAGGTTAGAATGATGGTAAATTTCTATGAATGTTTTATTATCAATTTCTTCTTCTTCTTCTGGTGCTACAGACCGAAACGGTCCTTGGCCTGCTTTAACATCTGCTGCCACAGGGCTCTGTTCTCCACTAAATGGATGCCCGCCAATCGCATGTCCTCTTCCACCTTCTTCTTACTCTTGCTCTTTGCTCTAGTGGCGTAGATATTCCCTTCGCATTACTTCTTCACCTGTCTGTCTTCATTCTGTTGACATGGCTATTTCAGCCAACTTATTCTTATAAAATTTGATAAATACAGATCCTTTTAGATGTCGTATACCTCTTTATTCCTTCTACGTCGCTACACTCCGTTCTCAAGCACTCCACCAAACATTCCTCGCAGCGCTGTCCTCTAGAACCAGTCAAGCCTGTCACAAGTTGCCTTGTCCATTACAAAACATTCACCGTCGTAACTAACAACCGGTCTTATCAAGGCAGTGTATATCCTAATCTTATTTTGGCGGTATTAGATTACATCTTATTAGGTTTTGAAGATCATAAATTATAATTAATTAAATAATTAAGTTATGGCTAAGAGTTCATAAAAAAAAGCTACATTATTCATTTAGAACAGAAAATATATAAGAAGATTTTAATATTGTAAGCCGATATCATGTCACTTGAGGTACGCATAATATTATAAAAGGATCAATACAATTAGAATAGATGATTTATTTATTTTTATTTTAAAAACTAATTTCGAATGTTAAACATTCAATATCAGTTCTAAAAACATTTATTAATTAATCGATAAACTTCGTTATCGATTTAAATGAAAATAACCATAAATTCTATAATGACTCGGAAGTGAAACTAATGCATCAAAAAGAAAATAGTCTAAAATTAAATATTTATTAATCATTAGAAACAATAAAATGTAATATAATCTAAGGCTATCAAGATTATTATTTAATAGAAGATTAGAATTTAATAAATATTTCCTGCTGTTCCATATTAATTTTTTTTCCATTAGGGATGGAAAAAATCTACCAGTCATAAATAAAATTGAAAGGCATAAACCCTTTATACCTATATTTAGATTCAGTATGCGATATGTCCAGATATCTTTAAGAAGTCATTATCATTTTGCCTCCTTATTTTTATTTATTTATTTTTATTTTTATTTTATTTTATTTTATTTTTTTATTACGATACCATATCCACCAGTAACATTGTAAGTAGTTTCATACTCCTCTATATTCTGTAATAATATTTTTTTTTATTATTCTAACACATGTTGTTATAAACTTATATTGTAGCTAACTTTATGTATTGAAATAACTTGTATAACTTATATAATTTTATTGTAACCTGTTTTTTCAGTGTAGGGCATAATTATGAGAACACTATAGTCTCGAAACGTCGCGAAAATAGTTGCTTTTATTTATTGATTGAACCCCAAGAACCTTACTAAACACACACACACACACACACATATATATATACTAGCATTAATAATTTTTATTTTTTTTAAAATTATTTATTGAAATTTACAACTATATATACAATATAAAATATAATACATCAAGTAAATGTGATGAAATAGATAAAAATGACACGTCAAGTGTTTTTAAAGCAACTACCCATTGGTAGCACTTATAAAAGTTCTATATGATGAAGCACTATAAGGCCATCTTCTTTTCAGGGGCCTCGGAGGGTTATCTGGAATGGAATGAAAAGCAAGTTATGATACTAATGGATTTGAATGGTTGTGGAGTTTGCTATGAAAGGATCGATATCTGGTAAGTCAGAAAAGTAAGGTATATTAAGATCTTTGTGGATAAGTTTGTTTGTGACGAAGTAAGAGGCATTTAGGATTTTTCTAAGGAATTTGGATTGTAAGGATTGGATACGAGATGAATTGGATGGTTTAGTGGAGCACCAAAGCTCAACTCTATATGTCCAAATTGGTCTAATTATTGTTATGTAAATGAGTCTTTTGTAATTAATTGGAAGGTTGGAGCGTTTGTCTAGTAAATGTTGAAGTAGTCGATAGAGACGGGCAGTTTCTTGTCGTTTTAGTCTTATATGTGGATTCCAAGTAAGACGTTTGTCCAGATGGAGTCCTAAGTAGCGGATCTGTTCAACGGGGATTAATGGAACATCGTTAAAGGATACTTTAGAACAGGTTAATATTTTAGTAATAATAATTTAATTTTAAGTTTTATTAGTTTATCGATAAATATCTTCTATTGAAGCATTTCCTCAATGATATTTTCAAGAATATCTGTAATTTTTAATGTGGTTGAAATTGTACTGATTACATGATTAATGGTAACGTAAAAGCATAATTAGACATCCAATTTTCAATTTTAATGTATAAGTTGGTAGTCCAGATGGACAGAGACTGCTAAGAAACTGCTTATAATTGAATGCACTGTCAGTGCTCACAACAGAATTCTCATGAATCAGATTTTTATACCCAATACCAAACAGCAAAGGATCGACGTTTTAATTTGGTAATAATTTTTATTCACCATAAATAGTTTTATTGATTTTATCTGGTTGGATTTTAGTTTTTAACCATAAAAGTATATGAGAGTGTTGCAAACCTCGTTGCTGCCATCCTAAAATGTACATTTAAATTGTTATTATTGTAAATTTTATTATTGCTGAACTTTTTTAGAGTTATGAAAGTGATGTAGTTAAAATTAAGATTACATAAAAACTCTTTAGCAGAACGGCACTAACCACATATTGGTTGATTTTCAAACTTCACTGAGATCAATGTTGCACCACATATTTCAATCTTTCTTATAAGAATGTAAGAAATTTCTATTACTAATTTTTAATCTCGATGTAACACCGTACCTTTGTAACCTCTCATGTAAAATAACGCTCGCCACCGATCTGTCAATTTTTTAACTTCACCGTTATGCAAATATTATCGGTTTTTTAATAACAAAGCAACTGAAAATCAGTAGACTTTAGTATTGCTAAACCTTCCTGGATCTATAAAGATGTTGTGGTTAAGATATTGTACATATTGCTTCAGTAGTTTTAGTGGTTAGTGATCAGAAAAGAAAAATGGCTTATCCTATTATATAATAGTATAAAAATATATAATTTATGTAGTGAAGTTCTGATGTAAAATTTTTTAATAGATTTTTAGAACTGATGAATGTTCAACAAAATTATTTAAGAAGTGGCTAATAAATCATCCAACCAATATCGTAGGTTAATAATTGAATTTTATTTGATATCATAACTAAGTTGTTGATTAAATTAAAAAAAAAATGCATATATATATTTTCTGATCTATGAGTTTGTTATAAGTAAATCACCTGAGAGGAAGGTGGTATTATTATAGCTACTTCTTCTCCAAAGTTCCTAAGGGTCTTCTATTGGAACCCTCCTTGCAAGAGACTACTGCCTTAACGATCCTCAGCTTGTTAGTGGTCATTCAAGCAGTAGTTCTGCGTGGCGTAAAAGGATAGCTACTATTTTGAATCTTCAACTTCAAATTCGACTGAGAACAGCTTATAATTCTGGATTCTTCTATAGAAATTTAATCAATTAAATAAATGGTTCAAAACTATTGTTTAAAAAAATACAAGAAAAATCATCAGTTTGGCAGATCCTAAATTTATATTCAAAAGATTGGTCGAGTTTGGTTAAATACGAAGCCTTAACTTATTTTTAATTTTGCGATATCTTAATTTAATGAAATACAGTAGGACCCCCGTTATCTGGAGTCATGATTTGAGGGTTCCCAGATAATCTAAAACTCCGGATAAGCGTATGAAAACATTTTATTGAAATAAGATGATAGTTAAGAAGGTTATTTAAAAAAAAAAAGTTTAAAAAATGCAAAAAATCACTTTTGTTACCAAACATACTCTTTTTTTTTTTTTTTTTTTTTTTAATTTATCTAATTATATTCGACAAAACTGGAAAAATGGCATTGAAGGAATACTGTCGTACTAAAGCCCCAGAAAAATGGCACGCATATGTTTTTGCTTGGATCAGAACCAAAAAAGTAGTAAAAATGGCTAAGCAGAAACCCTGGGAAGAATTCCCGGATAAATTGTATAAGGATTATAAGGAAAATATACAAATATTCTGGAAGAAAATCAAGGCATCAACACTTGAGGTACGCATGATGATATAGAAGGATCAATACAATTAGGATTGATGAATTAAATGCCACTTCTATTGAGATTATTTTATTTGAAAACTAGTTTCGAATTCTAAACATTCATCTTCAGTTCTTCGAGGTAACTAAAACACAGGTGTTTTAATTTGTTTTTTATTAATCGTTTCTTTTCTAATATCAGTTCTCATTACCCGAACCTAGATAATTCTGCTATAACCCGCGTTCTCCTTTTCAAAACAGTTTAGTGGAAGTTCCGTTGCCTACAATGCTTTCTTCAGTTAAAATAATAATATTAAAAAAATAATAATAATAAACTGAAGAAAGCATTGTAGTTCTTCAGTTTATTATTATTATTTTTTTTTTTTTGTTACCGAAATGATAAACGAAATTATCGTTCTCGACAAAATAGCTTGTATAACTTCGACAAATAAGTTAATTTTTAAAGTTCAAATCAGAGTGTTCTGTTTCTTGATTTGCCGTCTATAGAGTAGTTATTTTTTAATAAAAAATGTCACTGTTACCCTTTTACTTAAATTTTTGTGGATGACAGTATAAATTTCTTGAATAATAACAAGTATACTAATCTAATTTCAACTGTAATCTACTTCCAATATTTAACCCAGAACGGTATTCTAACACAAAAGGCATAAATGAAATTCTCATACTGGCTGAGAAGCCAAAAACATGAAAATCACATCAACTAGTTGTAACTAGACTACTAAAAAGGGCATCTCACCTTTCCATTGATAATAAACCTATGATACACAACAACATCCTGGAATCGTCTTAGAACTATGGACTGAAACTATGGGAGGGTGGGGATCCAATATCAAACTACCCAATCATTCCAATTAAAGATGGTTCGAAAATTGAAAATTTTGCAAATTATATTTCTCACAGTGCTTGAAACAGTATTTCCTAAATAGGTACTGAATCCTAATAAATAACAAATAAATTCGACTTATTTATTTTTAATTCCAAATTAAACAATTGACCCAAGTTTTTTCGTAAAAAGTTCTATTCCCCACTTCAAATAGAAAGAGCTTCATTTTATTTTATTCGACGCCTACGTTTGCGAAAGCCTGGGTACTTTTATTCCTTCGTTCATTCTATCACTGTTGAGTAGTGTCTGTTTAACAAAAAGTAGATTTTTTTTTTTTTTTTTTTTTTTTTTTTTTTTTTTTTTTTTTTTTTTTTTTTTTTTTTTTTTTTTTTTTTTTTTTTTTTTTTTTTTTTTTTTTTTTTTTTTTTGTCATTATAATTTTTTTTTTTTTTTTTTTTTTTTTTTAGCTTAAAAAACATTGCATGTCACATTGCATCTAGCTATATATACGGATTCCGATATTCTGATTAGACCCATAAGCCTCCGATTTAATTTATTTATTCATACAAGAATGATAATGATAGAAATGATCTTTTCTTGCCTTTCGGCATTTTAAGACGTAATTCTGCTCTGCCATCTCTGGAGGGTCTTTGGTCCACTGAAGGTACTCCCTTTACGTGTCGAGTGTGGAGGAAACACTCTGCCGGCTATGGTGGTCATCGGGTCAGTCCGTAAGGTCTGAACCCCTTCCCTCGGCGAGTACGTCCGCTAAGGGGATTGTGCCTTGCCACCTCCCAGGCCTTGGAGGCGGGGCTATGTCCCTGAAGAGAGGGTTGGCGCTGTAGCTCAGCCCGTCAAAGAACTTGACGTGCCGGCGTCCGATGTAAGCCGGGATCGTAGGCAACCTCAGCTCCTCGAGGATCCGGGTATTTTTGGCCCTCTCTAGGCGGGTGCCGCAAAAAAAAGTAGAAACAATGTCCAATATGGATGTAGAATGAGTAATATTTTATTGTAACGAGTATAAAATGAACAAACAAAAATGTAAATGACAGATACTCAATGTTTTATTACCTGGTTATGCTGCATTTTTCTTAAAAAGGCTGCTTGATGTCAAAAATACCTTGGAAGTTGCCCTTACGTCTACAACGAATCATTCAAAAGTTGCTTAAGAAGTTGACGGGGTTCTCAACTCATCAGTTGTGCAGCAAAATATAGGATTTCTTTTTGGTACCAAAAAAATCAAAAAAACCGTTTGTTAAGTGATTTTTTAACGTTTTTTTGATTTTTCTTAAAAAGTGCTGCAAGCGAAAATATACAAAAAAAAAAAAAAAAAAAAAAACAAAAAAAAAAAAAAAAAATGTTCGTGTTTTTTTTTTGTTCATGTTTTTTTTTTTTGTTTTTTTGAATTCCTTTTATTAACTAGATTAAAATTGTTGGTTATTGTTCCCGACAGTATTTCTAACATATTGACCTTTAATATTTTATTTTACTTTTTTATACATATTTTATTTACACTCTTCTCGATTGGTTGCTTGCATAAGAGTTAAATCTACATTTCGTATTTCGTTGACAGAAGAAAAAATAAAATATACGTTTACTAAAACATGCGGAACAATTCGGTGATACTGTACATCTGATCTTACTTTTAAAACTATAAAATCTATATTTAGTAAAAACAACTTAATCGGAATATTCTACTTCCAAATACATGTCAAAATGTGTTACCAATGTTTATATACATTATGATATATATATGTTTTTTTTTAATATACCATTCATACCAGATTTAAAAGACAAAGAAACCGCTCGTTTCCGACTATTCCAACATTCACTGGACATATGGAGTTGAGCTTCGGGGCTCCACTAAACCTTCCAAGTCTCCTCGTATCCAATCCTTACAATCATAAATCCTTCGTAAAAATCTTAACGCTCCTTATTATGTCATGAGCAAACCTATCCGTAAAGGTCTTAATATTCATATATTGTTGATTTGGCCGAAACCAGATACCTATCCTTTCATAAAAAAATCCATACCCACTCGAAACCACTAGTCACCCAACACTCACACTCAATTCCTGGTAATCCTGCGAGGTGTCAGAAAAAAAGATGACCAAGAGACCTTCAAATGTAGAACTTATATTGAAGTGTTACCTGGGGGTTGTTACCATCATTATTATTATTATTTATTTATTTTTTACAATTAAACGCATATTCTAAATAACTAACAAGATGAAAGTTTACACTATAATATAATAAAAGCATTTAAAAAGTTTAAATAGGTATAACTTCCTCGATTTTCGACCGTATACCTACGTTGGCAATATATACTTCCAGAAGTATACTAAAAATTTTTTTAGTAAAAATTTATTTCTTATTTTAAATACAAATCTGCAATAAAACGAAACAAAGGAGAAGAAATATCAGAATTTATTAATATTCATTATTAATTATTCAATGACTTAGGAAATTCGTTATAACCTTTTTGTTTTTATAAAAGTATTTCTGATTATTCTCAGTTCATTATCTCACCTTTCTGACGAACTCCTTTCAAATTCAAATCACCTCTCTAGAAGTCCTTAATACAATGGAAATTTTATAAGTAATTACTATTGTGAGGCATATTATTACTTGAGAGAAATATCTCTTTGTTGTTTTTCGCGGGGTTTTGATTGAAATGTTGAATGCTGTGAGCGTAAAAAAATAATATAAGCAAACTATCGGATGGAACCGTAAAACTAAAAAAAAATAATAATAATAAACAAAAGATAGTGATTATCTTTAGTGGTAAATTATGATGTTTCTGTAAGGTGCGTCATGTAAATGATAACACCGTCCCTAACTGTATCCTTCCGAACTTTTAGGTTTGTACTCCGAAATGCCCCGCGGGTTCCCCCTTTGTGTCAGTTTAATTACAATAACAGCTGATAACTTTGCCATACTAGATAGCGTATATTATACAAGTCCATTTACTGTTTGGCCGTTATCGAGCCTGCACGGTCTCCTATCTCTGCTCAGGTCAATTACATAATTAACTGAAATCAATCATCAATATTGTTGGTAAATTTGTAGTGGATGCACCAGCATAGTTTAGTGATATATAGTGGGTCCTTGTGTTATAAAAGATAAAGATAAAAGCAAAATAAGTTAGTGAAATAAAAATTATAATTTCAGAAAATACAGATTTATATATATTAAATTATTGGAATCGATTAGTAAAAGTATTAATTATAAAAAAAATTATTTTATTATATTATATTATTTTATATATTTAGAATTAACTTTAAACATTACAGTTGGGGCTCCACTAAACCGTCCAATTCATCTCGTTTCCAATCCTTACAATCCAAAATCCTTCGAAAAATCCTAAATGCCCCTTACTTTGTCACCAATAAACTTATCCATAAAGATCTTAATGTTCCATATGTTGCTGATTTAGCCCAAAACAGATATCTATCCTTCATAGTAAGCTCCATAACCACTCAAATACCCTAATTTCTCAACTTGCTTCCCACACCATTCCTGATAATCCTCTGAGGCGTCTGAAAAGAAGACGGCCCAGAGACCTTCTAGTGTAGAATTTTTAATAAAGTGCTAATGACGAGTAGTTCGTTTCAAGTTTTGTTACGTTATTGTAATAGTTAACTGCACATTTACTTGATGCGTAAATTTTGTACAGTTCATAAGTAGACGTATAAATCATTAAATAAAAGAAACGGCTAGTGGTTTATCGTTTCACTTGGAATAAAGAACTCTACAAATTTTAAAATGTAATTAGACTAGCTGTTTAAGTTAAAGTTTTTACAAGATATTTTTCTAAGGTTAACACAGAGTCGAACGTTTAAACTTATATTAGTATTATATTAAAAAAAAAAACAGAAAAAAAAACCTTTATTCTGGCCATCATCATCAAAATCATCCCAGGCTATAAAACATCTTAAAAAAAAAAAAAAATCATATATTTGAGAGAAAACTAAAAAAAATATCATAACATAACAAATCAATACATATGCATAAATGATCGGGTGCCCGAATGGATTAAGGAGTGTGCAAAGATAATCAAATGAAAACACGGTCAAGGGAGGTAATCACTTGGATTGGTGACTGACCGAAATTGGTGACCATTTGCTCCACGGATTGTCAGTTACGGGGAAAGATATATAAGCCCAAGGTCGTCTGGTAACCCTGAGAATCATAATATGTGGATCTAGACCGATTTGTCACTGTCCTTCAACCCAAGAACGTGTGTCAGTGAGAAGGACAAGAGCGAATTGACCAGAAAGGCAGGAAATCGAGCAAGGGAAGTATAGATAGATAGATAAATAGATTATTAATCTTGCTTACTGAAACAATTATAATTCCAAAATCACAAAGGCCCTTTCATAAAATATAAACCATTTTTTTTTTTTTTTATGAGGGTATTTACGGTATAAAAAAAAGGTAAAATTGTATCAGAAATATGTTAGCATAATAAATATTGTCGATATTCAACAATCACCTCCTAGCTTTTCATATAATAGCAGCTTCCTGGGATAGGATCGCTGCCTTCACGTTCCATACGACCGAGCTACCGTAGCCTTACCCTTTCTTTAAATTTCACAAAGTTGGCCGGTCATATTTAGTTCAATTTTTTTTTTTTTTTTTTTTTTTTTTTTCTGTGCTCACCATCAGAGTAGATTGGTCCATATATTTTCGTAAGCACTCCTCTTTCGCATTATTTCGGTTGACTTTGTCCGCACTGTTAATTATGATATGATTATTAAGAACGGTGAAGTCCTTCCATCGCATCTCTTCTTATGCTACAATGCCTGTCCCATTCCTAAATTATGACCACTGCTTATTTTACCAATCCAGCAGCTATTTACTTCCGATTTTATATTCAAAATGATATTATTTAAGGGGTGTGGGTTACCAGTGGGTTACTCACTGCCCCCGAATCAGATTAGACTTACCAAGCCTCCTTAGATTTACTTTAAAGTGATCCTAGGGCATTTACTTTAAGTGACCTATGTTTGTTACGTAGTATTAAGCCTAGTGTGGCGTATCTAGTTTTATTGTGTGGATGGTTGTTTATTTAAAGTGAGAAAATAGTAAAAGCAATTTGAAAGAAATGTGGGTTCTAATACACTTACGCATCCGGTGGAACAAAGACGCATCTGTAAATAATAAAATTTTACAGGATTATCGGGAAATTGATATTTAATTTTTTCAACCAATATTATAGGTATTAGTAATATTTATATAAACTTGTGTATAGGCCAGAGCATAATTCAGAAGATTTTTCTACGTACTGAGCTTTTGGGAGCGCTTCTGACGTATAAATCATACAAGGGGACGTTTTGAGATGTAACTCACAGATTTGAATGCCAATTTTCGTGTAAGTAGTAGGGACCTATAATAGTGCAAAACTAGAGTTTAGGCGCCAATATGGCCGTTAGAAATTGTTGATGAAATCTCAACTTCAAAATTTTAACCTCCTCGAAGGGGGTAAAAAATTAATATTTTTTAAATTCGATAAAATTCCACATATAAGGGTTTTATTTTTACCCAATTTCGAAGTTACGTCATTCTTCCACCGGATGAGAGATATGACAATGTTCTGTTAATGAGCTTTATTAAAAAAAAAAAAAACGGACTAATAATCAAAGTCTTATTCCGGTCTGTCATGAAGAAGTTGATAAGTTATTATTGTGCACTTTTCATTAGACCATATTGTCTTTTCACTAAATCCTACATTAGATTACTCTAAAAATACCAAATTGCCAAAATAGATAGTTAAATGTCTTATTAATAATAAAAATGACCAATTTTTTACAACGTAAATATTACAAATCATGATTTAAGATTAACAAATTAACTCGTTTTCAAGTTAATTAATTATCCACTTCTTCACGACCGCCACCGATATTTTAAATAACGGTTTCACACAACCGCAATGGTCTCGTACCCTTTCCAGGTAATTGAAAAAGTTCTCTATCTCTTAACTTTCTTGTCGCACTAAATTCTGAAGAATGGTGTCTGAGAGATATTCACTCGCTTGTTAGGCAAGCATTCAAGTATTTTTTTTTTGTTTAAAGAAAGTTTTAAACGTAGTTGAAATTCAATTAGCAGCCCAGGTTGTGTTTCCCGAGAAATGATTTTGTAATTTAAACTATTAAACGCATTCAAGCTCAACTTAATTTTCAATCCGTTTTAAAAATGTTTGTTATTGTATTTTAAATCAATAAAAATAAAAGGGGATTAACAACATAATTTTTTAAACCGTTTCTCTCGCCCACGCGAGGTCTGGTAATTCAGACATGTGACGTCTGCAGATTAGCTGAAATTAAAGTACCAAATTAGCACTCGTTTTCAATTGATTCTAAAACTATATTGAACTCTCTCTCTCCCTAAGCCACTGTATGTATTATTGTTTCATAATCCATTCCCAAAAAAGTTAAAGAGATTTTGAGGAAATATACATAACTAAATGAAAAGGTTATAGATACATTAATTATTTTATTAATGAAATTGCAGTGTGTATATTATGTGTATTCTAAAATTTTAAAAAGGACGTTTATTTTTTATTTTAGTTACTGATAACATATCAGTAATGTTTCTATTAGGTATGTGAAGCACCCAATTATTTATTCTCAACCATGTTTTTAGACTCAAAAGATGAAGTGCAATTGTATCATGGGTTACACCACTAAAAAGCTAACTAAATTCCGCAGTTTTGGGAAATTTGACGACTTCTAGGGTGCTCCAGTGGGGAGTGAGGAATTTTCAAAAACTATTAAAAATTTAAGTTTTAATAAATGTTTTGTGTTTTACGCGTTAAGAGGCCCTCTAAAAGTGGATTTAACTAGACCTATCTCATCTTTTAGAAAATGTAATGCTGATTAAGAAAATATCATCGTTTTTTTTTTCTGAGCTAAGCCAAAGTAGAGAAAACTGTCATTTTTTAGAAAGAAGTAAGATTTTAAAAATAAAAACAAAAAAAATTCCATCTTCTCAACAGATTGAGATAGGAAACTTGTTTCTGCGCCATTCTACCCCGCTTAGCATGCAGTATTACTCATTTTTTAAAAACTATGTCTGGGACACCCTATATATTAATTATTATGTTAATGTTAATTTTAGTTGATGTTTACCGCAAAAAGAAGGCTCCCTCATGTACATATGTCTAAATTTCATAAATATAAATATTGCTGGAAAGTTGGTAGAATGTATATATTAATAAAAAATAAATAAATAAACCCATACGCCTACAAAATCATACAATAACTAGTTATAGATATCTTTATTAGAAAAATATATATTACAACCGCAATTAAAGGCAATAAGTAATAGTGCTGTGAAGTATATATTCATCCCTTATTTACTGAGAAGTATTATAAGGACAGGTATCTATAAAAAAGGAAAGTATCTATTAAATTAAACATTTATTTAAGTTATTATACAAGTAAGAAACTATCAAAATATAAAAAAATATATATGGGTACAATAGATTTGTAAATAAGAATAAACATTATGATACATTAATACTTATACTGGAACCTCACTATGATTTTCACTATTCCGAGGGTAATCCGACCCTCCCAAGGAATCCGGAGTGTGGTGCAATAATACTTTCTCGGAGACTCAAGGAGTTCAGTAAATCGAACATTTTTGTATGCAAAAGGTAGAATAGTTTTGATTTTTGATAAGTTGTTAGTGTAGTAGTTCTTGTGTACAAAAACCAAAGCTTGCGATATTCAAGCGCCACCGCTCACTATTTGAGCGTCAGAGCGTCAAATATTTCGAACTTCACTACGTTTTCTTAAAATATCTGCTTCACGGTTTGTTCTAAAGAAAAGCTTGTTGTATTCAAATTAGACCAGACTAAATTCAATTAGGATTGGGAAGAAAATAAGTTCTGTAGCTTAAACTTTCAAATTTTCGGAATTCTTTCGAAATTGTTTTTTTTTAGTAGTTTTTTGCTCTATGAGTCCTTTACAGCGTCGTTTACAGCATACCTAGTTATGAACGACTTTAATAGTAAGTTAATTTGCTATAAACCTAACGCAATACAGTGATATTATGTCCTTTACTTTTTAAAAATATTTTATATTTTTTAATATAATTATAATGCACAAAATAGTGTACAGCCGTATATTAAAATAGTGGATGGTCAAGAAGAAAAAGAAGGTTCTAGAACTGTCACTGGAAAACATTATTGAATTTTAACTCCTTGACATGGGATAGTTAATTGGATATAACTCTTCACTGTCACGATTAGGACTCTTGGCTCTTTAAAAGCCACCTGACTACAGAAATTTTAACTTTAGAGGATTTTCTAATGAACCATTTCCCTGTATAAGTTGGTAGCGTATGAGTTAATTAATGGCAAAAAAAAAATTAAATAATTAATTAAATACGAAAAACAACTTTCGTTTCTTCAACCCATTCTGAACAAATACTCTACTAATTATTCAAGTTTGTTTATTTTTAATATATATTTTTTTCTGTTTATGTGAATATATATTGTTTTTATTGTATGAACATCTTTTATAACATATAACTATTATACTAATGAGATTGGATTATTAATGATATAATTTTAACATTCATCATATTTCTTTAGGGGGGATGACTCTCCGTTCCCCGGGGGATGTTGCTAGAGTTCGGGGGATGTTATATGTCTTATAGATGTTAGCTCCGGAGATTTGAGAGGATTTGGACTTTTCCATGGTAATTCAGTTGTAAACATTGGTGGAATGTACTAAGTGCATGTGGTTAGGCTGCACATGGTTTTTATCTACATCCTCTGATTAAACGCCCTCTCAATCCAACTAAACAATTATATGGGTCACCTGTGGTGTAGTGGTTAGCATAGCAACCTACTAAACCCAAGATCGCGGGTTCGCAGCCCGGCAGATGACCTTAGGATTTTTTAAAGGGAGTAAAAAATCCTTAGCTATGCCGTCCTTCGGAAGGGACGTAAAATGGGGGTCCCGAGCCTGTGCGATGTCAGGTACTCGGTAAAGATCCCTATCCTAATCATACCTGGATAGGCAAAATTTAGGATTCCCACCGTAGCATCGTCCGATTAGCCATAGCAGCATAAAGTGACGTTAAACGAAATAAACAAACAACTAAACTATTATAGGTGTTGTTGCTTGGGAACTATTGACCAGGCGAGAGGAGAGCAATAGGATCTTTTGGAGCTCTACTTAAACCCACACATGGTGAGAAAAGGCATGTCTTCCCCCCCCCCTTTTTTTATCTTTCTATTGGTCTTTTTTTTTTTTTTTAATTTAACACATTTTTAGACAATAATAAATTCTATTCCCTTCGTAATGTTATAAAAGAAAAACTCAAAATACCTGGAAAAACAACTTCTTGATTCTCATTTACAAATAAAATTACACTTAGAACTCGATTAACCGACTTGTTTAGGACAGAGATTGGATCGGATTACTAAATCCCCGGTAATCAAGATCCCAAAAAAGAAAGAAAGGAAAATGCATTTAAAAAAAAATACGTTGGAAAACTGAAGTAATACATATATCTATTAATTAACAAAATAATATTTATGTATGCTTCATTATTACATAACCAAATCATAAAGGTTATGACTAGAAGAAAATAACAATTTCCTATTGTTTAAGTAACGGCATTCTATCTACCGCCACACGATCTCTCCGTTGTCCAAAAACCTTCAAATCAAACTTTATTGCATCAGTTGTGCCTTCTCCAACTTAGCAAACCATTCATGATAAATTAATAATGAACAATCGTTTCCTTGTTGACCGTCATCTCAATCCTCCAGTCCTTTCATAATAATGCTCATATAACGATTGCCTTATACGTTGTTCGGCAGTTGAATGTTTGGTAAAATAAATAATAATAAAAATAAAATGAAATAAAAAGATAGAAGGCTCGGTTGATCGAGTCTCGGTAATCGATTTCCGAGTGCAATGTGATTTATGTACATTAATTAAAGATCAATAACAAAAATAAACTATTACGTTTAACTTTTAAAAACAGCTGGAAATAATTTTACAACTTCTCTGTTTGTTTATTTGATTATTTCGTTTAACGTCACTTTATGCTGCTATGGCTAATCGGACGATGCTACGTTGGGAGTCCTAAATTTTGCATACCCAGGTATAATTAGGATAGGGATCTTTAACGAGTACCTGACATCGCACAGGCTCGGGACCCCCATTTTACGTCCCTTCCGAAGGATGGCATAACTAAGGATTTTTTACTCCCTTTAAAAAATCCTAAGGTCATCTGCCGGGCTGCGAACCCGCGATCTTGTGTTTAGTAGGTTGCTGTAGCGGAGGCAAATAGCTTGGATATAATAACTGTGTCTAGGTCACCTACCTCTTTGGATGTGAGAAGGAGGTAACAGAGGAGAAGACTTTAGTTTTTTAGTATGAGTATAAGAGCATGCATGCATAGTTTGTCTCTTGTGTTGTATTATAAGATTTATGTTTTATTTAAATGTACTTAAGTCTGATACAGAAGTTGTTTATTTATCCTGGCCAGGTCAGTAAAAGCGTAATGTATATATAAGTTGTTTTGTATTTGTATTTTTGTATTTTACGAGTTTATCCATAAAAAAATATTTAGTTTTCATCTAATTTAATAAATTGTTTATTAATGTGAGCAACTTGTGTTTATTGAGCGACAGTTTCTTATTTTATAAATTTAAATAACAGCAACAAGGTTAAAGTTGCTATGCTAACCACTACACCACAGGTGACCCCATTACAACTTCTCTATCCATTTACTCCAGTCAATGAGTGCTGAAATGAGGGTTGTATAGTGCATGGAATATGCTATAATCTTTGACTTCATAGCTTCGTTAGGAATAGTTGAAAGGTAAACATACTAAAAGTCCCCGCCCCTGAGGGGTGAGCTAACGGTGGGAGGGAGGGGAGAAGTTCCATTTTTTTGTTTTTCGATAATATCTCGAAAACGGTTGACTCTAGAAAAATATGTTTCAAATAAACATAAAAGCCAATTAAATTTAATAATTCTAACCGTTTACAAGATGTACGTTATTGAAAATCGGTTATTTTCGGGAAAAAACAAATGTAACCTCATTAGTTGTTAAACTTTTGCTTCTATTACGTTCCACATTGTTTCTCAAAAAAAAAAACGTCAGAATCAAAATTGTAGAGCATTAAATTTGCTTTAATTTCATATATATGTTTCTGGTATTTGCTTTAAATGTAAAAAAAAAAAGTGAGGTAAACATTTTTTTTATTTCTATAATTGTCGATTTTTAATAACGTATATCTCGAAAACCGTTGGAATTTCTACGAATACGTATATAATTAATTTTATAGGAAATTAATTGAGCTTTAATTTTGATCTGCAGCATATTTTTCTAGAGTTCACTGTTTTTGAGATATAAACGAAAAACAAAATTGGGATCTTCTCCCCTCCCCCACCTTTATCTCACCCCCCACGGGTGGGGACTTTTAGTATGTTTACCTTCTAACTACTCCTAACGAAGCTGTGAGGTCAAAAATTGTCGCATATTTCATGCACTCTACAAAGTGTTCATTGACTGGGCTAATTATATTTTAATAAAAATTTAAAAACAATTACAAATTTCAAATTATTTTTACAAATGCAGTGAGTAGGGTAGCTGAGTGGGCTAGTACTTCTGAAGGATGGAGTGCTTTAGGAGGAGGAGACATTTGGAGCGGAATGTTTAGTTCTGCTTCAATACATTCAACGTGAGCTGGATTGATGACGTCAGGATGGGGGTTAAACGTTTTAAAGAGGTGAAGACCGAAAATTTGGGATTTTTCCTCGTCCGATCTTGTCCAGGTTTGGGAGTCTGTAAGAAGTAGGTGAATAAATTTTTTGTAACCAAGGAATTTTTTCGTCGTTATTCATAATGACTTGTCTGAAGTATTGAGGTTTTGAGTATGGTTATGTAGGTTTTGGATTTTAAACTTTCTGATTTCTGTCTTTAGTTTGTTCGTTAAATTATTGTAACTATGTTTGTCTGATGGGTATCTTGTACGGTGCCACTTCACCCTCGATCTGTGTTTTTTTGCCATTAAGGAGCGAATATGCTGTGGTAAGGTATGCTGTTGACTATGAGGATATTTTGGAGGTAACGTATTTTCAGTTATACTATTTTGTATTGATGATGTAAGTTTGTCTGTTGCTGTGTTAATATCTTCTTTTGTTTTAAGGGGAACTTTCAGGTCCAATTTATTTTCTAGATCGTATCGAAATCCGTCCTAGTCTACACGTCATCTAATCAGTCTGGGAAGAGAGGGTTTAAGAACGGGATTTGAATGCAAGAGAAGCAGAACAGGGCTGTGATCTGAGGAAAGGTCGTCCAGGGATTTAATGATGGTTTGAGAGGTGGAAAGTTGGGAAGAAATGAAGATATCGAGGATATCAGGACGCTTTTTGAGGGATGTAGGCCGATAAGTAGGATTTAAGGATGAGAGGACAGAATAACAGTTGGACGTTGTAATGCG
Organism: Euschistus heros; assembly: GCA_003667255.2. Taxonomy (NCBI): domain Eukaryota; kingdom Metazoa; phylum Arthropoda; class Insecta; order Hemiptera; family Pentatomidae; genus Euschistus; species Euschistus heros. Next base: position 233,057 of record RCWM02000807.1, on the reverse strand, counting down.
GGATAAGATGCTGCCACGGGAGTTGGATGTTCGACCACCCCATCGCTGGTGTTTGGCGTTGGTGTCGGCTCCAGCAATAATGCGCGGTCCAAGGGATCGGAATAAGGAATCAAGATGGTTGTATGAATAGGGATTTTGCCAGGAGAGCAGTATACAGCTGAAAATGTTATGTGAAAAGGAGGAGTAGAAATGATTACTGAGGTGGATTAAATGGTGTCCGTTAGAGTAGAAGGAATAAGAGAATGGGATACTAATTTGTGGATAAGGATGGAAGATCCACCATGAGAGGTGTTGTCTGGGTTATCTGATAAGTAAGCAGTGCAGTCTCGTATGTTGAAATACGAACGTTGAGTAAAGTGAGTCTCAGTCAATAGGGCAATATTTATTTTATTGTTATGAAGAAAAATGTCTAGTTCGTCTCGATGATTTTGTAATCCGTTGGCATTCCATAAAATGATAGCTAGAGGCTTAGCGCTCATTTTGCAACATTAAACGGAATTTTTGTAAGTGCTCTGGTAAGTTGGGTAATGAGCGGTCTGATGGTGTCCTGAAGTTCTATAAGGAATGAGAAGAGGATGGAGGAGATATCTGTTGGATTTTGGTAGGGAAAGGGAAACGAATCATAGGCTTGGGATGGATTATTAGTCTCAAAGGTAGTGTTTGTTGGGGCTGCACTCTTCTTGAAATATGAGTAGCAGATTCAACTTTTATTAGTACTTGAGATGGAGGATTGATCTGAACATGATGCTGGATAGGAAGTGGTGGTTGCTTCTGAGGTGGTAATTTTACTCTTAGAGGTAATTGATGGGGAGGAATGTTCTGTTGTGGAGGTTGAGATTGTAAATGGGAGATCTGGAGCTAGGGTTGGGAGATTTGAGGCACCTGAGGTCGCCTTGTTAAGGTTGATAAATAATCTTCTCAGAGTAAGAAGCTTGCTGTCTAAGTGGATGATCTCGAGCTGCGGTAGACTGGTGATTTCTGTGTAGTTGAGCTCCTTGCATCCCGGGAAATAATTTCTGATTATTGATGTCTGGTGACTGGCTCCTCTGAGTTTGTTTAGGGGCTGAACTAAAATTTCTTTTACCCTGCACAGCTTTGTATACAGTGCAGCCTCTGTAACTTGCAGGTTGATCTTGACCAAATAAAGCGCATATCGCAGGCGTATCTCTTATTTTCTGGCATGTTTCCGTAGCGTTTGGGCCAGCACATTTTACGCACCTTTCCTGATGGTGGCAATAAGTCTTAGAATGCCCTAGACTTTAGCACCGAGTGCACTGAACAATTGTTGATCTTCTTGGTTCCTCAAACCTTATGCATGAATTAACCAGTCCCGTTACTTCAAAAATTTCATCGTTGTTGCGAGCTGGTTCTAAGTCTACGAAGAATAGAGGTAAAGAATATTTTTCTTTGGGATGAAGCACACACGAAACTTGTCTCACGTTGTGGTCAATAGCTTCTACGAGTAAGTCATGCTTGATGGCGCTGGTTGGAGTAGAAGAATGAAGACCCCGCAATACAACTCTATATGCTTTCTCTTCTTTTAGTTGATAGCAGTTATCATTTTCTTTTGAAGTTGTTTTTATTTTGAGGTCATTAACTCGAGAAAAACAATTGAAATCTCTCCTATCAGTGCTGCGATTTTCTTGGTGAAATGACACGAAGTTCTCGATTTTAGTGACAAAGATTGGTAGCGGCTCTGGTTGAGTAGTATGCTATGGATTAGAATAACTATTGTTATAACTATTACTTGTTTATGGGGTAGGCCAATTGACAGTTGTGTTGGAAGGTAAATTTGAATGAAATGTTTTGGCTGCAGAGGTTTTACTGCGGGTTTGATGGTTTGAATTGTTTTGTGACTTTTTTGATTAGGCTGTTTTATTTTATTTTATTTTTTTTGTTAGATGAATTGCCCGCTGATCCTGGGGTGGCATTTCTATGGCGCTTTTGAAGCGTCCTTCTCGACTGGTAATCAGTCTCACTTACTTCTGAGTAAGGAGCCTCATCCTCCGTCTCGTCACCAGATGTGGAAACAACTTCCATTATTATTCAATATTAAACAAAAATAAAATAAAATAATAAAATTGAAGCTGATAAAAAATTAATAAATAAATCAAATGAATACTTATATATCTAAACTAACAAATACAGTATTTAAATGTAGGGTATACATTATTTAGAATAAAAATATAAAATATAAAGAAAAAATAAAATAAATTGTTCCAGGAAAAAAAAAAATAATAATAGGCTCTAGGTATGATGAGAAGGCTTCAAAAACAAATAAAGCTAGCCTTGACCGTGAGAAATAAAGGCTGTATGGTATACAAAGTTAGCTAGCCGGATTAAGGCGGCGCACAGTGGGAAGAAACGGTGTTTTTTCTAGACATCACAATTTGAGCCTCTACAAATTTTTCCATCGACTTCAAATTTCAAATGGGTATGTTTTCAAGGGTGTAGAATTCGAATCTGAAGTCTGTTTTTGCCTATCATTTTAATATTTTGCTCTGTTAACCAATAGTGTGTCCAAAAAATCCAATTTTTGTTTGTTCGAGTTTTGATTCGAGGGATATTATTTTCTATGATTTTTGATGTGCCCTATCGAATTTAAAAAATCTGTAAATCAATCAGTTTACCCTTATGTGAGTTATACGTGTTGTATGCCTTTTTTAGTCGATCGGACTTTTTAAATATTTAAGAAATCAGGGTTTGTCGATATTTAAATGAAAAAAAAAAAATGTAACCTGTTATAATTAATTAACCCCGACATCCCGTGAAAATTAAGTAAGCGATGATTTAAAAAAACAAAAAAGTTGACTATGGCTTCAAGCTATCAAAACATGTATCTGGATACAGACTGATGGGTCAGCTGTTGCCTATATGTTTTTATGGCTATTGTTGTCATTTGTTAACAATAAACGATTATACAATAACTAAGACTATTTGTTAATCACGTTGAGATCATGGAGCGCAACGAATAAACTGTCTACATAATTTTACCTACTCCTAATAATATATACTTTTTTTTTTCTTTTTTTTTTCTCTTTTTTATTCATTTATATCTTTTTTTATTCAATTATTTCTTTTCTCCAATCTTCATTATATTCATCAATTAGCGTATAAATTCATTTGATAATTATTCCTTAAATTTCATCTTAACTCAATTATTTTAAATTAAAGTCAAATTATTTTAGTATTATCCTTTTCTTTTTTTTTTTTTTAAACATTTATTTAAAGAAAGTATTACAATCTGCCTCGATGTGGGCAATAAGTAATATGGATGGCTTATGATCCATTCACACAAGGTTTACAAGAAATAAATACAAAGAAAAGATACAAAATAAAATAAAATAAGTAAATAATCTCCTTATAATATATAATATAATAGAAAATAATAATAATAATAAAAAAAAATTTAAATTAAATTAAATCTTAAAAATACATTTATACTTCATTTACAATATATTCAAATCCGAGGGATCCCCCAACGAGACTTGTCCCTCCAATTATGGAGGGACAAGCCAGGTCCTGAGAGACCCCAGCGCTTCTCTCTCAGCTGCGTCACTGGTGTAGATAATACCAATGTAGGCTGAGTGAGAGCGCTATAGCACAGTCACTCAAAGCATGAGTGAAGAAGCTGGCCATTGCCAGGACTCCATGTCGAATTTTATTATAGATCTCGAGGGCACTGCCTTTTTAACCTGCGAGGAGGATTATAGGGGTGAGTGGAGCTAGATAGGGATCGTGCTAGTGGATTAGGATGATGGGAAAGTTTTTGATGGATTTTTGAAAATTTGACAGGTATGGATTGTAGGACAAAAGGTATATTAAGATCGTTATGTAAGGTTTTGTTGGAGACATAGTAGGGGGCATTGGTTGTGGTTCTCAGGAATTTGGATTGGAAGGATTGAATACGTTTGATGTTCGAGTGTTTTGCTGATCCCCATATTTCTAGTCCGTAGGTCCAGATAGGCTTTAGGATAGTCTTGTAAATTAAAAGGTTGTCTATTGAAAGTTTTGAAGTCTTGCATAGTATGGGGTATAGTTGGCCGAATCTTCTGTTAAGTTCTTGTCTTTTAAGTTTAGTATGTGGGTTCCTAGCGAGTCTTTTGTCTAAGGTGAAACCAGAATATCGCACTGTATCAGATCTGGGTAATGGGATCTTATTGAATAGGACAGTTGGGCAGGAACTACGGCGTAGAGTAAAAGTCATGTGGGTGCATTTAGATTCATTAACTTTTATTCTCCATTTGTTGCACCATAGTTCAATTTTTGAGAGGTGATATTGTAGGTTAGAAGGGGCTGTTTTGGGATCATTGTGGGATGATAGTATCGCTGTATCGTCAGCGAAGGCTGCAAGGATCGTGTCGGGAGTGGTAGGAATATCAGCAGTAAAGAGGATGTAAAGGACAGGACCCAAAACGCTGCCTTGAGGAACTCCGGCTCGGACAGGATAGCAGTCAGAAAATTCAGAGCCACATCGAACTCGGTAGGAGCGATTTGTAAGGTAGAAATGAAGGATGAGGTAGAGGGTTTGTGGTAGTATGCTCTTAAGTTTAAAAAGCAACCCGGTGTGCCAGACCCGGTCAAAAGCAAAGTATTATTCTAAAAACATTTTATGTATTATTATAAAAATAGTTTGTATAAATATTTATTTAAATATGCGTTATGTCGAGAAATATATGCATGAGAACGCGTAGAAATATATGCACCTATTGCAGTGCGCCTATTACCATTACTGCAATGTGAAAAAACTTAAGAAAAGAAAATGACTAAGACTAAACATTTTGAAATTAACAAAATACAATTCTAAACTATAAATTACAAATATTGTTTTGTTTTTCATAACTGGGAAAGGTACAAATAAAAAAAAAAGTTGATGGTTTAATTAGGTCGAATTACAACATTAGAAATATATATATAACCACGAGTTAATTCCGCCATATTCGGAAAATAATGGAACGTATTTATCTCATTAAATACCTAAGGTAAAAGTCTATGAAGTCCATTTTTTGGACAAATTTGGGCGTTTTCTTCAACATGCAATAATTTACCCGAAACACTCTGTAAGTTACTCCACTTGTCATTGTTTTATAAAATCCTAATAATTTCTAATGACAAAACCATCACTAATATTTTTTTTTTTTAGTTTGAATAGACTAGTACGAAATAAAAAGTAATTTTTTATTTGAGATTATGAGGTATAATCATCAGTAAAATTTTAAAACTTACAGGAACAATCATAATCACTAAATACGATTTCGTCTATTTTTATGTCAATTTTCATTACCTTTTTATTTTAAAAACGTCATTTTCACTACGTATTTCTGAAAAAGTTTCACAATTTCTTAATCCTAAGATGTTAGAAGATGGTTCAAAGTGGTCGGAGATTGCAATAAAATAGTTTCAATTTTTATTGCATGTCTGGAAATTTGGGCCATTCGTACCACTGTGCGGCGCGCCGCGGCGGGCTAGTTGTTAAACTGCCTCACCTGCATTATATCACTGCTAGTATAATATAGTTCCACTCACCTCACTTAAATTTAATAGTCAGAATGTTCTAATGTCAATAATATCTCTCATTATTGCTAAAGATGAATGTGGTACTTCAGTTAGTGTGAAACAGAGAAAGCCAGAAAAATAAAGCTGTTACTAAACGTGTAGTGTATGGTAGTTGCGGCCATCTTGACTGAACTGGTAGAAAATTTAATTCCTGTTTCTTCAACTGTGGATCGACTTCGGGATCTGGAGACCCTCCTGTGGCACACCCAGCTTCTATAAAGTGGTAACCCTGAATTGGAAGAAAACCTATCAATTGAGCGGGATTGCTGACTATATCACCTCCAGAACAAGTACTGAGCCCAAGACCCTCATTGGGTTTTAGCAGTACATTTTTTTCCCTACAAATGCAGTACTATTCAAATGATAATAAAAAAAACAAATATACTGAAATTTCGAATAATCTCATAGTCAATTAATCAATTGATTAATTAATTAATTGTGCAATATAGAAACAATGTCTAAATATCCTGGGTAACCCAATCGATGCACCTCAGCGACGTGTTACAAACCACGAAAAGTGAACTTCTGTCTTGTCTTGGCTGGCCGGTAATTAAATAGACGAGCCACTTAGAGACTCAATGGTGGGTTAGCGTCCGTTGTCTTTTCCGTGAGTGCTGTTGCTTTTACAGGTAAATTCGTAGTTTAAGTTCAATCCCATGGATTATTGTAGTCTGTCTTGTTGATTATATTGCCTATAGTCGAACGTTTTATCGGAAACTTAAAAGAAAATAATACGATCAATGTTCATTAGATAAATATCAATGTTCTGAGAATGAAAACATAAATTTGTACGAACTTAAAAAATCGATCTGTTACCGAAGACGGTAACTGGCATACAAACTTCTTAATTCTACTTTTTAGGCATAAGGTGAACATTGATGTACCGACTTCAGGAAACAATACCACGCGTTATAACTCTTACTGATACCTGGTGATATTAACAAACTAGCATGACTCTCTTTCCCGTCAACAATTTCCTGCAAGGTACCTGCAAGATCAACTCCTAATGTGAGAAAATATAACGGAGATTAACCACATAACTTTCAACTTGGACTATGTGTTTTATATGTTTATAATTTGTTATTTTTACTTCAAAAAAAGTGAAAAAGATTATCAGAAATTAGCATTAATTGCCTACCTACCTACTTGGCACCACAACCCTTGACTAGGTCCTGGCCTCCTTCAGCATTTTACGCCAGTCGTCTCGATTTCTTGCCGCCTTTCTCCAATCTCTCACACCAAATAGAGACCTTGCGTCGTCACACCATCCTGCCATCTCAGTCTCGGTCTGCCGACTGGGTGCTTAGCATGGATCTTCTCCTCCAGTATCTTCTTTGGTATCTCCTCATCGCTCGTCCTCACGACGTGACCAGCCCATTTGAGTCTGCCTATCTTTATTAGCCGGACTACATCGGTCTCGTTGAGCAGCTGGTATAGTTCCCGATTAGTCCGCTGTAGAGTTTGTGCGTAAATATCCATCGAAAAGTAGCGACTAAAAATCGAAAAAAAATGGAGCAAGGTTAGAATCAATAAAAGGTATCCTGGGCGAGTAAAGAGGCTGGAGCGCTTCGTCAATAGTGCTACCTTAAGTTTCATAGAAACTATGATACCTCATTGTTTTCATTAATTTTGATACACAGTTAACATTTTAGGATTATATCCGATTTTAAAGTAATTGTAATATTAGTTCTTAAGATATGGCAAAAATCTGAATTTTCCATTAAATGTTAACACTGTCTTAAAAATTCCATTACTGATGAGTAACGAGGAAATGTTAGGAAGGTTATGAAAAAACTTTTTCCATGCCAAAATTTGTCCTCGCGTATCGTAGAAGATGAACTAATGGACTTCTAGACTTTCAATTATAACTTTCAGATTTGAAAAGTTAACCGGTTGTTTTTCATCGGACCATTACTCCATTTCCACCCTGGCCCATATTCCTTTGTTAGGGCTCTTCACACTATATTACTGCAGAGTTCGAAAGAGGCCTTTTTCGAACTCTCAGAGAAATTAATTATAATTTTTAGTAATAAAATAATTAAGTCTTATTTTCTCTTATTCACAACGATATTTAAAAAAAAATTTAAAAGTTAAAAATTTAAATAAATATTTAAAAGTATTTATTTTTAATTAAGGGCTATTTAAATAATTCTCTCGTTCGGATTTCTTATTCCTTTTCCTCAAATACAAAATCTTGAATACCTTATTAAATTATACAAATTTAATTTACCATCTGTAAAACTGATAAAAAATAATATATTAAATGCAAGCCATTATTACAAAAACTAACACACAAAAAAAAAACACTACGACCTTCGTAGAGAAAGGCTCTAAAAAATTTGATTTGATTATTTTAATATTAATAATTTAGGTACATAAAAATGAAATGGATTGTATCATCTTAAGATGAATAATTTTATGTTTATATCAAATGGCAAAATAAAATCAGTTCTATGATTTTCAAGTATTACATATTAGTCTTAATAATCATCAATATAATTGTTAAATAATATAAAATAGTCATTTTTTTTTTTTAAATGAGCGAAAAATTACTTGTTCTTTTTATTTATATATATAGTTGTATAGAGCGTTTTTAATACTACCACATATATATATTTAAGTCGTCTCAAAGATGAAGATTAAAATGAAACATACGTAGTAAGGTCCATAAGTTTCCGGCCTGTCCTGCTTCCCCTTCAACGCCTATGCAGGCCCATGCTTGCCCACTCTATACCCATCGCCCGTACTTCCTCAGTCCTGTCAGTTAGTGTCCAGCCTTGAAGGAAACTCCCCATTTTTACAATGTTCAAACTCGAGTACCGTGCGGTTATTAAATTTTTTGTAAAGAGAGTCGTACTCCTGCGCAAATTAAAGAGCGCTTGGAATGTGTATACGGGCAGCCGTCCCACTCGTATTCCACAGTGAAAGAGTAAGCAAAATTATTTAAGTCAGGGAGAGAACGTCTAGAAGATGACCCGCGTCCCGGTCGCCCATTGGAAGCTGTCACTTCTAAAACAATCCTGGAATCTGTGGAATCTGAATTGCTGTCTTACTGCTGCGACTGAAAACCAAGGAAATAGCAGCGAGGTTGGGGCTTTCAAAAACAAGTGTTTTGAGGACCATCAAAGAACATTTGCATATGAACAAGGTTAATCCAAGATGGGTTCCAAAAATTCTTTCAGCTGCTCAAAAACAGGAACGAGTTCACTGCTGCAATGATTTTTTACAAGCAACAGTGGAAGAATTTTTTTAACAAAGAAGAAAATTATTTTTTTCATGGTATAGAAATGTTGCCAAAGCGTTGTATTTTATGTGTGTTGAACTTTTGATTGAGGACAATATATTGAAAAACAGTAAGACCAGTTTTTACTTTCACCTATCCTTCTGTCCCAGGCCGGAAACTTTTGGACCTTACAACGTATGTTTCCCAACTATATTATTACATCCATCACTAACATAATCCAGAATAGAATAGAATAAAAAAAGAACTTTATCTTCGGGCTACGTCCCTTAAGAATAACATTACGTAACAGAAAGTAATATCATACCTAGCCAAGAGAATTTCAAAATAAGAGAAGATAAAGTACATACGAATTTTACGAAAACTAGATACAGAGTGGAAAAAAGAATAAAGAAAGAAAAGTAGTCACAGTAAGTATAAAAATATAATACATAGTAGAAGATAAAAATAAGTAATTTTTGCTTAGTGGATCCAGAAGGTATGATAATAAAAAAATAGAAAAAATATTAAAATTGTCTTTTCAAATGAGAATGTTATTATAAAAAAAAAATGTATCAAGTATGTAACTAATATCTTTTATCCTAACACCCAGTATTAAGGTTTACTAATCCAAACGCCATCCCAGATCCATTTGGCATCTTGTTGAATTGAAAACCTGTAATTACTACACCAAAAAAGAACCTGTTTAAATTCAGATCCTAATCGTATAATTTATATTAATCCTCATTCTCTACATTCAGACAACTCTCTCTAGAGTATTATCTAAACAATTCTGAAGTGTCAACTCATTTCTCATCCCCTCTATTGTAAAGATAGCGCATGAGAAACTTTTGATGAGAACAGAACCGAAGAATTTGCCAAACATCTTTTTTCCCCATCCTGAATCTAACCCAACACACTCAACTGTTGACGAAACCCTTATCTCACCAGATCTTCTCTCTTTACCTTCTAAAGCAGTAAACCCCTTTCAATTCCTTTTAGGAAAATCAAAACCATCAAAAAATTCTTTCCTGGGTTTAAACTTACCTATCAAATCCCCTCACCACTTTTACAAAAAATAGTTACCTATACTACTATATCCTGCGAAAAATCTATTTGCTTCTAATCTGAAAAGGCTCCATTATTATTATCCGCTCAAACCGAGTAAAGCTCCCAAGAATCCTTCATCATATAGAACGATTATATTATATTATATAATTATATAAGTATAATTATATTTTACTATATTATATTATATTATATTATAATGATTATTGCTATGTATCAAACCTTTAGGGTTTAATGTAATATGCATAATATTCGCGTGTTGCGTAATAGGGTGGCTGGCCCCTTCACAGCCTCTTGCGGGTGGTCCAGCAGTTCACACCCTTTGTTGGTGTGCCATATTTCTCTACCTGCCTATCCCTTACCGGCAAAATATTTTCAAAGTCAGTTTGAGTTGAGCAGTCGAGCAGTCGAGGCGGGTTTTGGAGAGAGTCTAGGAGATGTCTGGTCTGGTCCCTTCTGAGCTAGTTCCTGGAGCCTTCGGAGCTTGGGAGTTCCCGGCTTACACTATGAACCCACAACATACGTAGCATCGCCCTCGTATTCAAGATAAGTTTAGGCTAAGTTCCTTATGTTAAAGTTAAGATACTAGATTAAGAATGATTCCTTTTCCTAATTGTAATTTGTATATGTCAACCCATAGTGGAATATATATTGTTTTGGTTCAACCGTCATTTATTCACCATTTGCATGCCACTCATTAACTAATATATTCGTTTACCCTTATTTATAATAATATATCTCAATTATCTGGCCACACGATCACCTTTTGGAGAAGAATTAATTAAATCAATTTATTATTTAAATAATACTTATTTATCATTTGTCAGGAAATAATTCCTGGCTGGCATCCCGATAATTAGATTAATGCTGATCCGGACTCAAACAGAGACGGACACAGCATTATATTATACAGCCTTTATCGATTTTTTTAAAAAATATTTGAAAAACTTGAAAGCATCCAAACGATCATAAAATATTCCCTCATAGGAGTTGGATTTCGATCTAGTTATTCTACTGTTAAAGATTTAAAAAGTTATTGATCAAATAACCTTTCAATAAGCTTCCAGAAAGCCAGCAATCCGACTCTTTTCTGGACATAAAACGAGATTTGAGCCTGGTATGGCATGCCGGTTTGCTTTTCTACCTCAAAACCTATTTAACCCAAACGCAATGAGTCAAATTGTATAACAGAATTTTCAAACTGCGAACCAATCACGGATTACGTTCCCAAAGGTAGTTTTCTGAGCCTTAACTTTACACTGCAGATACCCTTGCCATTTCTGATATATTCCTTGCTATATTCGCTGATGACAGAGCAACTCTGTCAACTAGAATCAGCTTCCTTTCATATCCAAAGTCACATATGCCAGATTTAAGTGTGGCGGGACAAATGATCTATCGTAGTCAATGAATCTACTACACGCAAGCACATAACTATTATGCCCCGTCACATATCCTGCTCTTCTGTCTATTCACTATCTTACACGGTACAGTATCTTGACTTGTTCCTAGACAAAATACATATATGGGACTATCACACTAGATTCAGAAGGCTAGTGTGTAGTATAGGATAGGTATAGTACAGGTGTAGGCTAGGTACAGTATAGATTAAATTTAAAAGTTAATCGATACTTCAACCCTATTTAGGGGCATATTTTATAAATTTCTTCTATAACAGACATTCCTGCGGGGACTTGATGGTCTCAGCGCGCTCGGAACTGAAAGTCGTGGGTTTGAATCCACAGGAGCGGGTTAAAATCTTTTTCGTGGCAGACCCACGAAATGGACCTTGACCTTCCGACCATTGCTAGAATAGTTTGGTAACCTGTAGGATAATCCGTCTTTCTTTTCCTAGTTGGAATACATAAGGACTTTAAGCCCAAATAAACAAACAAACAGCCTATCCTGTAGCTTATCTATCCTTCCTCTATCCACTCGTAAACTCTTAATATTCTCCTTTATCTTTTCCCAATTTGACTATGGATATGTGATTTATGGTGGTCTCTTGAGTGGTGTCTCCATGTGAGTGGTGTGGTGGTCTCGACGTCTCTTGAGAAAAGATTAAAGCGTATCATGAATTGCTCCATAAGGTTTGTCCTGGGATCCTCAAGACGCTCTCATGTGTACCACCTCTACACCGATTTAAATTGGCTTTTCCCTTCTTTCCTCAGAGATTACTTCCTTGGTATATTCCTCTTCCAAGCTATTAACACACATCGCCCTCCTTTTATCCATAACATCCTACATTTCAAGTCCTCTCCGATCTTTACACCCCATCCAACAAAACGACTGCATTCCAACGTTCCTTTCTTGCCCGTTCCGCTATTCTTTGGAATTCCCTCCCTCCCTCCATTCGCAACGCATCTTCCCTTGGAATTTTCGAAACACACCTCTTACACCACCTCATCTCCCTCCAGACGGATGCTATTTAATCATATGGATGCTTTAAAACGAAAGTCATACCAGCATATTAAATAAAAACTTTTCCAATTCTTCTTATGATAATGTTTTCACTGTTACTCAATTATTTTTTTCATTTTTCTTTTTTCTTTATCATTTTTGTCTGTCCCTCTCAACAAATGTGATTTTTCTCCATATTTCGCTAGGAGTAAATCCACAAATTTCATGTTTCAATCAACTTTGTATATAATATTTTTTTCCTTTACCGAATGTACATATGGTTTTGTGTGTATATGAGTGTTGTTTGTTTATATATTTTTTATAGATTTTCTTTCTTTAAATTATATAATTATTTACTTGTATTTACTTTATATTATATTATTTCATTATTTTATTTAAAATATCTTGGCCAGATATGATGTACTTTCTATAATTCATTGTTGTTATTCTTAAGGGACTTTGTCCCAGAATAAACTTTATTTTCTATCTATCTATCTATCTATGAACTTGAACAGTGGAGGTTAGCAAAACTCTGAATTATCAAATTTATTTAAGCCCATCCATATGAAGTTCCACTAACTTCTATTGTAAATTTGTCTCAAACAATTTTTGTTCTTTTCTTATCAAAATAATATCATATTTCATTGTTATCTCTTCACTCAATAATTCGTAATGTCTTAAGTCTATTACAAACTTATTTTTAATAATTTAAATTCAAGAATGATGTGGATATAAGTAATGGAATTAAAAAAAACAAAACAAAAAAAAAACTGAATTTTAGACTATCAATTATAGAATTGGTCGATAGTCGTATGAAAAAACTACGTTTAAAAAGATAATTTTATAAAATAAAAAAGACTTTCATCATTTGAGATTATTTTTAGATAATAATCTGCTAAAGAAAATTAGAAAATTCATTGTAAGAGATCTAGTTAACTGAAATTCCATTTTCTCGGGCAACGTATTTCCCTTTACAGTTAGATAGTATAGAATACAGGAAACAGTAACAGAGAATATTTAGCACAGCTAACACCGCCTTAATATTTAATTAATCCCTTGTCTAAAGATAGAATTTCAATTTCTCTTTGTTGTTAGAAACAACCCCAGTTTTGTAAAGAGATATCTGTACCATCGCAATTTATTTAACGAGGAAGTAGATTTCGGGTAATTATGGATGATAGGAGTATCTCTATAACAAGAGGAGTGATAATCACCGATCACGTTAACTAAAATTTATTCCAACATTTCTGAATATTATAAAATATAATAATTTTATGTGAATTCCTATAACAAAATAATTATATTAACAATGAGATACATGAAATTTTTAGATTGGGGATTGATGGATTAATTGCTATTTATATTGGAATTATTTTATTTAAAAACTAATTCTGAATGTTAAACATTTATCAGTTCTGAAACATACATAATGTTTAAGACATCAGCACGTTATTACATAGATTATATACTCTAAAGTTTTCAAAAATATTGGTACTTGTGGGGGCAAAACTGAGTTCTTAATGATATCAAGAGTGAATTTCTTCAAAAATCTTACATTTTTGAAAACTTTAGTATATATATATGTAACAAAGTGTTGATTTTTGAAATTTTTTAATGTTGATGAATGATTAACATTCGAAATTAACTTTTAAATCAAAATATTCCAATAAAAGTGGCAATTAATTCAAAAATTGTAATTGTATGGGTCCTTATATCCTTATATCCTTAGCGTAATTATATACCATCATGTGTACAATAATGATGAGATTTTTAGATCGTACAGAAGAAATAAAAAAGTACTATACACATATATGTAATAAACTACTAAAATACTATATATGAAGGCATCCATATATTTTTTGATGTGTAATCTCACAAATTTATATAACATCTATGATAAAATATCACATACACACACATGGATATATGTATATAGCTTAAGCCCAAAAATAATGAATTTTCTTTTATTATAACACAAATTATTTAGTGATAATACCAATTATTAGATACTGGGTAAAAGTGGAATAATCATTTTACATCACCTTCCGTCCTTGTTTAAAAGTTTTTAAATAATATATATCGGATACTCGTTAACTCATTTTTTAATTTTTTTTTTAATGTGCACTTTCAAAACAAAAATCGATAGACTTGAAAAAAACAAAAAAACTTATAATCAGAAAATGTATATGTACCAAAATCTAAAAGAATAATTATTTATGACCATGAATAAGTTTCAATTATTTAACGAATTATATGCATGTGTGCATGTATTTAAATATCATGATGTTCTACAAATAAAATAAAAGCGTGTAAAAAAAATTGTCTACTCGCATTTGACAAAAAAAAAAAATATATTAACGCAATCTTTGTAGAGCCTTATTCCTTCTTTATTTGGAATCAATTTTTCTGGACTGAAATCGTTGCAGGAAATACAAAACGGATTTAGCTTAGAAAAAAATAATAAAAAACAACTCTTCATAAAATTATATTGAAATTTTTAATAAAAAATAAAATAATGAAAATTATTATAAAAGATACCTCAGACAAGAGAGTTAATATTTGTTTTTCTGGTTTAGCTGTTCCTTGGATTTTCAAGACTTCAGAGAACCATGACTTTGGCCTGGTTTTACCTTGAGCTCATTCCTTGAAAACAGGATTATCTTAAGAACCAAGGAGGAAATCCCGGAGTATCATTCCTTTCTATCCTTTTATTCCAACCCTATAGAAAGGGTTGTTTACTACATGATTTGCAGGTATTTTATTCAGTATAGATTTAAGAATTATTTTAATCAAACCTAATGGACTCAAATTAAAAAAAAAAAATATTAAAATGAAATCGTTAATAATGCCAAATTACTTTAATGACCTCTATTATGAAATATTCCCTTCAAACTGCTCATATTTTAAATATTTAGAATATATTTTAAAGCTTTCCACATAACGATTAGCATCCATTATTCCATCAATGAATTCTAGATTCCCAACCCCACTGGCAGACAGCAACCCCAAACCATAAGAGAGCGGCCACCATACTTTACAGTAGGAGTTTTTTTCATTTGTAGCTCAGTATTTTTTTTTCCACACTTTTTTTGGGTCCATGAGACCCAAAAGTCTCAAATTTGCTTTCGTCGGTAAAAATACTCGCTTCCAATAGTCCTGAGAGTGGTTTTGGAATGACTTTGCGAATAAAAGCCTCTTATTTTTATTTACATCACTGATTAGTTCTTCCGTGGATTTCTTCCATTGAAACCATGTCTGTACAAAACCTCCTTACTGTGTTTTTGTGCACTGACAGTCCGAGGTCATTCTGCAGTTCCCCCCGCTAATTTTACTGCACTTATTTTAGGGTTTATTTAATTTTTCTAACCAAAAGTCTCTCAGTATGTCATTTAATTTTCTGGGGCGGCCTATTCGTGGTTTAGAAATTAGTGATTTAGTGTCACCATACCTGTTATGACTGAAGAAATTGTGGTGTGGCTCCTATTAACAATTTTCGCAATTTCTCTTAGAGCGCGGCACTCGTTATGAAGCTTGATGACTATTGCACGTTCACCGACTGTTAACTCACGCCCCTTACGCCCCATTTGAATTTTTTTCACTAGATTCTAAAATGAATTCGTGTATAATAAAGCCTAGAGGTGGACAAAATGTAAAAAAGACATGAGTGATTTTCATTCGTTATTGATATGTATATAAGTATTTTTCTAATTTTTCAAAAATACTATCTAAACTAAGCATAGAATATGGACAATTATTAAGTTGTTTTTTTTTATTAACCGTGAAATAATCAATAATAATGCTGCTCATGTGTTTTTTATTTTGTTTTTGTTTTTTTAATTGTTTATATAATTATTTGATAGCTTACCGTATCTACTGTAATCAGTTATTAAAGGCTTAGTACACATATTAAATTTTATCAAACAATTTACAAAAATTTCAAAAATTCAAAAATGTATTGGATTTAACAACTTTTAACGGTCTCAGGATAGTTCACCATTTTTGTTCTTTTTGAAAATTAAATTAATTATTTGAATACATCATTAGCACTGCTAATTATTGCCCTTAACTGAGGCAGTTTGTACATCTATTTCAATAAAAGCACAGAGAAAAAAAAATATTACGATTTTTAAAATGTCACTCTCCCTTCCCTTTTAATCCTTTGGATTTTGGTCCTTTTTGTCATTGTTTATCACATTTGTGTTATTTCTTAAACAACTGGACAACATTTTTAATTATAAGAAATTTATTGATCAAAAGTCTATAAAAATTTCGTTTCCAGAGTTTGTTAATAATTAAGATTCCATTTCTGTTATGAGATAATAAAAGCCATCAACATATGGGCAGAAACGTATTAATAATAATGGAGCGTATTATAATTAGTAGTGTTTTATTATTGCATTTATTTTATGTTCATATTTTAGAACCATAAACCAGAATTAATTTTCGGGAACACCAGTAAATTCAAGCAGATTCTGCGACCTGAAGGATATAACTGCGTAAATACACAGGAAAACCTGAGCGATCGCTCATCAAAAATCCATCAATGCAATGAATTAACGTTTACACACAAAAAAAGAGATGTTGTAACTTGATGACATCTTGACTAATAAAAAAACAAATATTTCAGTATCGTAGACTTCGAAAAAAATACAGTTTTAATTTTAAATTCCTTTATTTACAGAATTCAGAATTGCAGGGTCTCACCTCTGAATTTGAAAATGAAATTAATAAAAAAAATTATATATTTAAAAGAACTATCCGTTTATAGAAGAATGTTACTGTTTCTATTAGTATTAATACCATCAATTTTTTATTTAACTTTAAACATTTAAAATTTATTTATTTATTTATTTATTGCTTGGCTCTACAGCTCTAGATGGGCCTTGGCCTCACGCAGAAGAGATGATCATTGGAGTTTATACATAGCTTTTCTTCTCCATCCTCTTATTCCTAGATTTTTCAGGTCCGCCTCCACATTATCCTGCCACCTTACTCTAGGCCTGCCTCTCAATCTGGTACCATCCGGTCTGTCATTTATCATCCTCTTCGGCAGCCTCTCGTCCGGCATCCGTTGGACATGTCCCAGCCACCGCAACCTTTCTTCCTTGATGACCGCCACTATATTCGGTTCCCCGAATAGCTCCCCCAATTCTTTGTTCCTCCTTATTCTCCAATTTTCATGGTCGTTTACTGGGCCGAAAATTTTTCTGAGAACTTTCCTTTCCCAAACTTTAAGTATTGTCTCGTTCCTTTTTGTTAATGTCCAACACTCACTTCCATACACTACCACAGGCCTTATGACTCTTTTATACATGATAACAGCTCGTGATAATGCTCGTGATAATGCTCGGAACTTCAGTATTTTATTAAGAGCGTACAGGCATTTGCTACCTGCTGTAATTCTGGCTTTAATTTCCGTTCTTATTTCATTATTTTCCGTTATTAGAGAACCTAGGTACTTAAAGCTCTTATAGCAACGGAACTTATGTTCATTTATATGCACCTCCCTTCTCTGCGAGGTTGATTTCTTGCTGTAGTAATAAACTCCGTTTTGCTCTGATTCAGCTTCAGTCCTCTATTCATCGCCGCTGCTTCAAACTCTTCTAGCACTCCAGAATTTATTTATATAAACTTTTATTTGTATTTGTTTAATTATTTACTTTCTGGTGCCGTGTACCACCACGTTTGGTTAGAGATACCATACTCAGGTTGAGAACTATAAGTTCTTGTACAGATATGTTCTTTTTAAAAAGTGAATAATCTGGTTGTGGAGATGTGAGGTATTTTCAAGCAATGTTAAAAAGTCTTGATTCATCAGACCATTATCTTTTCTTTGCTTCTGGTATTTTTTGCACTAGACAAGAATATGTTCTACTGTCAGGTTTACCCGACATTGGTTGCATTTCGGGAGTGGTTTATCTAAGCAACTGTGGGTTAATTTTAAATGTCCAATTCGTAGTCTTGTAAAGATGAGTTGTTCTTTTCTTGGTCCTGGTTTTTTCTTCCATGGTCCTGGAGTTGGTCTTATTTTTTTAAAGTTTGTTATTGTTGTCGGTTCTCAATCTTTCATGCCAAACTATTTTGATCTCTTGTTTTAAAAAGGATTTCAGATCTGGTAAAGCGATAACAAAGATAAAAAAGATTATTTTATAAACATCTAATTACGATAATGAAGTTTTTTAACAATAATACAATTATATTTTTTAATTTAAAGTATAAATTAAATCAGATCATTTTCTGTTTTTTTATCTATCCTTTTCGATGTTTGAGAAGATGACGATATTTTGACCAAACTGTTGGCTTATAGAAATAAATGTATTCAATTTTGAAAAATAACTATAAGAAATGAATCTATTACTTTACCGTGAAAATTATGTTATAAAAGTAAACATTAATTTTTTTTTAATTTATATCATTTTACAAGTTTTAAAATTTTTACTGCACTCTTCAATGGTTCTTACACCAGATAAATTAGGTCAATATTTATATTTAGAATAAAATATTATACAATTACTGAAGAGCTTTAGTGTGTATTAGATCCATTTTATTTGTCTCTTGTTCTATTATTTTGGATCAAATATTGGGAAGGATTAGGAGATGCTCATAGAAAAACAGTGAAGAGCTTCTTGAATATTTTAGGAGGCAAGTTACTCTCTCAACTCTATGCTCGGTCAACTAAGTTTATACAGTGGCAGTAAAGTAGTCTATGCTCGGTAAAAAATTAAATAGCAATTAGGAAAAAGTTTAATTTTTTATCATTTTACAAGTTTTAAAATTTTTACTGCTCTTCAAAAATAAATTAGTATTTAGAGAATTTTTTTTTCTCCAAAAATGTATTTTATACAGTGGCAGTAAAGTAGTCTGCTTTTTTAAAACACCAAGTTGTTTTAAGTTTACCGTAAGGCACCTGTATCACTTTTAAAATATAAAAACTAGAGATGGGCCGACTGGTAGGCTGGTTTTTTAAGTCGGTGACTGTCGGCGACTAGTTGGCTAAAAGCGCCGACGAGTATAATTCTATATCAGCCATTTCATTCATTTATATTTCTACAATTAAAAATAGGTTGATCGAAATGAAAATCTGGCTTTAATTGATTTTTAATTTATATTTTAGATTTATCTCAACAGAAAGTTATTTATTGTAGGAACAGGAAATCTTTTTTTGTAATTAATTATCGAATTAAAAAAACATGATATTAACAAAATACAAATTTGATAACTTTTGCAATACTGAATAAAACACTTACGTAACCTTTCTATTTTTTTTTTAAATAGTTTTGTTTTGTGTCAAAGTTAGAAAATATGAATTTTTTATTGAAATGAAATATAAAAGTTGGAACACGAAAAGAAACAACTGTTTTAGCAATTTACCAATGTGTTATTGGTTTTTGTTTTTTTACTTACATAATGCCATAAAAACGATATTCGAAATTTCTCAATTAACAGTCTGATCTAAGGAACGTAAATTGTTAACTTTTATTTATTTTTTCTTTAAAAAGAAAAAGAAAAACAGAAGAAAAAATAAAAGATGGGCAAAAATTTACTGACGGCTATAGAAATAAGAACAAAGTGCCTCGAACATTTCCGATGTCACCCGAATTCTAACCGAAGCCATTATATATCAACTAATCGGGCGTATAACCGACCATTTACCCAGCCGACAAGTCGGTTAAAGTCATAGTCGGCCAATTTCTAATAAAAACTTTCCTATATGTTTCTGATATTGTGAATGTATTGTCATTACCTCAAGAAAATAATTATGATTATGATGATGATTAATTTGTTTTTCTCATAAAGACTAGTTCTGACGGGTTTAATAAATATATATTCGAAGGAGGTCTTCAAATCAGTCTTGAAAATGTTGATCTTCGATTGGCAAGAATGGCGAAGCCCACCCGATCTCGAACCTTCACTCTGAAGAACGTTGAATAAATATTGTCTGCTCAGCTGCTATATTTTATGACCAGAATTCAATTTCTACATTGCTCAAGTAGATATATTTAAAAAAAGAAAATGTCTCTGATCCTTTCATCCAGGTACATTATTCCCAGATCGATTTCAATTTACATTACATTATTAGGTCCCTTCCATCGCCTTCGTATATTCCCTCATTTTTTTCGACCATTCAAATATTTTTCAAGCTTCATAAATTAGTAAGCGTTATTCATTTCATATTTCTTTTTTTTTCTATCCGAACTATATAGCAAGCAATATAATCTAAATCTTTATACGTTTATTTTAATACACGTAATTAATATTAATTAAGCTTTTATTATTTGCTTCTAAAATTATATATATTATATATTATTATATATATATATATGTATATATATGTATATATATATATATATATATATATATATATATATATATATATATATATATATATATATATATATATATATATATATATATATATATATATATATATATATATATATATATATACGATTATTTGAAAAACCAGCCTGTATTCATGAGGAGAATGTGTAAAACCTAATTTTTATTTTTAAAATTAACTATACACTTATAACTCAAATATTGGTTGACTCAGGTGAACTACCACTGAAGTAGGGTTGGGCGATAGTCGATAGTTTGCACTATAGGCCGATACTATTGGTTGAGAGCTATTGATTGCTATCGATAGTATTTCGATAGTTGCTTCCTTTTTTTCCAAAGCTATCCAATTCAATAAAGAATTTCAACTAATTTAATTAAATTCAATTATCTTCTTACTATTTGAAAATTGCAGTATTATAAATTATAAGATTATATCACAAAGATGAGAGAAAAAACTGATTTAATTGAATTTTAAAATAGTATTTACAATTTACACGGTTACAATAATAATGAACAAATCAAATCTTCAGAAAAGAAAAATAACTAAATAGTTAATTTCAAGAGTCAAGTGTGCTCTTTGAGCCACGTATTTGCCGAAAGAAAAACTAGCATTTCTGCTTTCCTTTGGCTTAATCTTTGAGAGAACCCTTGAGCTCTAGGAATTCCGAATTCAATTTCAAAAGAACTCGACTCTGGACTGAGACAGATCAGGATGATTTTGAGAGTTTCAAAACAGTAAAAAAGATCTATGGATAGTCGACACTATCGATAGTGACCATCGATAGTAACTATCGAATATCGCCCAACCCCACGCTGCAGCACTGGCAAGATGGCTATATTGGTACGGATGTTTTTTTTTTCTTTTTCTTAATGAAAAAAAAAATAGATGCCATAATAAAATCAACGAATCCATAACAAGAACTTTTAACATTAATTAACGGTAGTAAATGAAATAGTTTTCTCTAATGATTACAGTAAACTGTATCAAGGCGCTAACAACGAAAGCGGGATGGAAAACCAATTAGCTATAAGGAAACATAAACTTAGAGAGTTCGATTAAATTAAAATGTTACCTTGATCAATTTTAAAAAGAACCTGCCGTTGAATGTAACGTCATCTTATTTTACTGGAGTAAATTAAAAAAAAAAAGAATTTGATTTATATTCGAGTAAATACAGTGCTGAGTTGGGCAAAAATAAACTAAAATTAACAATTAGCAAAAATTAACAGATAATGGATTCAATCTCCTGACATAATTATAAGGACTAAAAATTAGCACGTTATTACTATATCTTTAGTTGCTATTCGTAAATAATAATGCCAGGTGACAAAATAATTTCTATTTATTCGTTTTATATTAGTCGTGACTAACGACTAAAAAATTATTCGTCAATTACGATTATTGCTTAGCAAATAAACATTTAGACATCATTCGTCAATCGAATAATTTTTGTACAACCCTGATACTGTGTTCGTGGTTTAATGAAACATTTTTATAAATATACATAATTTTTGATTTTATCAATTTATTGAAATTTATAACTGTGCAAATATATAAATCAAGTAAATGAGCTAACTCCGCAACATATGGAACCTCAAGGTCTTTATGGGTAAGTTTATTGGTGAAAAAGTAAGGGGCATTTAGGAATTTTCGAAGGATTTTGGATTGTATGGATTGGGTACTAGATAAAGATAAATTGGATGGTTTAGTAAAGCCCCAATGCTCAACTCCGTACGTCCAGATAGGTCTAATCACAGTCATGTAAATAAGTCTTTTGTAATTAATTGAGAGCTTTGAACGTTTGTCTAGTAAATGTTGAAGTAGTCTGAAACGACGAGTCGTTTAAGTCTTGACCCATAATTTGATTTTTTTTTAATGTCATAAATATACTCACGACTGTATAAAAAATTTAAGACAGTCTGCAAATTACTTAAAAAGTTAAGCATAGTAATAGCAACAATAATTGTTAGTTATTGAGTGATTAAGGTAGCTATTTCTCCCTTGAAGTTAATATTTAAGACGAATCCGGGATATTCCTCATCAGACTCGATTAGAGACATCTTATTTAACTTCGGTTGAGAGGAAGAGGACATGAGCGACATCTACTTAACCAGAACAATAAGTAGTTGGATGAGATTATTCAATCCATTATCAAGTGGAACGTCTAGCATAGGCATTGTCTGCCGAAGGTACTTGCTGGGTAGTAGGCAAGTTGTTTTTAAAATATTTCTTTATGATTCCGACTCAAATATGAACATGGTAAATGCACGAATTCAGGAGATACAACTGTAATTTCGTTTTTATCTTTGGAAATGACTAAAAGTTAGAAGCTGATTAAAGATTTTTTTTTTTTTTTTCTGTCGCAGAACCTCTCCAGCACTCTTCTCATAGTATTTAAGTTTAGTAGAATAAAAGGTTTTGTCGTAAAAAAAGAACAAAAAAACTAAGAGGTTTTGTGTCTCCAGTTCACATCATAATAAATGAAACGGTCTCTGCAAAAAGAGCTTCAGTCCATTCTTTTCATAAAATGAATAAGCACTGAAAAAATGTTTTGAAGGTAATACCCACCTTTCCATTCATAAAAATTTAGTCAAATGCATTGCTTGAAATGTCTTATTTTATTTACAGAAGTCTCTTCTGAATGTGTGTTTACCTTCAGAAAAATATTTTTCAGTACTAACCCATTTTATGAAAAGAAAGGAACTTTTCAGAGACCGATTCAAATAAAGACAATCAGGAATTACTTATTTAACGCTAGTTACTTTCATAATACACTAGGGCAACTGTTCTCAAAGTTAGGTGGTGCGTGTGTTTCTCGTATTAAAAAATATAAATTTGAAATTTTTATATAAATAAATTTAGTCAGTGTAGGTGGGATTATGTCCCGTTAATGAATAAATTAACATATGAACATATTATCTATTTGGCAAAATTGTTTTACTTTTGTAGTTTCCTTTACAACTGCAACTACCAACGAAAACATAGCAAAAGTGCACCAAATAAAGCTAGACGACCGCCGAATTAAACTGAGAGAGATAGCAGAGGTTATGAACGTGTCAAAAGAACGTGTTTCCACATATTAAGTCAACATTTAGGCATCAGAAAGCTGTCCGCGCGTTGGGTACCGCATTTGCTCACGTTAGACCAAAAACGTGTTCGAATGAACATTTCCAACGCTTTGTTGGCGCAATAAATCCGAGTTTTGGTGCCGATTAATTAATGTAGATGAAACTTGGATACACCATTATACGCCCGAAACTAAAACACAGTCCAAACAGTGGACTTCAAAGGGCGAACCGGCTCCGAAACAAGCAAAAATGTTTTTTCGGCTGGGAAAGTAATGACGACTGTTCTTTTGGATAGTCATGGAGTTATTTCAATCGATTACCTTCAAAAAGTAAAAACCATTACAGGAGCTTATTACACACCATTACTTGACAAGATGAAGGCAGAACTTGCGGAAAAACGGCCACATTTGCAGAAAAATAAAATCCTGTTTCACCAAGACAACGCACCGTCTCCACCTCAGCGGTTGCCATGGCGAAAATCCACGAATTACGGTTTGAACTGCTTGACCATCCGCCTTACTCACCAGATATAGCCCCAAGCGACTTCTTTTTGTTCCCTCATCTAAAAATTGCGCTCGCAAGACAGATTTTCTTCAAATAAAGAGGCAATCACCTTCGTAAATAATTATTTTGCAGGGAAAAACGCCTAGTACTATTTGGAGGGTTACAGAGATAGTAGCATCACTGGGAAAAGTTTGTAGAGTTACAAGGAGGCTATCTTGAAAAAAAAAAATGTCTTGTATCTTTGTTAGGTCGAAAACGTTTCAGACCATCCTCGTACGTTCATACTGTTGCATGAAAATGTTTCGAATAATTGGTTTGTTCCTCCAAAGAAGAAAAGAAGAATTGAATAAAATATTTTGTGTCGGAATAATAGTAAGAAAAGGGATTCCCGACAAGCTTTTATGGCTAACAGGCCGATATAAGGTTATATGAGCTCAAATATCAACCCAACTGCCTCTTATCCCGCTCTCGTAGTACGTCCTTTTATATGCTTTAAGTTGTCTTTAATATTTTTACATATCCCTACATCATGCAGCTGCTGTAATAAAAAAAGGAATAAAATGTATCACTTATTTAACATTTTACAACATATGATTTTATTTTTACAACCTCGCATAAAAATAAGCTAACTCTAGCCTACTCAATGAGTTATACGAAGGTAGAAGCCATAATAATAAAATATATATAGAAATATGGAAATAATTTTGGTTGTAGCATGTAATAAATCTTATGGCCGGTGTTAAAAATAGAGGAGGTTCTTAATCCAGTGAATATACATTTTTTTTTATGTAAAGTAAATTTTGGAGCAAGGTTTTAGCAAATGATAGGAATAAAGTAAAATTTTCATTTATTCATAATTGACACATTTTCTGATAGTTTAAGAAATTCTAATTAACAGTTGAAACCTTCAGACTTAATTTCAATTTCAAAAGGCTTTGTTTTATGCATTCTATTCCACGATAATCTACTATTTTTTATTGAAAAAAATATTACAACCTTCCTCTCTGAAAGGCAATGAGTAGTTTGTTTAAAGATGAATCCATAAACACAATATCTACTATGAAAGTAGTGAAAAATAAAATTAATGAATAAATTTAAAAAAAAATTATTTATCTTTAACTATACAAGACCCTATCATATCATACATTTTGACCCTTTCTGATCATTTGATGAATCTGATTATAGTTTCATTCAACTTAGCACCTCATGAAATGTATGATTCAAAAATTACATGCTTTTAGGACGACTCGTTTAGATAATATGAGGTTGTTATCCATTTTTGGCCGCTTTTCCTCCCTATGTTCCCTCCAAAATATTGAATTTGCATACGCACGATCGCTTAACGGTACATTTACCGTGGAGCGATCGTCATAGGCTACATTTCTACTATAGTAGATAAACAGTAAACAGCGTTTAGAACAATGGAGGATAACTTGCCGGTAGCAGAATTATGCATAGTCTGGAGGAACGGGTCTGGAATTTAACACTCCGGAATTTTAACAGTAATCGATTAATGTGCCGAATAATTTATGGCTATGAATATTCCTGTATCGGAAATACTCATTCATATTACTTCAATAATATTAGGGTCTTTTCGGGACATATTTTTTTCAAGGTTCTTATTCAGAATACAACAGGAACTGTGATTTTGAATAGAAACTATTTACACTGTGAAACATTTACAAGGACTCTCTCCAATAATTTAATGACATTCTCCTTTGATTGATAATAAACTTGTTCTTAATGGTTCTAATTGATCTGTCAGTCATTGAGTTTTGTCATCAATAAATGTTTTAGTTTTCGAAATAATTTTGTATATATAAATATGAAAATGAAATGAAATGAAAAATAAACTTTATTCTGGGACAGACTGTCCCCTAAGAATAATTAAAGTGCACAATAAAAGGTACAATTGTCTGGCTGAGATTAGTTAAATCAGCCCATCAGTAGTACAATTAAATTGGGAGAAAAAAGTAGAAAGAAGAAATAGAAAACAAAAAATTTAAAAATTAAAAATTAATGTTAAGTAAAAAAAAATAACAATAAATAAATAAAATAAATAAATTAAAACAATCAACAGTAAAAAATTTAACACACTTATGTACATTTACATTTTTGTGGAAGATTGAAAATCAAGAAGATCGATAAATAAAAGATGTTTAAAGGAAGTTAAGGAAGAAGCTTTGCGAATATGGATAGGTAAGGAATTCCAAAAGGAAGTAGCACGGATAACGAAGGATTTTTCAAAGGAGGCAGTTTTATGTGAGGGGGTACATAGGTTGGAAGGTTGGGATCTTGTATTAAGGTGGTGAATAGAGGAACGCTGTAGGTAGGTATACGAAGTAGGTCTAGGATATAGAAAGGTTTATTGATTTTTAATGACTGGAATAGGAAAGTGCCAAGGAAGTATTGCCGTCGAAAATCGGGGAAAAGCCACCCTAGCTCTTTGTACCGTCAAGATACGTGAGACCGTCTGTCGACCCCAAAGATAAATCTTGAATGAAACAATTCATTAGTCTCCTTAGTCTCATCTCTAGCTCAACAGACAGCCCCCCACCAAGCACCAAAGTGGGGAAAAATGAGAGAGGATACAAGAAGTTGGCGGGTACTTCGGGGAAAGGAGTCACGATGTCTTTGGAGCTGTTAGAGGATCATGATGAATTTTCGGGTTATTTGTGAGATGTGGTTATACTAAGATAAGTGTTGATTAAAGCAGATTCCGAGGTTTTTGATGGAAATTTAAATTGAATTGTACGGTTATCGAGGTAAAGTAATGGATAGTAAGAGAGGAAATTAAGGGTACGTTTTGAACCGATAAGGATAGCCTTGCTTTTCTCTGGATTCAGGCGTAGCTTATTTTTCACTGCTCATCTGCTGAAGGAGATGCTTCGAACATGTCTGAAGGATGGAAGGATAGGTAGATTTAGAAGTCGGGCAACCTGCGAGTTATAAAGCACTGTTTGTGGGAATGATAGGAACGGTGAGACAAGAAGGAGCGGAACCAGTTTAAAGCACTGTTGGATAGGGAAAGGTTATGTAATTTGGAAAGGAGAATTGTATGATCGACGCAATCAAACGCTTTTGAAAAATCGAATAGGACAAGGATTGCTATTTGATGTTGGTCAATGGAGGAATGGAGGTCTTGGGTGAATATGGCACGACTGTAGTTTTGTCCGTACTAGAGCTTTTCCAATAATAGCAATGTTCCCCTTTACAAAAATTAGATTCTTATTTTATTTCCATAATTTTCGATCTAGTTAAATATCTTCCATTTCATTATTGAATTAAGTTTAATTTATTGAATTATGTATTTTTATAACATATTATTCTCCTCTAGAAGAATGTGGTTCGTATTTTATGCGAAAATCCACTCCTGGATAGTAGAATAGCTGACGCTCAATGTTTCACTTTTTATAGATTCGGTTTTATACGAATATATTAACATATTTTTTTCCAAGTCTTGTATATCTTTCTTAAAAATATCTTTCGGCGTTTTATACTTGTTAAACAAAAAAAATAAATAAAAAAAAGCATTTTTTTATTCTATTTCTGCGGATGATGTTCGCCTATTTCATCGTTCCTTACATATTAAGTAAAAAAAACAATACAGAAACAAAATGAGAAAACGTTTTTTCTTATATTACATATTAAAACTATTTAAATCATAAACAAAAAATTAAGACCAGTTAAACCAGTTTTTGAGGAGGTTTAGGTGGTTTCATCTGTCAATTTCTACTATTCAGAAGTTACCTAATTCTGCACATATTTTAAGGATTTTTTTTTTTTTTTTATAAATACTACTCTCTTGATCAAGTACGATGATTAATATGGATGACAGTAAATCCATTCATTCTATACGTACAATAAAAATAGAAACATAAAATAAATAAATATATAAAAAAAAATTAATAAAGTCAATAAATAAAAATTAACAACCTCTAGCTGTACAGTACATAAAATAAAATATAACAAGTGATAATATAAAAAAAAATTAGAATAATAACCGTAGAAAGTAAAATTTGAAAAATTTAGGTACATAGTTTAATTTTACATATTTTAATGTTAGACATTTTAACTTGTGCTGATTGTAATATTTATCAATGGTATACAATTTTGTTTTTATTTGACAGTTTTATCAATATGCTTCCAAAATTGAATTACATAACCAGATGGTAAATTTATTTCCACAAATGAAATTTTTTTATTTTATTAATTTGTTATATTAATTAATAATTAACTAAATTATTAATAGCCACAAATCCTACTTAATTATTTATGATTTTTTTCCTTTTCTTTTAAAACTGTTTATTTTTGATATACAATTACAACCTACCTCGCTGAAGAGCAATAAGTAAATGGGATTTAATATACACATTCATACCTTCTTTGCTAACAAATAAAATAAAGAAACTATTAAAATAAATGACAATATAATGTTTTATATATAGGCCATATATATATATATATATATATATATATATATATATATATATATATATATATATATATATATATATATATATATATAATGTTGTTTTAAAGCCATTTTTTTTGTTTGTTAGTGATCACCAAATTTTATGAGCTTTGTGTGTTGTAAAAAAAAGAATGTGTATTTAAAAAATAATTGAAAAAGAAAAAAAAAAATAATAATAAAGAGCAAATAAACAATTAATTTAAACATATAATTTATTATATATATATATATATATATATATAGGTTGATCGCAAAAAAAAAAACTGAACCAATCTGTACCAAATTTTAACCAAACCATCTTTATAGTTCCAGGAAGGTGTAGCAATAATAAAATCTACTGATTTTCATTTAGAAAGCGATTATAGGTGGATAACAGTATAATAGGTATACTGTGGATAGGTGGATAACAGTATAATAGGTATACTGTGGATAGGTGGATAACAGTATTATAGATAGGTATACTGTGGATAGGTGAATAACAGTATAATAGGTATACTGTGGATAGGTGGATAACAGTATAATAGGTATACTGTGGATAGGTGGATAACAGATTTAAAATTGAGCAATAGGTGGCGAGCGCCATTCTACATGAGAGGTTACAAAGGTATGCTGTTATATAGAGCTTAAAATTGATACTAAAATTTACTTATAATCAATTAAATTATTAAAAAAGATATAAATATGTGATGCGAAATTGGGCTCCCAGTGAAATTTATGAATCGACCGTTAACAACATATCGGTCACCAATATAGCACCGATTTTCAATACAGTTTACAACGGTAAAATTACTGAGCCCACCTGAACCTGATTTTTGCTACATCATTTGCATAGTTTTAAGAAGGTTGAGAAATAATATAAATTTGAATGTACAATATTGAATAGCAAGAGTAAGGTTCACCATACTGACATATACTTTTAGAGTTAGAAATGAAAATCCAACCGCAAGAAATCAATTAAATTATTTCTGCCGAATAAAAAATATTACTAAGTAAAAATATCGATCATTTGCTTTGATATTGTAAATAAAAATACGATTAATGGGCCTTTAGTTGTTAGCACTGATAATGCAGTCCATTATCCACAATAGTTTCTTAATGGTCTCTGTCCATCTGAGTTACCAACTGATACAATACATTAAAACTATAAATTGGATGTTTAATTATACTTCTACGCAATCTTTAAACACTTAATCAGTATAATAAAAGCCGGTTATAAATTACTGCTATGCGTGAAAATATCATTGAAGAAATAATGCTCAATAGCATTCACCAAAACTAGATTTTTATCGATTAACTAATAAAACTTCAATTAGTAGTTAAAATTATCTGAGTTCTTTAATTATGAAAGCAGGCGAAGCCACGTTGGATGCTAGTTTACAGGGTGAGTACCTCTTGGTATAAAACAATATCAAAAATGTAGAAAAATGCTGTAGACCTTACCTTTTTATTCCAATCCGTTGCAGATATACGATAGTTCAAAAACGTTTTTGAGTTAACCACTTTTTTTATCAAAAAAAGCTGTAATATCTCTATTTTGTATAAATATTCTTCAGATGCTAACCACATTTTCCGAATTAGGATTAAATTTTCTATAAGAAAAAAGTACAGAACCTGGATTTTACAAACTTGAGACCTAAAGAACAACTTGATCTTCACCTTATTTAGTGATGTTACAAGGTCTTATAAAACCTCAACGCTATCCTTTTTGGAAAAAACTATCCACAAAACTGCAAATCTCACAAAAACTTGCAAACGATTCTGTTTGGATTTTATGGAGAAATTGACTTCTAAAACCAAAAAAACCTGTTCAAATCAGTTACTTGTATAGATAAGACATTATGATTATCGCTTAATGAGAATATGCATTTTAAACATAATATACTCTTCATAGGAATAAAGCAATTAACAAATATAAAGAGGTATGATGAATGAATAAAGCAAAAATTTATTGTTTAATAGAAAATAAAGGAAAACTGTCAATAAAGCGACACCAGATCAAAAGATTTTATGTTATTACATTTATTTATTTATTATTATTATTATTATTTATGATTTATTTTATTAGATTTTCGATGTAATGCTTAAAACCCCATGATGATGATGATGATAGACCTCAATTTTGCCGTTAGCTTCTGAATTCAGATGATGCTGAAGAATGCCAATTTTTAAGGTGAATTTTATGGACAGATGAGTCTGTTTTTACAGGGAAAGGCATTTCTACCTTTCTATCTGGGGTATTGTTTGTTAATTCATTTGTGTACTGCTTTCGAATAGTGTTGGAAAATCATAGTTTGCCCAACAGACAGAATGATGTGAATTACTAGGATTTCTTACAAAATATCCTACCACAACTTTATCACGATATTCCACCTGAAGAAAGGGAAAATATAATTTTCCAACACATTAGTAAAGTTGAACTTTCATTTTTTTTTTTTTTTTTTTTTTTTTTTTTTTTTTTTTTTTTTTTTTTTTTTTTTTTTTTTTTTTTTTTTTTTTTTTTTTTTTTTTTTTTTATGCTTATCACATTAAACTAATGAAATATATCTCATTTTTAACGGCCCTCTTAACGATAAATTGAAAATCGCACTTAAGCTAGGAAACGTTAGTTAGATAATATATGCGGCTTGTTTGCGGTAAGCACTTTTGCCATGATCCTGAAATAATGACTCAGCTTCACTTGATTTATCGTAGCAAACCTTGCTGCATCAATAGCATGGCCCATATCCAGGGAATTTTCGATGTGTTATTTTTCGAAGTGCTCTGACAAATTATATTCCATTTCTCAAAAGTAATTAGCGTATATATGTTTTTGTTTTTTTTCATTCTAAATAAAATTTAGCTAAATTTACTGAGAAACTGAAATTCCATTATATGAATTTAGAAACAAATAAATGACTAATTTTATTCGACTGAAAAAAAAGCATAAAAGAAAGTAACTCAACAGATGATAAAGTCTGCTTAACTGTTTCCTCATCCTCATAAAATTACCAACTTTACATTCAATGCTACTGAATCTTGGAAAATAGGCCCTTCTAAACTATTTTACTGCTAATAGTTTTCAAGGAGATAAAAGGTTTTTACACCAGAGACAAGATATAGCTTGAAAGTGAAGTTAAACCTTATTTTAAAAGTCTTCACTGCTGCTAATTGATTTTGTTCTTACGCCCAAAAAATTTGTTTGTTTTTTTCATCATCAATTATTTCATTTTATAACTGTAAAAATTATAATAAAAATAACGTTTGGTACTTTAATACCAGAGGCGTTGTGAAAATCGAAAGCTTGTTTTTGATATCACTGAAGGGGAATAAGTTTTTTTTAATTTTTCTATTTTAAAGTGCTCATACCACGTAAAGTATAATATTTTTACTGAGCACAAGTATCACCAAATAAAAAATATTTTTTACATTCTGAATCAGTTATTCTAATTTTTTTTTTTTTTTAAGTTTTGGCATTTTTGGAGTTAAAACAGCTCCCTCAATCATTTTATTTAATGTTCAATAATCCGTCACTATAAAGTCTGTTCGTGATGTAAAAGATTTTATATGAAGAAAACAGAATAGATTTAACTGGTAAGGTGTACTATCTGTGCCACTTGTGAATCGTCCATTAAGTGCATTTTGTTTGTTAAGTTTGTTTGTGAATTTTGGGTTATGACTATCATTAGGAAGCAATCGTTTTTCTCTTTATTTTTTTTTTTTTCGTTTTTCTCTGTCCAATGATTTTAGTTAGGCTATTACAGAGATGAATACTAACTTATAAATAAAATTTTAAAAAATTTATTTTTTCCTAAAATACGAATTTCGCACCTGACCGACAATTCACAAGTGCCACAGATATTTTATTAAATAAAACATAAAATATGATCGTATATATATATTATATCTGCGTTGTATATATATATATATGATCTAATATAGTACCTGATTTTGTATTTAAGACTAAATTAAGAAGATGGCCTCGAAATCTTCAATGATAGAACTTTTATCAAAGTGCCAGCAATGGTTGGTTACTTAACAAGTTATTGTCGTGTTAGTGTATTTACTAGATGTATATGAAGGGTGTTAGGCTAGGAGAAGGAATGTCTGGTAACCATAGGTCTGAGAAAATCATAAAGTCCTTATTTTTTATCAATGGGAAAGAGTTCTTAGACTTAAAATCATGTGAAAATCTTCTTTCTAGACTCCATGAGACCATTTTAAGTAATAGTAAATGGACTATCAGTTGGTGTTAAATATTAGTTTCGATATATATATATTTTTTTTTTTGGACATTCCCCCTTCTAGCCTAACCCCCTTTGTGTGGTCTTTTTAACATCCTTTTTATGGTTACGACGAAGAAACATACAAAGCCTGTAAAGTAGCAGATATAGAAATTAATACCAATCAACTAATATTAGTAGTTGATTATAGAAAAATTTCTGATGAAAAATAGAAGTTTCTATATAGAAGAAATTTCTAATAGAAAAATGTCAGAAGAAGAGATAGAAGAAGAAAAAAGGTTTAAGCGCAATGGAAGCCCCGTGAGAAAGTTGTTCCTTTGAAGGAGAGTCAGTTATCGATATTTGGCTCTGAATTGGTAAACATTTTGTGGTATAGAAGACGTTTTGCATTTTTAGCTTCTTTCTGATAGCCGACTTTTGAGTGCTAAGTAACCCGTTTTTGGTCAACAGAAAACAAGCCTAAAATAGACCTAAGACGTAACATATGATCGAATATAAAATCTGTATTTAAATGTTTCATCCACAGGGTGTTCAATATTCGATGGCCTCCCCCTTTTTTTCCCACATTTTTTGAAATTTTGAAACGAAACTCTCAGGGTGTTAACTGTTTCAAATAAACTTTCTTCTCAGGTAATAGTCAGCTCTCAAACCTTCTCCAGTTCTTCTCCAGCTACCCTAACTTTGGAATTTTTAATCGGATGTGGTATTTTTTACGACGGGTTTCGATAGAAAATCAAATTTTGAATCGATTTTATACCGGTAAATTTTTTTATAAGGGGCACCATTTCGCCACAAATAGCAAAAAATCTTTTTAAGAAACTAAGCAGTTTAAAATTTGCATTGCAAAAATAAAATAAACTTTGAACAAAAATATGAAATTAAGGATTTCCCGCGACTGGTACGACGAGCGGTGAGAACATGTCGACTTGGAAGGTTTCCCCCGAGAGGCTCAAATCGTCGACAAGCCCGTGATGAAACTAATATCATTTATGCACCGGCTATAGTGGAAGCGTATCCTTATTGGAGCATTCGAGACATAGCCGGGGAGACCCACTTAAGCATTGAAACGGTGTGGGCCATACTAAAACAACACTGTATGAGGCCGTACCGCATTTCATTTCATCAGGCTGTAACTCCCCAAGATGCTGAGAGACTGAGGCTAAGGTTCTGTCATTAAGTGGGTATCCCTGGCTGTCATTAAGTGGTGTCTCGGATGCTCCGATGAGGATACGCATCCACCGTAGCCAGTACATAAATGATATTAGTTTCATCACGGGCTTGTCGACGATTTGAACCTCTCGGGGAAAACCTTCCAAGTCGACCGTTCTCACCGCTCGACGTACCAGTCACGGGAAGGCCTCCGCATCTATTTTCTAGTCACACTGTGTATACGCGTAATAAGGTATTAAGATTTTGAAAATTTTATACGTTTTAGAAACTTCTGATGAATTTTTCAACATTCGAAACTAGTTTTCTAATACAATAATCCCAATAGAAGTGGCAATCAGTTTATCAATCCTAAACGTATTTTTAATTTTGAAGAAAATATATCTGAAATAATTTTAAAGATGCTTTAAAATAAAAGTATTTATGTAAGGGCGTTGATGCATAATCATATCCAAGAGAGCGTTAAATTAGGGAAATGCCAGGAATAACGTAAAGATAACTTCAATTTTCAAGTTGCTAATAGTGCCTATTAAAATTAATTACTGCCGAGGGGGAGGTTGGATATAACCATGATACTCCCCTTATTCACGCCACTGTCGCTCTGGCAATCTGTCTGTGCCTAGCCACGTAATGTATTAGTCATTATGGTGCTTATATTAATTTTCAAGAGATAATAGAATCTAGATTATTTTGATCATTCTTATATCAATCTCTTTTAAACTTCATGAAACCTGTCCATGAATAAAAAGTTGTAAAATAAAATTTCCAGAAAGGATAATGTTCTCTCAAATTTTAGGATGAAAATCAATAATATTCTTCTAGTGGCTTTTTAGTATTTCCTTATAAGAATGACTAACCACCGAATTCATATTTAATTTTAAAGAAAGACTAAAACGAAGAGAAATAGCCCGTCGTTACAGACTACTTCAACATTTACTAGACAAACGTTCAAAGCTCACAATTAATTACAATTTACATGACTCATTTACATGACTGTGATCAGACATATGTGGACGTACGGAGTTAAGCTTTGGGGCTCCACTAAGCCATCTAATTCATCTCGTATTCAATCCTTACAATCCAAAATCCTTCGAAAAATCCTCAATGCTCCCTAATTTGTCACCAATAAACTTATCCATAAAAATCTTAATGTTCTATACGTTGCTGATTTAGCCCACACCAGATACCTATCCTTTCATAGTAAGCTCCATAATCACTCAAATCCGTTAGTTTCTCAATATGCTTCCCACACCATTCCTGATAATCCTCCGAGGCGTCTGAAAAGAAGATGGCCCAGAGACCTTCCAGTGTAGAATTTTTATTGAAGTGCTACTGATGTGTAGTTCTTTTCAAGTTTTAACATGTTAATATTATCGTTGTCAATACATTTACTTACTGTATATATTTTGTACAGTTGTAAATTTCACTAAATGTATAAAAAAAAAAAAACATTAAAGAAAAATCCTCAACGCTCCTTATTATGCCACGAATAATAATAAACTCCATACCACTATTCTCCCATCTTTCCTCACACTCTTTTCCCGATAATCCTCTAACGTTTCGTCTTTAGTTTACTTTTAATTTTTTTTTCTAATATATGGTTGGCAAATAAATCCGTTCGTCTTTTGAAGGTGAAATAAAACTCTGTATAATATAAATCAAATTTATTTTTATCAACAATATATTCACCATTATTTAGTATAACGGTTTTTAGTTGTACTCATTTATTTACTATAACTTCTTTCGAGCAATCGCATAATTGCCACCTTCACGTTATTGTCAAAAAACTGATCCAAGTGGTTTTTATTGCCCTATTCATTTTGGAACTGTTTTCCATATATGGAGCTCTGCAGAAACCGGAATAAGTGGTAGTCACTTGGAGCTAGGTTTGGTGAATAGGTCCCATCCAAAGCTTGATAAGTTATTGTGAGTGACCAACGAGGTGTGATGCGTTGTCTTGTTGGAAAACAAGACCCTTTCGATTTGCCAGTTCTGTGCGTTTTTTTAAAATTGATTGATCCAACTTTATTAATTGCGAGTAGTATAGAGTTGAATCAATTATCTGTTCTAATATCAATAGCTCGTTCAATTTCTTGTGGGTGACCAGACCGTGAGGTGCGTTTGGTTAAGGAATCATCCCCATAAACACTGCAAATTTTTTTAAGAACATCTGCAGCACTGTTACCTATATTAAAATAATACAGCAAAATAGGCCGATAATGAATATTTTTTTCCATGTTCACAGTCCAATAGCAATCATAAGACTAAGCTAATGTAAACAAGAATTTGCAGACATTTTTGTTGACATACAAACAGAGTAAACAATCCACCTTAGGGATTAATTCATCAGAAAAGAAACTGACCGTAATAATATAAGAATAAACAAAAAAACCGAAAGGATTTATTATCCAACCGAATAAATTATAAAGTGAAAAAAATAAATAAATAATTTTTAAAAAAATCAATAAAATGAATTACATACGAAAAATAAAATAAATTGTAAATATAGATATAAAAAACAATAATAATAGTAAAAATAAAAAATAAATAAACTTTTTTTTTTTTAATTCTTTTATTAATAGAAATTTACAACTGTATTAGAAAACACATCTAGTAAATAGGCGGTATATGTGTGATATAATGACATGAATAAAACTTGTAGAGGAACTACCCATTGGTAGTACCCTAATGAATATTTACAAAAGAAGATCACGAGGCCATCTTCTTTTCAGACGCCTCGGAGGATTGCCAGGAATGGAATGGGAAGCTAGCTGTGCAACAAGTGGATTTGGATGAGTGTTAAGTTTATTATGAAAGGAGAGGTATCTGGTTCGTGCTAAATCGGCGACATATGGGATATCAAGGTCATTATGCATTAATTCATTTGTGACAAAGTAAGGAGCATTAAGGATTTTTCAAAGGATTTTGGATTGGAGTGATTGGATGCGGGAAGAATTCGATGGTTTAGTGGATCCCCACAATTCTATACCGTAAGTCCACATAGGTCTGATAATCGTCATATATACAAGTTTCTTATAGTGGATCGGGAGATTTGAACGTTTGTCAAGTAAGTGTTGTAGCAGTCGAAATCTACGTGCAGCTTCTTGTCTTTTCAATCTTGTATGAGGGTTCCAGGTAAGTCTCTTGTCCAGATGAAATCCAGGGTATCGTATTTGTTCCACATTAATTAGCAGTACTAGGATACTGGAGGACTGGATGAGGTAGGTTTCCGACGGAGGGTAAAGGTTATTTGTTGGGATTTGCTAGGATTCACCTTGAAATAAACTTAGTTAAAAAATACATTCAAACTTATTTACAATATACAAACATCTGAGCGAGCCCCCGAAAAAATATCCACTTATGGAGGGAAAGCTAAGGTCTAAAAAGATCTCTCTTATCTGCGTCATTGCTGTAAAATATGCAGTGGAGGCTAAGTGAGAGCGCTATATCTGTCACACAAGGCATGAGTATAGAAGCTGATGCCAGGATTACATGTTGAATTTTATAACGGATCTGGAAGAGGATTATAAAGTGCTACAAGTGGTTAGTTCTTTACATGTTATGGACATATTGTAATAAATTTTCCCAAATTTACTAATAGTATATAATTTATACAGTTGTAAATATTAATAAATAGTTTAAACAAAATATAAAGAATACTAATAGTTATTTATGTAGGACTGGATTAAATTCCTTGCATTCACTGGTATGTCGTGAAGTAATTTAAGTTTAATTTTTCGTCCTGTTTAAGTTAGACTGTCAGATCAAGGAAATGCGCTGACATTGTCGGTGTTATTTTTGTAAAAATAGAAGTCAAGGTCTTGGATATTACCTCTAGGATATAGTTATATTTTTCCATTCCGTTTGTTGTTCAAAACTAAATTGCATTCTATATTGCAGTAGTAAACTCAGAAGTGTTGTCATAGAACTTGGGTCTTATCAGGAACAACCAATAACTTGCTCCCTGTATATATCTTAGCACTTATGCATTTTAATATTGAATATTAATAAATTTACATAATTATTCTTCAAAATTACGTAACTTTTGGTGCTGTTTTTGAAAAAAGATTTTTATCATAAATTCTAGTTTAGTCAGAGTAGGTCGGGAAATAAATTTCTTTTATACATTTTTGCTAGCAAATATTTCACTAAATATTTTAAATTAAAGTAGTAACGCAAACGACAAATCGTATAGATAAAAATACAAAGGGTACCTATTACTATTAAAAAACTTTCTTCAATAGAATGGAAGTGCTAACTAAACTAATGAAATAAACGAAATTACATAAAATGATCATTTAAATCAAACTTATTATTAGCAGTATTCGTAATTGCATTAGAACATGAAAATAATATTCTCCAATTTTTTAGGTAGGGTAACGGAACCTCTCACTCAATTTTGTGGTGCCACAAATGTCTGGAGATGGAAAAACAGGTCTAAAAATTAAGAACTTAAGTGCTTCAAATTAGGATATTAATATAAAATAAAATAAAATCAATACTACTAACAACCCATGAAGGGTTCAGTGTTAAGTAAGGATGTACTGTTACTAGGCCAACAGTTGTGAAAGAAGAAGATTTAGCCTAAGTCACGCTCAACCACCAGGTTTTCCTCTGAAAAGGGTTCCCACCTTATAGAGGCTGGGTGTGCCCCAAAAGGTTCTCCTGACCTCGAAGTCCACACCGAAATAACAGAAAATGTATTTTCTTTCTGCCGTTGTATTCGAACTCGTACCCTGGAGCTTGGTAGTCAAGCGTCTTACCCACTTAGCTGCCGCGCCTCCTCCATTTTTATAAAAATATGTAAAAAAAAAAAAAAAAAAAAAAAAAAAAAAAAAAAAAAAAAAAAAAAAAAAAAAAAAAAAAAAAAAAAAGTTAGAAAATTCATTGGTTTAAGCAAAACGCTTACTTAATTTCAAATCTCATAATAATTTTTTCGTTCCTACAATTTTTGTCAATGTTTACTTGACTATAACTAATCCTTTAATTCCTGGTGAATTGAGTTAGCAATATTACATTCTTAAAAGCACGTTCAATGTCAGAAGAAAAATGATCCAAGCAAAAAAGCAGCCATCAAGTTTGTATCTTGGTGTAGAGTCAGTTATCCAACGAACCTTTACTGTAAACAGATTTTATGCAGTTTTGATTGCTAAGTACCTCGCGTAGATCAACAGGAAACTAGCCACTTTGCACAATGCACCGGCACATTGTTCTCGCTTGAAGGAAAAATTACCAGGACAGCAAGGAGTAAATATTTTGCCTCATCCTGCTTAGAGCGCAGATATTGCACAATCAGATGTTGGTTTCTCAGATGAATGATTCATTTTTTAAATGGTCGCAACTTTGATTTTTGCCAGGATGTAAAAAATGTATGTGTTAACTAAAAGTACCGGCATCTAATTCATTTATTGGCAGAAAGATGGGTGAAAGCAGTTGAAAATGGTTGAAGATGGGTGAAAAGCAAACTTGACTAAAGTAGTATTTAATAATATGCAATATTTATACTTAAACATTTTCGTAACAACCTAGTATAATAGTATAGAAAGAATAAAACAACATACAAAAACCACAGTAAGATATGTGTGTAACTTAAGTAAAGTAAATTTGTAATTGTTTATAACTTAATAGAATTTTTATTTAAACCTTCAGTTTTGTATTAGTCTGCGTGATATTCAGCATTATCCTAAGAATGGAAAACCGCATTGGTGCCATTATAAAGCCTGTATAGATATTCGCTGAAAAAGTTTGATTGAATCAAACAAAATATTTTTGTTTCTCTTGAAGAAATTTCAGGATTATAAAATCTTATACACTGATGATTCAAAATGTGAGGAATCTGTAGTGTGTTATGCAGTGGTGACCGAATGTGAAGAACTTCTATTCAAGTTATCTCGAGCCAGTTCCGTTTTCATTGGAGAGGCAACTGTGCCATTAAGGAAGCACTTCTGCACTGCCTGAAAGCCGAGTATGAAAAGTCAGTCATTGTGAAGCATTAGTACCTAGCATAGCACCTAATATGGGTCCATTAAATGATGAATATTTTCATTTGAGTTCCATCCCATTGCGCTATTTCAGGAAATGAATGAGCTAATCCAGCAGCTCATTCAGCTAGAGTTAGTGACGGCGGTATTGAAAATATGAACATCATTTCTTAAAGTTATAAAATACAATAAGAGAAGAGTGGGTGAGACAAGTAAAATGCTTGATTCAAGCGAAGTAAGAAGAATCTTGGACAAAAAATATTAGAAGCCAAACTAGTCAGCGAATTGGCAAACAAGTAGCAGGATATCCAGAAAGGAGGAAATAGTTTTGTGCGGCCTGAGAACCGGCCATTGTGAATTTTCACATGGCTTCCTTCTCTGTGGCTTGGAGCTCCCTATTTATGTTAACTGTCAGGAACCCAAGACAGTAAAACACCTATTAATAGACTGTCAGCAGTTTTAATCTGTAAGGGAAAGACTCAAAATGCCTCGTACACTGAAAGAAGTTTTACAGGATGATGAAAACTCAGTGCAATCATTGCAGGAGTTCCTGAAAGCCATCACGTTTTATCGACGAGTATAATGAAAAAAAATGAAGAGGAACTGCAAATGACTCACAGTGATAGAAGCAAAATAGAATACAAATAAAAGAAAAAGTTAAATTCAAATATCTAATATTATTAGAATTTTAAATTTTAAGAGTCTAAATATAATATAATAATATGATTATAATATATATTTTAAATGACTATGTTAAACGGTTGGTTTTATAAAATCAAAATCATATCTGACATTCCAACTCAATCCTACCACTGTCCTCACCACATAGGCTAATGACACATGTGTGTTATCAGTAAACAATGATCCCTTCATTGCCTCCCAAACACTCCAATCTCATATCCTAACCCTTCGAGAATGGTGTCAAAAATGGAGAATCAAAATAAATCCAAAAAAATCTCACCAAATAACCTTTACCCTTCGTTGTAAGCCCTCGACTACCTGTCCTACAGTATCCTTTAATGATATTCCACTAATCCCTGCTGAACAGATCCTCTACCTTGGACTCCACTTGGACAAACGTCTTACTTGGAATCCACATACAAGACTAAAAAGACAAGAAACTGCCCGTCGTTACAGATTACTTCAACATTTATTAGACAAACGTTCAAAGCTCCCAATTAATTACAAAAGACTAATATACATGACTGTGATTATACCTATTTGGACGTACGGAGTTGAGCTTAGGGGTTACACTAAACCATCCAATTCATCTCGTATCCAATCCTTACAATCCAAAATCCTTCGAAAAATCCTCAATGCACCTTCCTTTGTAACCAATAAACTTATCCATAAAGATCTTAATGTTCCATATGTTGCAGATTTAGCCCAAACCAGATGTCTATCCTTTCATAGTTAGCTCCATAACCACTCAAATCCCCTAATTTCTCAACTTGCTTCCCACACTATTCCTGATAATCCTCCGAGGCGTCTGAAAAGAAAATGGCCCAGAGACCTTCTAGTGTAGAATTTTTATTAAAGTGTTACTGATGGGTAGTACTTTTCATGTTTTGTCACGTTATTGTAATAGTTAACAGCACAGTTACTTGATGTATAAATTTTGTACAGTTGTAAATTTCAATAAATTGTTATTAAAAAAAAAATCATATCTACACCACCCATAAGGTATTCAACACAGGTTTTTGGAGGGTTTTAGTAATGCGCGTGTGTTGGCCCTGAAACGGCCTTTGAGTCATCAGCGAAATAAAGCATCGGCCATGTTTCACAGAGATGGCTCCCCATTATTTAATCAGATGGTTCGGAGCGATATTCTGTCATTTGCAGGTTGTGTACGTTTTAGGGGTAACAGAGGAAATAATTCGTTTTATCTCTCCTATCTAGCCTTTCAGCAATAAAATGTAAACCATGAAAAGTTGATATTTTGCTTCTTTTAGGTTAACGGACCTCAACTAGCAGAATTGGGAAGAGATGGCTTGATCAAAGGTATACAAGAAATAGGCTAGCAATATATACTTTTAAGTATTGATAAAATGAAAATCGTACATTTTAATAAAAACTAATATAAAGAGTGTAGCGTAGTCTTCTTATGTTTGGAATCAAGACACAGCTTCGATGCATTTGGACATTTTATTGGTTTTGCAGAAAAGTGGACAAAAGGAAATATTTACTTTTTTTTTTTTTTTTTTTTTTTTTTTTTTTTTTAATGAGGCACCATTAATGTGTAGCCTCCACACAACAGAAAATAAATTACTTAATTGCAAAGCAGCTACTGAAAGAAGTTTTTTATACGTTATAGTTGAAGATACGACAAACAAATAAAAACTAAATATCGTAACATTAAAAGGGTAAACAAGTTTAAATATTTAGGTGAAATAATTCCATGTTATGCTTTAGACAAAGCAGCAAATCTTGCAAGAGCCAACAATATCAATCTTAACAATAAAAATCTTTCTATAAAAGCTAAAGTGCGTCATTATAAAACAGTTCTTGGTCCTGAAAGATTATATGTCTCTGAATATTTGTTTTTCAACAAAAAAAAGGAGACATTGAAAATATAGAAAAGAAGGATAGAACAGTATTAAGGAAAATATTAGTACCAAGAAAGACTGAATTAAATATACAGTAATATTGAAAAATATTGAAACATTAAGTAATGCAATGAGGAAACATAGATTGACAATCTATGGATATTTAATGAGAATAGATGATAGAAGACCAAAACAGAAAATTTTCAATACAGCCTCCAAAAAATGAAAACGAATACATGATTACGGATGGTAAAAGAAGATATGATGGTGGGAAAAATACAACGGGATTCAATGTGGGACAGTGACAAATTTCGGACAACAGTCAACAAGATTAAATTTCCAGAAATAGTTAAAACACAAATTAATAGACTGTGGTCAGATGAAAGGAGAAAACATCAGGCAGAGGTAAAGAAGTATTGGAAAGAAATAAAGAGTTAGGAATGAATTGTTGAACGTGGTCCACAGAAGGCCGAACTCGAAAGATGAAGAAATCGAAGATATTGAAGACTGCAATTGGAAAATATAGTGGACTATCGGAAACATACATGAAATTTTTAGAATGACAACCATGCTTACCATAGACTCCAGTTTATTGATGAAGCCACGTGTTAGCTAATTTTTTCTGTCCAATTGAGGAGTTCCACCCCAATTACATTTATTTTAAGAAACTTATTTGTTAAATAATTAATTGTATGAATCATGGGATTGAAGAACATTCTGAAAATGTTACAGTTTCATCGGTAATAATAAAAACTGTTTCTGGCTTGAGTGGTGTATATATCATTATTATTTTTATTTATAGAATTATTATTTCATTGTTTTAATTGATTAAATATAAAACTATTTCCTACTTTTAGTTGTGTTACATTTTATGGTATACTATCAATTTGTTTTAAAATATTTATTGAAACAAGTAAATCTGAGGAAAATAATTGTAGTAACATTTCAATAAAATTTAAAAAACGGCTCACTGATAGCACTTTAATAGTTTTACATTAGAAGGTCTCTTGATCATCTACATTGCAGACGCCTTGGAGGATTATCGGGAATAGAGTGTGAGACAAGTTGGAATATTAGTGGATTCGAGTGAGTATGAAGTTTACTACGAAAGGATAAGTATCTGGATTAGACCAAATCAGCAAAATATAGAACATTAAGATCTTTATAGATAAGCTTGTTTGTGACATATTAAGGAGCATTGGGAATTTTATAAAGGACTTTATTTTATATAAAGGTTTAGTGGAGCTCCAATGCTCAAATCCGTACGTACAAAAGGGTCTAATTACAGTCATGTAAATAAGTCTT
The DNA here is from genome assembly GCA_003667255.2 of Euschistus heros. Lineage (NCBI taxonomy): Eukaryota > Metazoa > Arthropoda > Insecta > Hemiptera > Pentatomidae > Euschistus > Euschistus heros. The sequence goes on along the minus strand of RCWM02000807.1, from coordinate 189,207 downwards.
ATTGTAATTGATTGAAAGCTTTGAACGCTTGTCAAGTGAATGTTGTAGTACTCGAAAACGACGAGCAGTTTCATGTCTTTAAGACTAGTAAGTGGACTTTTTAAACTAATCATGGAATTTAAAATGTATTTGATAAGCTGTATCTCACTGCCACAACAAGTGTAATGATAAACATTTTTAAGAGCCGTAATCGATTTATATGAAATAATTTACATTGATGTCGATTTCAGAAATACCGTTTGTCATTGTAATTATTTTCAAAAATAACATAAAACGAAATTTCTCTACATACTTTTCTGATTATGTGATATTATTCAATTCTGGATCTTTTTTCTATAAATTTTATAGAAAGAACTCAAAAATAAAATCAATAAGTCAAATTAACGAAGTGCACTGAAGGTAATGAAACTGCGAAAGGCAAAGTGAGTTCCAAACTGCGAGCTAAGGGGAAAACCAAGTTCACAGTCACCCCAACTCCCTCGGTCCCAATTGAATAAGTCAGCGAGTTGATGGAATAGTCCTTCGTAAGATGTCTAGAAATAAACGGAGCGATTGATAATTATCGAGATCAACCCAACCCTAAATAGAATTAATTAAGCATCAGAATTTTAAAAGATTTACAAAATGTTATTTTTATAACACAAAAGTACATTTCTAAACTGTACAAAGCAGTAAGACGATTCAAACGCATAAGTGACATTAATATGTAATATTTTCAAGAGCTTGAATTATTACTTAATATTTCCAACCTATCTGTATTGACAATCATGCTCCATTTGCAGTAAATCACTTAAACAAACTATTTCGACATTTACCAGCATATAACAATATATGCAGGATAAAACGATTATTCCGTCAGTGTTGTCCTTTTGAAAAGCCACTGGAGGACACTAGTTTCAGATCTGCCATGATCTGACGATTTTTGACGTCTACAGCGTATCCTTGGCCACTCCTTTCCCACAAATTAATTTTCTTGCTTTTAAACATTGATTAAGTTATTTTAATTTTTAAATGGATATTCTCTCTCCCTGTTAAATCATTTTCAAAGGACCCTTAGGGACACTATTTTGAGATCTTTCAGATTCTAACGATTCAGATTAAACGGTTGCAAGATATTCCACGATTATTGCCCATTTGAAAAGTGATTAAATGATTTTAAATGACACTCTCCTCCCGTTTAATCCTCTTGATTTTGGTGCTTTTCTTACTTTTGGTCCTTGTAGTACTGTTATGCCCAGAGTATTCTCAGGTTTAGACTGATAATTTTAACTTTGAACATTTTTTACCGGTGACCTAATTAATAGGTTTTTGGGAAACGCTAGGGCGTATGATAGTTTGATATTAGGAGAGTAGAAACGTTTAAGAGCTCCATTCTTGCTGTATTAAATTAAACTAATGAGTGAGCTCCTTTTGACTTTGTTTTGCATGATACGAAATACAAAATTTAAACCTGAATTTGACCGATTTTTATCCAAGCTGATTTTTTGCGTTCGTGTTTTTACATTAGAAGCGTAATTTCATTTTAAAACGAAACCTGCCAAAAAATAAACAAATAAATAAATGGATAAACATGCACAAAACGGAATTTGCAATCTCACCGACGATATGACTATCATTGGTGGTCAACGAGGCAACCCCTAAAACATGTTCCATGTTTTTCTTTCATGGGCTCAAGGGGGCCAGTTTTTTTTATAATGATATTATAACAACACATTATTTTACTATACAATGGTTTATAAACACTGACCATCTAGAAAAATTAGCTAAAATTAATACAATCTAATAATATTAATCGAATTAACGGTTATTACCAAATAACAATACTATAGCGCAAAACAGGGTGGTAGGATAGACCCGCAAAATTTGTATTTTAAAGCAGCTTATAACCTTTAAAAGGACTTATATATAATTTTTAAATACTTCACCGTATTATTTTGAAAATTAGTTCACCAAAAAATAAAGCATTTAGGCAGGGTTAAAGTTGCAGAAACGGAACTCTTGTGTAGGATATTTGGTAAAACCAGAAGAGACAGGATGAAAAATGAGGGAGTTTGGCCGATAACTTCGACGGGACATATTTGGATTTGGATAAGATAGAGTAGTAGGAAAATGAATAGAAGCGAGGTCAGTAAATAGAAGACCAAGAGATAGGAAGAGAAGAGAACATCCAGCAAAGGAAAGATATGCCTAGCGACGTACTAAGATGTGTAGTTTAATTAATTAATAGAAGTTTTAACACTTCTTAAATAGATCTAATCTGATTAAAAGTATCAACCCAGAACCATAGGCAGATGTCTGTGATCTGCTCATTATAAATGCAAGGGAGTGACTAAGATAACAGAACACATTGGCGAATCTACTTTTAAAAAAATATTAGTCAAAAAATCTTTCAAATATCTTTTCACTCAGAATAGTCTCCTGATGACATGAAAATGCTTAGGCAGAATTAGAATTATTTTCCAATTTTGTTCCAAAATCTAAATTCAAATTTTGAGCATATACGGTAATAACAACCGACGCGGAACGGTAATAACAACCTTTTGTTACAGCTATTTCAGATCATCTTATGACAATAGGAAACTCTAACAAATCGCATTGTTTTTAACTTTTTATTTTTTATTTTTTTAAACAGCATTTTCATCCCTAAAATACAACAATCACATATATCATTAATTTTTTTTACTTTTTATATTTATTTATATTTCTTTTTAGTTAGACTTTTTGTCAACAAGAGCAACAGTGACGTTCAGTTCGTTACTTTGTATATATATTTACTTATAATTTATTAAACTGCCTCATAGTCATCGTTCGAAAAAAAATCGCAAAGTTTGTATTATTAGAACTTTTAGTTTAAAGTTTTATAAGCATTATTTAGTAGCATTTTTTTTTTTTTTTTTTTACAAAAAAAAACAAAACATTAAATGTATTTACCATGCCTATAGCATCATTACAGTAATAACAGTTTTTGGCTAGGGTAATGACACAATTACAGCTATGGTAATGACATTTTAGGTTTACCTTAGAAAAATGTAATTAAACTGCAAGAAAATAGCATAGGCTGGCCCATTATTTTGTTACGCCTTTCTATCACTTTCAAAACGTGATAAACTAATCATCATATTATTTTAAAAAATAACAGTAAAGTGTTACGTTAATGACAATTTAAAAAGGACGAACCTGGAACATAACCTTCAAGGGCGTGGGGGGAAAATAGGGTGAGAATCGGAATGAGCTGACCGAGTTCGTTCCTGATAAGATGGGTCGTAACTCTAATCTAACCTGCCAAACTCGTTCCCAACAATCAGATTTGTATACTCCTGCTCATTACTCAGCCGCATTTGACAGATCTTTCGTTATCCGATCCTCTTCTCTATAGAACTTCACATCTCTACATTTGTCATTCAATTACCCTTTCCACTTTCAAACACCACTTTAACTTGGTTGTACATCATTTTTTATTCTTAAGAGACCTGAGGTCCCAGAAAAAATAAAGAACTTTCATATATTTAATGATGTGCCTTATTATTCTTAAAGTAAAATAAAGATACCAGGTAGAAATCAATTGAAGTTTAGGGAGATATACGTCTCTTGGACATGAATATGGCCAGTAATCTTAGAATCACCTAATACCATGTTGTAAACGGTAGTTCAACGGCTTTGCTTAGGACTCAAGAGAATACGAAAATATATATCAAATTTTTCTTCTTGTTCCCCAACATTTACCTATAAAGTGAAATATGACTTAGAAGTGTAGCAGCCATGATAGGTAGCAATTAATTCTTCACAGACCTGACACTAAGCACTCTCATAAATATTTATACCTGAGGTAGATTAATTATTATTTGGTACACATTCCCTAACTTCTTTAACCAGTCAATTCAAGTTGAGAATCTTTATCTCCAGTTTAATAATTAAATAATTAGCTATCGATGATGTCTCACATGAACTTTGCCAAATACTTATTGATCTTGATTGCCCGGAATAATTATACTCGACCCTGCAATAATTTCTCAGCAAACGATCGTTAGCAGTATTTGTTTCTGAAGAAATTTCTGATCTCGTCTTTCTCACATGCAAGGTACACATGCGGTGATGTTCCACGCCATTTTTTTCCACTTTTACTGCGAAAATAGACGGAACCCTGCAACGATATAGCAATAACAAGCAGCTACTTAAACGCAAGCAAGGCCTTGGAACAATCAGAAAATGTATGCCAGAAAATAGCTGAGGAGCTCACACAATTAAACATTGATGTGAACCCAAGTAAAACAAAAGTGATTACATTTTCTTCTGTAAAAAAAAGAGGCAAAAACAGTTATGACTATTTCAAAATTAATAATTCTGTCCAAAAACTTTCGACAACATAGTTTTATTTGACTAATGAATTTAACAAACATCTAGCATTTGGCCCACTTACTTGATAAAATAAGAAAAACGAAATAAAAATCATACTGGCTGTTTCATGCTGATTATATGCTTCAAACTGCGTTTAAAATTAATAATAATTATAATGTGTGATCCGTCGAACTTTGCTGTAAGAGGGACAATTATATTTAAACTCAGGAAAAACTGCTAGCAACAAATTGCAACTATTCCAAAACGATATAATGAGAAAATTCGTTAAAGGTACTAACTACAAAGCTAGGAGTAAAAAGATCGAAGATATATGAGAAATTAAATTTTAAAAATGTAGGAGTTTTTGGACGATACAACTTTATGTATTTTCGATACCTTTAGAAATAATTTAAATATTTCTCTATACAGCAGTATTTCACCCGCAGGAGAGCCGAAACGATTTAAAAAAGGATATTAAATATGAAATCGTAGATCTAGGTTATTTTATTGTGTTAATTAAACTATATTAATTGAAAACAAAATTATGTTAAACAAACTATGACTCCTCGAAATTCTAGGAAGCAGTAAGTAGAAAAGGTACAAAACAATATATGATTAATATAAGCAGAAAAAAGGGCTACATAAAAATAAAAAATTTCAAGAATATAGTTCAGATAAATCTCAAGATTCAGAAGAAATGCACTGGAAAGTTCCGACTGAATATAAGATAAAAATAATAACTCACCTAGAAAAATAAACCGGAAACAGTGCCAACTATGATTGCCCATTGATGAAATTTAAAAACTTTCTGTAATTTGTCAACGTAGATTATTTTTTCTTTTATCTTCTTTAACCATTAGTTATATACATTTATAAAATAAAATGCGTTTATTTCAGTATTCTGTGGCAATTGCTCAAACTTCTTTTCTCGGGCAAACCATTGTCCTCATAATTCATCAAGTCATACAACTACTACTTTTTCATTTAAGGGTTTTCTTAGTGCTTTTTTTTAAGGATTTTTTATCTTATTTTATTTTTTATTCATGGTCATATATTAATAAATGAGAAAAAATTACATTGTCTGCTCTTACTCTTAATCCTCAATGCTCTTCATTATGTCACAAACAAACTTATCCATTAAGATCTCAATGTTCCATTTGTTGAGGATTAAGCAGAAACTAGATATCTGTCACTTCATGTGAAACTCCAAATCCACTATTTTTCCAGCTTGCTTCACACTCTATTGCCGATAATCCTCCGATGCGTCTGAAAAGAAGATGGCCAAGAGACCTTCTAATGTAGACCTTTTATAAATGTGCTACTAGTGAGTAGTTCTTTACATATTATTGACGTTCGGTTTTAAAGCTTTAAATTTCCATCAAATTTACTTGTATACAATGTATGTAGTGATAAATATCAATGAATAATTTTAAAAAACAAAACAAGATAACCAGAATTCAACAATGCTTTTCTTCGTATTTTACATACTACTACATACGAGGTGTGATCAAAAAGTTCCAGGACTGAATTTTTATACATTTATTCATACAATATACAGGTTATTCAAATTTGTCTCCTTCGAAGTACTCCCCTTGGGAAGCTACACACTTTTCCCACCGGTGTTTCCACTGATCAAAGGCCCCAGAAAACTCTTCGTTTGTAAAGGTGTTTAGCAGCTCCGTTGTTTTTTCTTTAATTTCGTCAACTGTTGGAAATCTTCGTCCTTTCAGGTGTCTCTTGAGCTTCGGGAAAAGAAAAAAGTCGGCTGGAGCCAGGTCAGGTGAGTAGGGGGGCTGAGGAATGACAGTCATTGCGTTTTTTACACAAAAGTTACGGATAACTAATGCAGAGTGAACAGGAGCATTGTCATGGTGAAGGACCCAATCACCACTTTGCCAGAGCTCAGGTCTCTTTCTTCTCACAGCATTACGCAATTTTCTGAGGGTTTCAAGGTAAACAAAACGATTAATTGTTTGACCTTGTGGAAGGAATTCATAGTAGACAACACCTTTACAGTCAAAGGTTTTTCAGTTAAAATTTCCTGACATGACCCAAATGAAATGTTACACTCTTCTGCCATTTCACGGATTGTTAGTCGACGGTCTGATCGTACGAGAGCGTTCACTTTAGCAGCATTGTCATCATTGATTGACGTTGAAGGGCTTCCGGAAAGAGCATCGTCGTCTGTGGATGTTCGGCCATCTTTAAACATCCACTGATGGCAGCATGATCGGCTTAGACATTCTTCACCAAAAGCCTCTTGTAACATCAAAAAGGTTTCAGAAAACGTTTTGTTCAGTTTCACACAAACACGTTGCTCTTCTTTCTCATTCATTTTCATAAAATAGCTAAACTCTATAAAACTAACCTCAAACAAACTGTGCTGTTACTTTCAGTGATGTTATGATTGATCTGCAAACACAGCTGTGTTCCTGTTGAGTCAGGCAATACAATGCTGCCAACCGCATCGCTGTGAGGCATTGCATTCCCATAGTATATAAAAAGTCCTGGAACTTTTTGATCACACCTCGTACTTTAAGTTACATAAATTGGTGGTTCCAGGCCTCTCGTGAGGTAGCGATTGGAGAAAGCTGTAGGTATAATTTTAAGTTTCGTCAGGATAACTACTTTTAGTGTAGATTTTCTGAATGATGTTGTACAAGGTCAGGTATCCACCATAGTTACTTAAATTTTTCAGAGTACTTGGTTCCACTTCATTTTCCATTGTTGTATCAACATTTTTCTAAAATAGGTTCTGAACTCTGAAGTTGTGGTGTCTGTCATTTTGGTTTCCAATTGGTTCCTTCTAGTAAGGTCGGCTGCACATTTTCCGGAGATTCCACAATATGAGGGTACCCACATTAGTAGGGTAGCCTTCAGAAAGCGAGATGGTGTACTACTCATTTCGTACTAAATCTTTATTAGGAGAAAAAAAAATAAGCAAATTTTAATTAATAGCTGAGGCGTTAAGGAAAGCGTTGCATAAATGTTTTTAGAATGGTGTTTCAGTTCAACATTCGTAAAATGGTAGTAGGGTACCGGCTCACCGCCTCACCCTCATAAATTTAAATATATGAAATGTTCTATATAAACTTTAAACATGCACTCCTTACTTCTCGTTCGATATTCGGTGATTTTAAGATGGTCTTGGTACTTTCTAATACACAACTTTGATGGGATTGCTACCAATGGATAATTATTTTGTATTTTACTAGGACTATTAATATAAAATAATTTGTCTAAAACTATAATGAGTTTTAAATACAAAAACTTATGTTGAATAATTAACACATACATAAGCAAAACTTAAATTAACTATTTCCGTTTCAATAATCAATCGATTTGTTAAACAAAATAATGCAGCAACTAACAGCTAATTTTGTCTTCTTAATCGGCTTACGATAGTTTCAATGGTAATCCTGTTCAGTTTAGTCAGTATGTATAGTGACTTAGGATTTGCATATAGACTGCTGGAGAAGGTACTCCGTCCATTCAACTTGTTTGTATCTACTAATCCATTTGTCTACAACTATAATGGCTAGGAATCTATAGAGAGGAAGAACAATGGTTATAATTGGCTAGTTAGAATAGAATTAAGGATAGATTTAATTAATAATTGGAATAGGTTATGTAGGAAAGTTAAAAACATAATGTTTAATGGTGTTAAAATTTCGTAATATCACGTATTTACAAGACATGAAAACTTCATATATTTATTTCTTAAAGCATATTTCTACAATTTTATCAGAATAAACAGAGTGTGCCTGTTTTTTTTTTTTTTTTTTTTTTTTTTTTTTTTTTTTTTTAATTTATTATTATTTTAGTGAGAGATGGTCGCTAATAAATAATTATTATATAAATGCATGATTAATACTTGTTGATAAAAAATGTGATAAGGCAACAATTGAGGTTTACTGCTCGGTACTTTTATAAATGTATATACAGTGGAACCTCGATTTATCGACTCTCGATATACTGAATTCCTTGATAAATCGAAGCGTTTCTATTCCCCTTGAATCTGCTTGTCATTCCCATATTATTTTTACCTCAACATACCGAAGGATCGTTTAAGAAGACCTTGATATATCGAATTTTCGAAGATTAAGCTAAGGAATATTTTGATCCTATTTGATCTAAAGTGTGAAAATCAAGGTTTCTCGATACTAAAGAGCTTAAAAGGGTCCGAGTTCCAAGACCACAACATCGAAGAGTGTGTTGTGAAATGATTAAAGCACTGCCCTGGCAAAAACATATCAATGAATGGTCCAACCTTACAGGAAAAAGCAACAGAATTCGCTAAAGAACTTGGTAAACAATATTTCTGTGCTAGTAATGGTTGGTTTCAGAACTTTAAAGTGCATGTGTAGACGATAATGTGTGTACACAATGGAGTGAAAAACTTTTTGTACTAACAAAATATAAACTAGGCCTTACCGTTTAGGAAGTAGTGATATTGTTTATTTCGAAAAAAACATTGATTGTTAGTTAAATTTAATTATTAACTTTAGTTGTGCAGATGGCCAAGTCCTTGATGGACTGTAGCGCCCGATTTAGAATAGCATAGAATAGAAGAGAATTGGATAGATTAATTTATGTAATTAGATCCTTTTAATTCTAAAATATAAATTGTGAAAAGCAGTATATTGTAAATAGATATATCCGTGATAAGTTGTTTTTCCGTCAGGGAGGGATTGAGTTTTAATTATTATTATAATTATTATTGTTTATATTTTAACTTTTTTTAAATATTTAAAAATATTATACTCCAAAAGTATGTTCATAAAAGCTATCCAAACACTATATTTATCCTTTTAAATATGTGTAAAACTTATATATATCACCCTAAAATGCATTATACGTAATAATAAGAATATATAATATAAATGTACCTAACAGATACAGATGGGTTATAATTAAATTCATAAAATATAATAACAAAGTATAATTTTTTCCTGGTAAAACAAACCATGAGGCAAGAAGTATGAAAATTAACGATGGGGTATCCTTCCCTTATCCTCCGGCAAAAGATCAGAAAGATCAGCGATTACTAAAAGATTCCTAGTGCTGATTGCAATCCTTCCTTCTTCCTCTTAGTTTAACTGACGCAATTATTATTATTATGGATTAATTAATTGTTATTATTTTTTCAGTAAAATACATTAAAATGTCAATCAAAATTCAAACCGTTACTAATTTTTATACATGTATAATGAACATTTGAAATTCTCGTATTACAACATATACACTTAAATATATTTCCTATTACTCTGGTATTTTTATATATATGCATGGAGTATGTCAGTTGACAGAATGTCGAAATAGCAATTATTAAATTGCAATTAAAAATTTGGTATTGGTTGTTTGGATAAGAAATAAAAAGTTATTTCGTTTCATTTCCGAAAAAAAAGTCAATATATTTCAATTGACTGAATAGCTAACTCATTATTTGTTTATATTTTTGAACGTTCAAATTAATTCCTTTCCTTTTAATCTCAACAGGATGTTTTTAAAGTTTAATAACTTTAGAGATGTTTATGTTACTACACCTTGGTTTAGTTTGAGTTGATCGATGCTTAGAAAATCATCGTAAACCATGAACACAGAAAAGTTAATTAAATTAGTTGATTATACTAACAGGGATTCTTTGGATTCATTCAAGTTTTGCTCAAGTCAAAAATGTAACAAAAGCATTAAAAATAATGGATGACAACTCGTTATTAGAGGAAAATGTTTTTGACAAACCACCTACAAAAAAAAGTAAGTGTCAGTTTAATTAATTACTTTTATTTTTTTATTACTTATTTGATTTATAAATCCCTTACTGGATCTTAATAGGCATAAATTATTTTTAGCTCCAGTTGAATCATTCAATGAATTCAGCCACATAGTGTCCTGCAGTGAACCTTCAGGGGAAGATGAGGACGGGTAAATGTTCTCGAGTGAATAAGGAATAAACAAAGTATTACAAGAAGGAAAAGCAAAGCGTGCATCAATCGCAGTGGGAAAACGATCACTCCAGAAAAGAGTAGACATAAATATTATTAATAATAATAATAAAAATCATGTTGCTTGAAACCTACATCAAGAAATAGGAAATGCTTGGAATGCTAAAAGAAGTGGTTCCTTACTACAAATATAGGCCCGTTATTACAGATTACACTGGGATGAACCAATACCGACAATACAGTTCTTTATAATAAACCTGATATCTTAGATGGAAAAAATACGGATTTGGAGAAAAAAAAGGAAGCAAAGATATTTGAGTTAGCAATACCTGTGGATGAAAACATACACAAGACCATATCAACGAAAATGTGCCGGTGCTAAGAGCTATTTGGTGAGTTGAAGGCTATGTATAACCTTCAAAAGATTTCTATTCCTGTGGTTGTATCATATACCTCAAACAACGGTACAATCCTTCAAAAATGGAGGAATATCATTGAAAAAATTAGAGGATGCACAGATGGCAGTATTTCTTGACAAGACTGCAATGATAAGAAAAACACTGAATATATAAACTTTTGGATGTTACCCTACTCCCAAACGTTCCCATCACCATTCTGTGTGTTTCGATAAAATGAATTAGCTAAACGAACAATTTGTTTTAATTTTCGGTTATAAAAGTGGCAAACTCCATAAAATCACATTCTCTATCATTTCAAAATTGATTTGATCCGCTATCTAGGACTCCAACTGGACATTCTTTTAACTTGGAATCCACATAAAAGACTAAAACGACAGGAAACTGCTGGTCGTTTTCGACTTCTTCAACATTTATTATACAGACTTTCAAACCTTCCGATTTACTACAAAAGATTCATTTACATGACAGTTATTAGAACTATTTGGACATATGGAGTTGGGATTTGGGGCTCAACTAAACCTTTTAATTCTTCCCGTATCCAATCCTTACAATCCAAAATCCTTCGAAAAATCCTTAATCCTCCTTACTTTGTTACAAATAAATTTATCCATAAAGACCTTAATGTCCCATAAGTTGCTGATTTAGCCCAAACCAATCCTTTTATAGTAAACTCCATAACCACCCAAATCCGCTAGTCTCTCAACTTGCTTCCCATTCTATTCCCGATAACCCTCCGAGGCGTCTGAAAAGATGGCCTAGATACCTTCCAGTGTAGAATAGTTATTGAAGTACTACTGATGAGTAGCTCTTTTCAAGTTTTAACATGTAATTGTAATCATTGACAACATATTTACTGGATGCATATATTTGTACAGTTGTAAATTTCAATAAAGGAGAAACAAAAAAAACAAAAAAAAAACATTTCACCCGAAGTTTTACAAAAGAAAAAGGTAAGAATTTTCTAAAGAGGAATATTATTCAAAATGCTTTCCTGAAAAATGTTGAATTTGAAGTCAGTTATTCTGTCAATTATTCTATCATTGTATGATTCTAATCATATGAATAAAGACCTGATGAAACTTGGAATCTGGAACGCGGAAATTTGTTTTTTATTTTGCTAAAAATTTAGCGAAACCTCAATTGAAACTCAAATTACAAAACAGAAAATCTGGCAGTGCTAGTTTTATATTTCACAGAAATGATTATATGAAATGAAAATTTGAAACTTTTTTTACTGTTTTTTTTTATACGTATAATTTTTAAATTTGCCTATTATTCAAAATAAATCTGTCACGCAATGAAATATTCACAAATTAAACAATTTATTAATGTGTTTAAGGAATGTAAAACATGCTTTACCGGCTATGAAAAAACACTCCTTAGACCAAAAATCCTGTAATTTTGAAGTGTTTTTCAAAGATCGCTAAATAGATCAAAACTTATTTATACCTTCCACCAGCGTTGAGGAGTGACCACATAAATTATTTATGAAAATTAAAATTAAAACAATGCTTATGATAATTTTAATAGCCTCCTTAAAATGACAGAATAATTATAGTAAATTGTATACTGACATTCATTCAATATATCAATTTTTAGTCAGTTTTTCATTAGCTATAACCGACCGTTACAATATAAAACTTTTGTCTTTTGTATTGTACCAGTGAATTCCGACAATTAAAAAAAAAAAAATTGTTTAGTAAAACAAGTGGAAAATGTTAATTTAATGAATAAATAAACTAGTTACAGTTAAACTTTAGCTTTTTAATGCATACATTTTTTTATGACAAAGGAATTACATTGTTTTTTTTTTCAACCTTACAGAAAACGTTTCGCATCAGTGAATATGAAATAATATATATTTCTCCGAAAGATGTTTTTTCTTTTTACTGTTACAATTTATTTCAAACTTTATTTATCGCAATACATTGTTTTATTATTTTTTTAAGTTTTTTTTTCTGTATATATAAAATATCATAAAACTTCATATACAAAATTAATATAGAACTTTTTTATCAGTGTGTACATTTTTTCTTGTTTTAGGACTTGGAAGTTACACATACTATATAGACATATTTCAATAAAAACTGGAAACACGTGTAAAATATGAATTTATTAGTCTCTCAAAATTGTTATAAATATATATTTTTTAAATTAAAAATGAATTGCTTTATGAGTTTAAGGTATGTATGTATGGAATTCATTGCACATCTCAATTCGAAAAAAACTTTTTAAAAAAATAAATATAAAATAAACTCTTACTTCCTTTAAACATCATATATTTCTTTACCTCCTGAATTTTCAATCTTCTGAGTAAATGTAAAATATCAATATTTATGTTGTATACATTATAATAGAATACATAACATGTATCCTTTTACAAGATCTCTCATTTATTTTGTAACTCATAATTCAATCATTAATAAATTTGTATTATTATTTATGATAATTAATTATCATAGCCAGACGGTTGTCCTGTGTATTGTACTCATATGGTATTCTGGTATTTAAGTTGTCCCAGAATAAAGTTCATTTTCTTCTTCTATATATAGCTTATTATCTTTATTGTATTTTTTTTTTAAATTAGGTATTGCGGAATCCCTCTTAAACAGTCCCAGAATTAACCACAGTATCCACTCAACATTTATGTTGTTTTTTTTAATCTCTTTTATTGTATGGAGCGTACAATTCAAACACTGATTGTGATCAGCTTTCATGGAATATTTTAATGCAGGTCAGTTTTAGGAATTTTATTTTTTGATAATAGTTGGAAAAGTCCTTGCTTGTAAAAAAAAATTTAGTCAAGTGCAAAAGTTCAAAATATCAAGGAATTCTATTATATTTACAGTCGGTGCCAGGCCGGAACCAAATTTAGTTTGATGACTTGAAGATATAAATAAGGACTCGAAAACGATTTATATACAGTATACAAAGATACAAAGAAAGATGGCAGCAAATGTGAAGAAGACAATGGGAAAATAAAGATGTGAAGGACTCATGAAAAATAGGTCACAAAGAAGTGATAAGGCAGCAGAAATTTGACTGCACCATATCATGTAAAAGATAAAAACTGATTATTCAGTGAATATAAAATAATATTTATTTCTCCAAAAGATGTTTTTTTCACTGTTACAATTTATTTCAAACTTTATTTATCGCAATATTGGTGTTTGTTCTTTCATTTATATAGATATATGCGTGTAAGTTTTCAAATTTTAAGAAAAAGTTAATAATGTTTAATCTGATTGTGTTTTTCCTATATGTATTTAAGTACAATAAAAAGAGCAGTAATAATATTCTATGATATTCACTTATTTGCGGTACCTGATGGCGTAGGGCGTTTTGAAATGAAATTTAATTTTCATCTGGAACTTCTTTTTAAACAGCATAACTTCGGTTTAATCAGGACTCGTGATTCTGATCAGATCGAATTATAAGGGGTAATATTGTTTTATTGTTATTATTTGTAATCAATTTTAAAGTAATCGAATTTATTTTAAATGTTCTTTTTTGTAGGATAACGAATCAGAAGACTGTCAGTTTAATATTAATAATGATTTTTTTATTTTTGTTACACATAATGTGAAATTTATACGATTAGGAATCGAATACGTCATTCGTTACCTCTATAGTGTTTAGATTATGAGAAAACTAGTAGACTCTCGCTAATCCGAACTAATTAACCAGATATGTTTGGATTAGCGGGAATATAAAAAAAAATTATAGGCAAACAAATTAAATAACCGCTCGTGTTATTATTAACTAAAACAGGTATGAATGTATAACGTACAATAATTACAAGAAAATCACAAAATTGCAAAAAAAAAATTTTTTTTTTTGTTGTAATGTTAATTTTTTTCCTTCTTTAGTTACCTTAGTAATAAAATCTTTAGGTAGTAGGAGAGGATAAATTTACCTAGAAGTCCATACTAGGCTAAACGTATGCAACTATAAATTATGTGCAATATAGTTCCAAGAAAATAGACTTCTAATTTGATCTTGGAAGTAAAATGTATGGGGGGTATGGAATTAGGTCAACAATAAACTCTCTATTTAATTTTTTTCTTTTTACTTTACTGAGGATTCGAATTACCGAGTTCTCTATTAAGAGTTAGGATTAGCGATAGTCCACTGTGTGTGTGTGTGCGTGTGCGTATATATTGTTTTTTAATCTTCCATTGTATTCTACAATAATGAAACCTATCCAATCAAATTCAGCATGATTTCGTGTCTATTCAATAAAATATGTCGATTTATAAAAATAAAAAAAATAAAATAAATTTAAATATGCTGAAAATTCGGCATTTTCAACATATATATTTACAAAAGATGATTACATTTATGAATTAATATTATTTTTATAGAACAATAAAAAAAAAAAAAAAAAGGTTGAATTCAAGGTTGAATAGAAAACAAATAGATTATATTAAATGCATTTATTTTTAAAGATCTTCTATTCCTTAAAAAAAATGGAGGCCGAAAAATAAAAATAAAAAATTGTTTATTTTATTTTCTATTGTATTCTACAATAAGGAAACCTATCCAATGAGTTTCAGTATTATTTTATGTTTACTCACTTAAAAAAAAAAAAAATTTGAAAAAGATCAAATTCAGAAGTTTCAACATATTTATTTACAAAAGACTCCCGGTTGAGTATAATTTTCAACTTTTTCAGCAATTATTTAGTTTGTAACCATTTTATATTCAAACGGCTTTAATATCGTGGGTTGAAGGGAATTTCGCAATATTGTGGAAGTTATTATTGCAATATTATTTGATAATTTCATCTATTATCCACTGCTAGGCTCTGTTCATCATATTGAGTAACACATTTTGAGAATTTCTTTGAATGAACTGCAAATTGTTATGAAAATCTTAAGGCATATTGTTTGTTTTTTTAAAGTTTTGTTGATTAGTGTGTCTTCTTATTTTTGGGATATGTGTTGGCCATATTCAGCAGTATGTTGTATTGTCACCACACCCTTTCCTCGAATTCGAGGGTACAGTATAAGTTCATAGCAACTCTATTCTCAAATAATTTATATTTTCTTGAAATTTAATGTATTAAAAATGTTTAAATTTTATCTAAAATGCACCTATTATAATTACTTATAAAGGAAGCATTATACATGTTTCGAAACGTATGTTTTCAAACTATTTGATATATTTAACTTAATTATTTTACTGTTAATAAAAATATTATATTTCTTATAACAATCTATATAGAAATAGTTCTTTTTTTAAAAAAAAATATGGTTATTCTCACAGTTTACTTAAATGTAAATTTTTTTAACTTACATTTATTTGATACAATTACAGTATGATATTCAATTCGTCAATTAAATACTTTATTTCTACAAATAGATGCATTTTTGGTAAATTTATTAGTGAAATCAATACTCATTCCTGTTTTTTTATTATGTATTTCGTAGAATTTTTTCAAAAATTATTTTTTGATTAAATTAAATCAATATTCTCAGAAAACAGAAATATATTATTATTAGAAATATTATTTCTAGTTCGATTTTTGAATGTTAAGTTTTAGCCTAACGTACGATCGAAATTTTTTTTAAGAATGTCCACTAAAATTGATTGGATTCATAAAAAATATTATATCTTAGATTAATTAACTAAATAATTTTTTATTTTATTTTTATTTTTTTTATTATGGCGCTACAACTCGGTTACGGTTCTGCGCCTCCTCCAAACTAAATATCGAAAATACAAAATAAAATAAAAAATATAAAAAGAAAATAATGTATTTGGGGACGCTTTTTTCAAAGCGGGATTATTATTGCCTAAAAGAAAAGTAATTTATGATTAAATCAAAACAAAATTGAATTTTTGCGATACCGAACAGAAAAAAATTGTCTTCTTTAAAATTAGTATGTATACTGCTCAATGGGACTCCATCAATATGTTAAATTAGTATTCCGTAATTTCTATGAAACACTTTCGAATAATGGAAATGAAAGAAACCAATTTAATAATTGAAATATCTTTGTACTAATATTAAAATAAAAATCAACATTGAAATGATTAATTGATGTTAAAGATAAATTATTTTGACTTATATATATTTTCTTCAAGAGCACCGATGGATCCAGTTCAAAAAGATTACTAATTCAAATTAAATAAGATAAGAATTTATCATAGAATATAAAGAACTTTTTGAATAATAGAATAATAATAAAAAAATTTAAAAAATGAACATCAGTTTAGAGGGCCAAATAAAAATCCTTCTCATGATCTGGGTAATACCCACGCTTCCTGACACCTGTGGCTACAAATAAGCGTTTCTAATCTCAACTAAAAGATAACTTAATCTTCTTTCCTTTCATTTATTTCTCCAAATATTTTATAAGTTCCTTAAAAGATATACGTTCCACCATATTCTAATTCATTTATGTCCGTGCGATCAGTGTAATTCTGCTTATCGCCTAACTTTGAGAATTGCTAATCATTTATTCATATATTTTAATTACCACCAAAATTATTTACCTAACATTTTATTCATGTATTAATTATTAATAATTAAAAAAGTAGATATTTGAGATGGTCCATACTGGAATCGTTCTCCCTTTTCGAAAATAAACATATGGATTTACCTTGAATTTCGAGAGTATTTATTGATGATAAAGAAAGCAGCGGATGACTAGAGGACTGAGATCATCTTTGGGTGGGGCTAGGGGTTGAACTGGTCCGGGGGTTTCCCCCACCCCGCCCCTCCCCTCCCTACCTGTAGGCCCTTCCGTTTCTCAGGATTTTTTTTATTTTTTGTAAAAATTCAT
Organism: Euschistus heros; assembly: GCA_003667255.2. Classification (NCBI taxonomy): domain Eukaryota; kingdom Metazoa; phylum Arthropoda; class Insecta; order Hemiptera; family Pentatomidae; genus Euschistus; species Euschistus heros. The sequence continues at coordinate 171,717 of RCWM02000807.1, read as the reverse complement.
TCAGGTGAATAAATTATATAAAGTAATCAGGAAAAAAAACCAAAAAGTCCGATCATAAAAAAAAAAATCACAAAAACATTGAAAAAAAGTTTTCAGTTTACTCGGATGTCAAATATTTAAAATTTACTCTGCGCTTTGCTAGAGTGACTGAGAAGTTGAAGTAGTTGTACTGGAAAATTAAAAATACCGAGGAACTTATTTGTTTAGATGATATTCACCCCAAGGGTTTTCATTGTTATGAATTATTTAGACACAGAAAATAAATAAAAATTATTTTTTTCAACTATTTTATTCATGAAATGTAAACAGATTCATATTAAATGTTCAAAGTGATTTCCTCGAGCATTAGGACAAGCGCAACATCTTCCTTTAACATAAACAGTGACCAAAATAAAAGTTTGAACTAAGGATCTCCAAACAAAGAAAAATATTTTCTATGAACATATGTCTGCTTTGTTTAGGAGATGGATTTAGATAGAATACTAATATGACATTGTTCCCCTAACGTTACATAAACTATTGACTTAAGAATTATTACTATTTGGAATTAGTATTATGAGCTCTCAATATAATCAGTTGGTTTGAGGCTTTCGCAGGGTTGCATTAAAGTGTTTTTCGCATTCCAGTTGGGGAGCTTATGGTCACTGCTTCTTGCAGATTTATAAAGCACCTTCAAGACACACAAAGGACTATGGCTATAGCTATATATGATTTAAGACCATCTACTGGCGAGTAAAGGTGAGTATTATTGTCATCTAGTTGACATTGTCCTCAACACAACTCTCAGACGACTTTATTATCAACAATGGCTACCACACCGTCCAACCCTCGATCCTATCTTGCACCCATTAATTTTTTTCATTCCATATTAATTTATTTATTACAAAAAATGCTCAAAAGTTACTCCAAAATTTTTAATAGATTTTCGGAAATGCATTGGGCAGATTTTTAGGTAAAAGAGTGGGTAGTAGGAAAGGGCATTAAGGGGGTGGTAGTGAATCATTGAGGATTGCCTTTGTTTTCTCTAAATTGAGACTTAAATTCCCTGGATATACCTGGGGAATCCCTTGCGAGAGTAGTAGCAAGAATAAGAAAGGTATAATAACTTTTTAGTAACGGTGATATTACAAATAGTAAAACTAGCTTAACACAATATAAGTTATTGATTGGAAATAGAATTTGGTGAGTAGGGTTCTATGATAAACAGAATCACAGGTATTTGTAAAATATAATAGGATTAGTATTGCAATATTATGTTGGTCGGAAGAATTTAAAGGTAGTGTGTGATTTTTACCAAAGAAGATTTAGTGGAATATCAGGAACAAAAGTCTGATTGGAAAAGACTTAAAAGAAGGAATCCTATTCAAGAAAGTTGAGGTGGGATTCTGCCAATCTTTCGAACAATTTAGACAATGTTGATAAGGTAGAAAATCATAGAAAGTAGGAAGCTGTAGAAGGAGAAGGAACTTTATTCAGTTGACGGAAAGAATTTTTTTTTTTTTTTTTTTTTTTTGAGCTGTAGGGAAAGTAGAGCTAAATAAGGAAAATGTTTAAAACCGTAGTCATTAGTTCAGACTTTATAATATATATATATATATATATATATATATATATATATATATATATATATATATATATATATATATATATATTTATGTGTGTGTGTGTGTGTGTGTGTGTGTGTTTCTTCATGTTAAAGTATATTAAAATTATACATTAAACTGGTTTTTGGAGTTTGAAGATTACAGTTTGCACTAGAAAAAATTCCTACAGGGCCCACTGTTTCCCTAATCCATCAACCTGGATACATTAATGCATGATATTGCGTACTTTCAGTATAATCCTTGGAGAATCCATCACTAAAATGTTTTTTTTTTTGTTTTTGTTTTTTTTTGCATGTCAGCTACTTTCCCTATTACAAAACTCTCTCTACAACCAGAAAATGAGGGTTTCAAATACATTTCCATCAGAGTCTTGGATTCATTTAACGAAACCTAATCAAAATAGCTGATTTAAAAAAATAAAATATCAATTTTTGAAAAATATCTTAAGACAGTATTATAGTGAATCTGAGAGAACGCATAACCATGGTGTATCTTAATAAGGACGGATTTTTCCTTCGTACCTCCATTTTCCTGTCTCAATCAATTTCGTTAATTCTTTCCTTTATCATTTAATATCAGTTACATATCTTACGACTAACATAGCGCGTTAATAAATTCCTAATATTTACGCCATGAGTTTACTGATCATTAAGATGAACATTTTAATATAATCCATTGTGAATCTGTAAGTACTTTTTTTCATTCCTATGATTTTTTTTTTTTTTTTTTTTTAATCGTTGTGCTCTAAATAAAGTGTGTTATGTAACAGTCAAACATGTAACATTTTACAAACTCTTAACAGAGCTGTTTCAGAAGATGTCAAGAAACATGTAACACAAGGATACGACTGAATTTACTTGTCCGAAAATAGTTAAATTATGTTCTAGAGATTAATAAATATTGATCGATTCACTGCTTATTATTCAAAACCTATTTACAGCATCCCTTTGAATTCCTATTAATGTGTATCTTAGTACATATAATTTCGATTCAACTATAAACAAAATGGATTCCCATAACTATAACTAATTATCTACTTCATCCCATCTCTATTAACTGTCATTTATAGCTTTTAATTGATTATCGATTATAGTATTGGAATGAAGAGTTGCTTCTTAAAACAAAAAACTAACTAAAACGTCTAAATAATTGGAAAAATTTTTGATTCAGTTATTTATTTTCTATCTCTACGTATTTCAATACATAAACTTTTTACTACTCAAACTACTCACTACTTTTTTACTACACAGATTTTTTTTTTATTTAACTTTTATTGTCTAATCCGCCACAAAGAGGGAATGGAAAAGAAGAAAAAAAGTAGCATTGAAGATTCGAGCCGATATGGAGTTTACTATCCTTAAATGAAAGCATTAAGCTCACTGTGTAAACTTTTGTTACATGGAATCTAATAGGAGCATTAAAAAATTCTTTCGATCTCAAATCCGCTTTCGCGAAAGAGCAGTCGTAATATGATTTAGCTTTACGCTTTCTCCTATACTCCTTCATCTGTTCACTTTTCAAATAACTTTCAACTTTTAAATCTAGCCCGAATGGTCAAAGGATTAATAATGGTTATGTCTCCTAATATCTTCCTCACCCTTTTTCTTTTCTTTTTCCTAAACTTTATTTACTGTCATTTTAGTTATTTTCTTATTTATATATTTATTACTTTAACAAATAAAGATTATTTTTTCTTGTCTGGGGCTATCGTGCGATGAAACAAAATAAATTGAAAAAGAGATATTGTACCTCTATGCTGTCTTTTTGATAGTGGAAAAGCGAGAAAGATTTTGAAAGCACACAAATCACTCACAAAACGTTTTTTCCCTCTCCTTCAATTGAAGAATTACTAACTTAAATTAATAAAATGATTACTAATTTTCATAATATATTGTAACAAATTAATTCGGTATTATGTATTTTTTTTTTTTGTTGGTAAATCATAATTTATTTAATAAGCTATTGATGCCAATGGGCAGCTGTTGAATAGATTTTGTCTGCATTACAAAAATCATCAGTAGATAAATTATATATTCAATAGATTTTACTGTATTCAATACTATTATATAAAACAAGCTATTTTCCGTTCGTGACAACTAACCACAAAAATGACTGTATCAATCTGTACTAAAGTTTAACATCATAAATCATCTTGTTCATGAAAAGTTTAGTAACAATAAAACACTGATTTTCTATCAAGTTTTTTATTACAAATTCGATAATTAAGTAGCTTTAAGTGAAGTTAGAAATTTGCAAGCATCGTTTTGCAAGAGAGGTTAAAATGGAACGGTGTTATATAGAGCTTGAAATTAATTACAAAGCATACATATATTCAATTAAATTCTTATTAGAAACAGAAATGTGATGGGATATGGAGTTTAAAAATCGACCAATAGATATGCATACATGGATTACCGACTCATGCATTAAATTAAAAATTGGACGTCAAGTTATTTTTTTACATAACTTTCAACTACCAAATCAGTATAATGGTAACAGGTTAAAAACCACAGCTATTTGAAAATATCATTTAGGCTGTAAAAATATATGTCTCACTAAGAAAGCTACTGGAAAAATTGTATTTATCACAAAAATCCTAATGATTCATACTAATCTACCATTTCAATCCAAACGATAAAAATTTCCAATTAGTTTCTTTTGTTATTAATATTAATGTATAGGAAAAGAATGTTAATGTCCGAAACGGAAAACCCGCCTCGGCCTCAAGAAAATGGACTGTATGGGAAAATATGAAAACGAGGTTTCGCACCTTTGGGGAGATATTATTGAGAAGGTAGCATAAACAAATAATACATAAGAAACTTCTCACCTTGTTATTGCTGCCGACGGTCTGTACAGAGGCATCCGAAATCGTTTGAATTGAGAAGGCTGTGGATTTTCATGCTGTTGTGTTTTGTGCAATTGAATCTAGTTTTTGGTGTTTTGTTTATTTCGTTTCTTTTATTTTATGTTAATTCATTGTTCGCTATTATTGTTTACAACAAAGTTTGAAGTTTCAATAACTTTAGAACATATTTTTGTTGTTTTAAGCGAATATTAGTGAAAGTAGGTCAAACTGTTAAGGTTAGGTTATACTAGATTTGAGATTTCTAGAGATTAGCCTTTCAGAAAATGGAGGAGGAGCCTCCTGGATGTACAGTCCTTAAGGACCCACGCCCATCCGCAAAAAGACCTAGGAATGGGTCTGATGTTGAAGAAGAAAATGAAGAAATTTATAGTGGTGGCTGTTTGAATGAAGCAAAGAAAATTCAGGAGAGCTTACGTAAATTCATTCGAGATTTTGATAAAAAGATGAACAACGTAACTAGAAAACATATCAATGGAGAAATTGATCGATTAATCGGTATATTGGAAACCTTAAACTCCAAGGTCAAGCAAAGTGAAGACAAAAAGAAAGAAGATTCAGTCTCGTCGCTTGTCCAAAGAGTGGTGAAGGAAACATTGGAGTCTCCCATAGTAGTCGATACAATAATAAGCAAAATCATGGAAAGGTCACATCCAAAGGTTATTCACAGCCATTCAGGGGTAAACACAGCAACCTCCGGCCCTCAATTTGCCAAGGCCGAATCCTCTGAAGGGAAGCTAATGTCGACTAATGAAGATGCAAATTTAAAGGAAGCTGAAACTTTTGAGATATACAAGAGCAAAAGAAATAGGAGAAAGGCAAAATCGCAAGAAAAGAAAACTAATGAAGAACGGAGCGAAACTGAGGACAAAATTGTTGAGATTTCTCCAAATGATAAATCTACACCAAAGAATAAACCTAAGACGTTGGCAGATATTGTTAAATCGCTGCCATTAAAGCCGTCCCTGACGTCAAGACCAGCATACTTAACAATCAGCGGCTCTGGAAAAAGCCCAGTGGATATCATAAATGGGCTCCCGTCGCCCACAAATATAGGTGTAAACGCTTCTATAGTTAGAGCGACCAAGGCGGGCTCGATTCTAGTTCGGTTAGAAGAAGAATCCCATGCAACTAAAGTCATTGGATGGCAGGAGCTGCGCCAAAATGGGCTACATGCTAAGCTAGCACTGAGGAAAAAACCTAAACTTGAAGTGAGGGGTGTGCCTCACGCATGGAACTCAGCAGACCTAGTTAGGTTTCTGTGGCAAAGAATACCTGAAAAATCGGTTCCAACTCTCCTTGTTATTGAAGATCTTCGCCCACTATTTGCTTCAGTCGCCAGGAACGGCTTAACTAAGAACTGGGTATTGGAAGTGCACCCAATGATCCGTTTTCAGCTGTTGGAAATAGGAAGTCTAGATGGAGGATGGTGGTCCATGACTTTTAAGGATTACCTGGATGCCCCTCGCTGCACCAAGTGCCAGGGCTATGAACACACCAAGGCCACTTGCACTGCAAACTCAGTGGTTTGCATTTGGTGCGCAGGAAGTGGCCATCTAATGAAAGAATGTCCAAAGAAGAAAGTATTGGCCGACCCAACCTGCATTAATTGTAAACGGGCGAATGCAGATCATAGTAAAACAAAGCACAAGGCTGGCAGTCGGGAGTGCCCTGTGCACTTAACATGGTGCAAGGAAATAGCGAAACGTACCTATTATGAATAGAATTACCATCCTTCAGCTCAACATGGGTCGCCGAAGAGTAGTGGCAGACGAGTTGCGAGCTCTTTCTCGACGCTACGACATGATGGTAATTCAGGAACCGACCAGCCATAGGAACTTGGTCACGGGGTTTGGTCTCACGTCAAGAGTTATAGCTCTGAGCAGTGGAGAGAGGAGGCCTAGGGCTGCTATAGTGGTCAACAATCCAAATCTTGACGTGATGTATCTTAGACAATATTCTACGGCTGATTGTGTCGCATGCTACGTAAAGTGGGGCAGTTTATCTTTTACGATGATCTCGGCTTACCTGCCTAACGGAAGTAATATAGAGGAAAGTATTTCTGTCATGGAAACGATCACATCTAGTTGCAGGAATGTGATCTTATGCTCGGATACTAACGCTTGGAACACGGTTTGGGGTTCCAATCGAACAGACCGACGAGGGGCTAAGCTTGGTGATTTTATAGCAAGGAGCCAGTTAGTAGTAGTCAACAACATCTCTTCCACTCCCACTTTCTCAGGGCCAATGGGTGAAAGTTCGATTGATGTGACATTGGCATCAACGACATTAGTACGACACATTGTTGACTGGAACCTCAGATCTGAAACTAGTTCTGACCACAAAGTCCTGGAATTCAGTCTAGTGCAGGATATGCCAGATTTTCACGATATTGACAAGGGTTACGTAACTCGAAGGAATGACTGGAGCGTCTTCAAATGCATGCTGGAGGGAGAAATTGCCGACGAAGAATGGGAATCGGTGGAAACGGAATGTGCTGACGATCTGGACTATAGAGTCTCTAAAATAACTAATACAATTCTTGACGCAGCTGAAAATTCTCCAACGGCGAAAGGCCAGAGCTCGACTAGTTCCATGGTGGACACCGGCCTTAACTACAATGAAGAGGGAAGTCTACAAGGCACGAAGGTTGTACCAGCGATGCAGATATGAAGAGAGGCGTATTGCACTTCGTAATCAGTACAAGGCCAAAGCTAAAGAATATCGAAATGAAGTGCGTTTACAAAAGCGGAGGTCCTGGGATGAATTCATTGTCGAAGAATCAAGGAAGAATCCATGGGGAATTCCATACAGAGTTGCTCTAGGAAAACTAACTCCTTTGCAAACATTGGCAGCCCTCAAGCATGTAGATGTTCAGGCGACTACCCTCGAAGAAGCAGCGACCATTTTTATTGAGGCTACATATCCTAAAGATGATCCGTCGGAAGATAATGAAGAGGAAGAATTAGTTAGACGCACAACTACTTACCCACCTGGAACAGACTTCTGCCCTCCATGGGATATTTACGATCTTCGTATTGCTGTTGATAGGCAGAAAACCGGTCGTGCCCCGGGGCTCGATTCTATAGACGCTGCGATCTTGAAAAATAGTATCCCCTATATGGAAGATATATTATTAGGAATTTTCAATGACTGCCTAGATAGGGGGTATTTTCCGAGAAGCTGGAAGGTGGCAGATTTGAGACTACTCTACAAGGGAGGGAACAAGGATAAGCAGCTTCCTAAGTCGTATAGACCTATATGTCTTCTTCCCGTGATGAGTAAGGTACTGGAGAATCTTATTATGATAAGACTACAGCCGATACTTAGAAAGGCAAGCCATCCACGGCAATTTGGCTCTACAAAAGGTAAGGGAACTACAGATGCTATACTCAGAATTCGCGCCGATGTCGAACAGAGGAATGAACGGTATGTTATGTTGTTGCTCTTTGATATATCCTCTGCGTTTGACAGCGTTTGGTGGCCACGTGTACTCCAACAACTACAGAAATACGAAGCCCCCAGTAACTTATATACTCTCATAAGCAGCTACCTTCAGAACAGGACTGTAAAGGTCCGAGGAAGTTCTTATGAGAAAGAAGCTTCTATAGAGAGGGGATGCCCACAAGGATCAGTTCTTGGCCCAGCTTTATGGAAGCTGGTTTTTGATGAAATACTGGGTGTGCTCGAGGAACAGCATTTCTCTGCCACGGCCTACGTCGACGATTTAGCTGCTATAGTGGCCTCCAACAGTAGGTCTGGAATAAAAGAAGAGGCACAACGGTGCGCCACCCTGGTAGGACAATGGTGTAAAAGTAAGAAGCTGAGAATGGCAGTTTCAAAGACACAGGCTATTCTACTTAGAGGAAAAACGGATAGGGCACATCCTATAAACATATGTATAGAAGGCATCAGAATCCGTCCCAGTGAGGAAGTCACCTATCTGGGAATAAGAATCGGAAGAGGATTTAATGTGACCCCTCATTTGGAATACTTAAGAAATAGGGTGGCACTAGCCTTAAACGGTCTTAGCCGCGTCGGGGGTGCATTTTGGGGCCTTAGATACCCGGCTACGATGACGATATATAATGGAGTGATTTTGGGTATCCTAAGATACGCAACACCCGCCTGGTACCAGAACCTTTCACAGCGGCAAAAGAGCAGATTGGCAACCATCCAGCGAACGGCTCTGCTCAGGGTAACCAAGTCTTACAGGAGTGTGTCTCACGAGGCGGCACAAGTTTTAGCTGGAGGAATACCTATCGACCTCTTCTTACGAGAAGAAGTGTTGAAGGATAAGTTCAAGAGAGGGGACTCAGCTGGTCTTCCGGAGAACATACGAGCGAGAATCACAGAAGAACCCAGAAAATGGAAAAAGATTATCCGAGATCATTCTATAGATACGTGGAATCGGCGGTGGGTGGCAACTTCGAAAGGTGCTACCTTGAGAAAATACTTTCCCAGCGTTCAGGCACGTTTACATGCAACATGGGTAATCCCGGATTACTGGATATCGCAATTTCTCACAGGACATGGGGGTTTCCGGGCTAAACTCCATAGCCTTGGTGTAGACATAGATCCCTTATGTTCTAGATGTGGAATTCCAGAAACTGCTGAGCACATCATTATGAATTGCACAGCCTTTGAAGCTCTAAGGGTCAAACTACTGAGGGAAACCGGACTATATGTTCTCTCGGAGAATGATTTCCCTCAGCTGATCACAGAAGAAAACTACCCGCACTACAAAGCTTTTGTATACGGGTGGAAGACTGCGATTGGCTCATCCCATTTCAATCTCAGTAGAAGAGGACATATTCCTGGGAGGCCGCCTGACAGCGGAGGAGCTGAGGAAGAAGATGACAGCCTTGGAGCAGCCTAAGATTAGATTTCTCAGTTACCTTGATAAATTGTTATGGTGTTCATTGCTATTATGTTTATTATTATAGTTTATTATTATTATATGTTTATTATTATTATTATTATTATTATTATTATGTTATTATAGTTTTTGGTATCGTGGTTATTGTTATTGTAGTTATTGTTATTGTGTATATGTTGTATTTATATATTGTTTATATATTGTTATTGTGTATAATGTTACATTGTAATTATATGGATATGTTTTGATATTTTGGCAATATTAAAAGTTAGTATTGCCTAAACCTGTATTGCCTGAAGGCAAGGAAGGGCGAACAATAAATAAAAAAAAAAAAATCCGAAATCGTTTGGCGAATGCTTCTCTCAGGCTGCAATATTTGTTCAGGCTCTCCTCCTCTTATATCACCACTCATTAAGGGAAGAACTAAATGTTTAATGACTGACATAGGAAATAATATCACTTTTAAAAGAGGAACAGGATCCTGGAAGACTATTTTGTCTTGGTCAAAAAAGTGATGGAAGACCATGAGGTCTTGGGCAATGTAAATAGGTGCGTACTGGAGCACAGAATCAAGAAGAAAGAGGAATATTCTAGTAGGGATTAGCGCAGATAAGGGCTAGTTACCTAGAGGTCTATAGAGTGGGTCTATATAAACGATACACTAGATCTTTTCTCTTCCCCCCCCTCTCAAAAAAGCGTCGATTGGCGCGAACACACCGCCCACCAAAATTGGGATGTTGCCCAATTTTATTCCAAAAGTTATACAATGAAAATGGTGGGCAGGCAGCAAAGAATTTATACAATAAAATAAAGAAACGCAAGCTCAACTCGAGTAAAGAGGGAGATAAAGACAAAAAAAAAAAATAAAATAAAAATATTGTAACATGAATGGGAACACAATTATACAATGTAAAGAAAAGGAAACAGCCCAACTGGGCAACAATTATATAATGTAAAGAAAATAAAACAGTACTCCTGGGTAATCAATTATACAAAATAAATAACATGAACTAGCATAACTGAAAAACGATTATACAATGCAAAAGGAAGTCATTCTGGAAGCGGAATGAGCTTGTTCATAGATCTAGTGAGAGTTCTGGTAGAGGTCTCAAAGGTGGCTGCTCGTGAAACACCATCAGGCTTGAGCTCAGAAATAAGAGCTAAAGGCCGGGAGAGTGAGGAGCTGTTCAGTCCCTTGCTCACAACAACGTCGCCCTGTTTCTTGGTTCCACAACGGCGCTTGGAATTTGAAGTCCACTTACAATGTTGTGAATTATAATTTAGAATGGCGTTGTCAAGTATGCCGCCCACCCTGAGGACCTCCAGGCTACCGAGGAAAGGAGTACGGCAACAAGGCAGCTTTGCCGACTTATCGGCACGGAGATTAAGGAGAGACCCAGAAAAATGTTTGAAGGTATGGTCAGGTTCATTTGCGATGAGCGCAATGGGAGTAGACTTAAGATCCGGGAATGGCTTGGTGCTTAAGTCGGTGTCACGATAAGGAGGAGGCCAATGCTCCTGGCAATTCGTCAAAGAGGAGGGATCTTGAGTCCCTAAACGGAAATTGTTGGTCTGCGCGTAATGAGTACGGGTAAGGCCCCTAGTGTCAATATGGGCATGATTAGCGAAAGAAGAAACATCGGTAAACCCTACTGGGGAGAATTTGTCGAATATTGAAATTTTAGAGCGTACAGACCCTTTGATATCTAAAACTGGTGGTTTTAAAAAAGTAGGTTCAATAGGATTCGAGACCGGAATTTTACTTGTTACTCTATCTTGGTTACTATGTGTGTATACTGGTTTTTTATTATTTTTATTTTCAACAGAAAGGCATTTTGGACAATCTTGATTGGCTAAAGAATAGTGACTGTTTGAGGATGAGATGTAATTATCCTCTTCTGTAAGGGAAATGAAAGACCTTTCATCAGATGAATCACTAACATTTTTATCAGCCCCACTTGTTTTATTGATGTTATTAAATTTTGAAACTTGATTTAAGTTTAAAAAATCACCCTGATTATTCATTTGTATTTCCTGGGGAACATTGTCACGATTTAGTCTGTGACTACATGTATTGGTTATAATAAACGGGTCAATGTTTTCTGAAATGTCAGAAACATTTGAGTGTTTATGGTCTGTACTCAGGGGTTGTTCAAATGGAATATTTTCAGTTTTCGAAGAATCATGGAAATCTTGGGAAATCTGGCAAACAGAAATTAAAGAGGTAGTGAATTCTTTCCGCGACGGGGTTTGGACAGGACCTATGATTGTCCAACCAAAAATGGTACTGACAGCAATTGGACCAATAGAGCTTGGAATAAACGGGTGAGGCAATAATAATTGCGGGTATACATCGGCACCTAAGAGGAGGTCAATCTTGTCTGATCGATGAAATTCAGGATCGGCCAAACGCAAATGTTCAAAGGCGCGAGCAATTTCTGGAGTAAGGTTCTTGGGAGGCAACTGGTTAGCGATGTGAGGAACCACGGACGGGTTGGCAAAAATGTGCCTCTGAGAAATTGTGGAGAAGATGTGACACGAGACTGTGCCAGGAGAATTGGAAACACGCCCACCTATACCTGAAACGGTAATGGGCATATCCTGGATTTTTTGACCTAATTGGTCAAAGAGGCGCTCGGAAATAAATGATAGCTGCGACCCCGGATCGATGACCCCACGGACTGGAACGTAACCCAAGTGAGAATTAAAGATTCGTGCACGGAAGGCACCTAGGAGTGAAGTCACGTGACTTCCGGAAGTACTACAACTCAGAGATAAGGAGGCGTCAACTGGTGCTTGACCAGTGGAAGCGGATGCTGGTTCACTTGAAATGTGATCAGCATGAGCTGAAGCGCGACTAGGCGCGGAATTCAAATGGAGATTTGAATTTACTGCTTTGACGGGATGCAAAAGTGTGTGATGCTCTGGTGAATTACACTTACGACACGAAAATTTGGAGTTGCAATTACCCTTAAGGTGCGGACCCAAACAATTAAAGCACCGTTTATGCCTTTTGAGGCAATCAATTTTTTGTTCTCGAGTGAGATGAGAAAATTCGAAACAGGAAGATAAGGAATGCGGCTTACGACAGAGAATGCATTTAAGGTTAAAAGAATTAGAAGGTGCGGCCCGAGTTCTATCTGATGGTGAAGTATCAGGACTAGTGCTAGCAATTAGCGAATTAACTTTAGTGTTTCTATGTAGATTGATGGGGGAGAAATAATCTCCAGGGTTTTTGAATTTGTTTGATAATGAAATTTAGCAAGTCATCGAAAAGCGGAACTGATTTAGCAGAATTTTGATCCTCGAAAGCCTTAGATGTGCGGGGGTCTAGATTATTTAATGCGAGGGTTAACAAAATAAAATTTGCTAAATCGTCGATTGGTAGCGCCTTGATAGCCTGCACCGAATTTTGATGTACCTCAAGAAAAGTTTTTAAGTTATTTAATGAATTTGAATTGACGGGCTTAAAGTGTAAGATTTGGTTCAGATATGCCTGGACTATCCTCCTGGGGTTTGGGAACCTGTGTACTAGAGCTGAAAAAGCAAGGTCGTAATTTTCGGCTGTGAGTTGAAAGTTAGAAATTGCGGAAAGAGCACTCTCCTTTAAATTGGATCTTAAATAATGAAAGCGCTGTATGGGGTTAGAGTCGGGTTGTCGTGAACAAGGGCCGTGAACAACGAGAAAAATTCAGGCCACTGCTGTATGTCGCCTGAAAAGGTTGGTAAATTGATAGGTGGTAAGGAGAAAGCACTTTGAGCCAAATGAACAGGGCTGGCAACCGTTGTAGAAGTTGCAATAGGTTCTTCTTTTTTCAATTGTAAATATTTAGATTTAATTTTGGTTAACACACTATTGAAAGCAATTGCAGGGGCTTGAGTATCCACATGATTTTGTTTGGATAAGAGAGCATTAAGGTCACTTAATTTTTCATTCACCCCCTCAAATTTGACTTGAAGGGAGGGTAAATCCTCGTAATGCACTTGGACAGTAAAAATATCCGAAAGAGTGGAACCCTTAATTTCATCGTATCTACTAGTTATATCAGCAAATATCGTTTCCCTCTTTGCCAATAGTTGTGCTTGAATAATGATATTTTTGTCTTCTATAGGCATTGTGAAAAATAGAGAATAAATAAATACAGCAATGTCTTAATATATATAAATTACGCAATAAAACTACTGAACCGATTTAATCAAATTTGCACACCGTGTGTGCAGTTTGATCCAACAAAAAAGATAGGATACCTTATATCTTAATTATAGTCGCAATATTATTTGTATATTATCTGCAAGTCACAATTATCTGTTAGCTCTATACGATTCTAACATATGGCGGTACAAGGTTATACTATTATATAAAAGGACAAGCAATGTTTCGTTTGTGTTCACTAACCGCCAAAAACTACTGAACCAATCTCTACCAAATTTTGACAATAAAAGGAAATTATAATATAAGGCACAGAAAGGGAAAGGAGAAAAGTTGCCAAATTGATTACACTAATTATTACGTAATTGTAACTGACGCCAGAGTACAGCAAGATGGCGAAGATAGTTACGAGACGAAGTAACGAGTACGTTACTAGAGTGGGGGGTGGGGATGGTGACGTCAGATAACAGCTGACTGCTTGAAGATGGCCGACTTGGTCGGTTTTATATATGTAATTATTGGAAGTTATAAAACTTGGACAAAAAATAGGCCAAACCTTGCAATTTATACAAGTTTTAATGTAAAAATTTTTAATATTAATAAAGCACAGAAAAATGAGTGAGTGGGTGATTACTCGCCCCAAAACTGCAAAATCACTCGTTTCAAAGTTGAACAATGATATATACGGCCCGGATCGGACCAAAAATGTATAGGAAAAGAATGTTAATGTCCGAAACGGAAAACCCGCCTCGGCCTCTAGAAAATGGACTGTATGGGAAAATATGAAAACGAGGTTTCGCACCTTTGGGGAGATATTATTGAGAAGGTAGCATAAACAAATAATACATAAGAAACTTCTCACCTTGTTATTGCTGCCGACGGTCTGTACAGAGGCATCCGAAATCGTCTGGCGAATGCTTCTCTCAGGCTGCAATATTTGTTCAGGCTCTCCTCCTCTTATATCACCACTCATTAAGGGAAGAACTAAATGTTTAATGAGTGACACAGGAAATAATATCACTTTTAAAAGAGGAACAGGGTCCTGGAAGACTATTTTGTCTTGGTCAAAAAAGTGATGGAAGACCATGAGGTCTTGGGCAATGTAAATAGGTGCGTACTGGAGCACAGAATCAAGAAGAAAGAGGAATATTCTAGTAGGGATTAGCGCAGATAAGGGCTAGTTACCTAGAGGTCTATAGAGTGCGTCTATATAAACGATACACTAGATCTTTTCTCTTTTCCCTCCTCACAAAAGCGCCGATTGGCGCGAACAATTAACAAATCGCAAAGTTTTATTTGTATTTATTATATTGGCACTACAGTCCTCTAAGGACTCGAGTCTCCTCCACAGCCAACCTCTTCGATCTTACACTTTCCCTCCATCCCTGAACCCCCAACCGCCTCAGACCTTACTCCACATCGTCCACCCATCTGATTCGAGGACGTCCCCTCCTTCTCCTGCCATCCGGTTTCCCGTATAGCATTTTATTTGGCATCCTTTGGTCGGTCATTCTTTCGACATTACCTAACCATTTTGTACGTGCTCTTTTTATCATCGCCTCGATGTCGGGTTCCCCAAACAGGTTTATGGTCCCTTCATTCTTTCTTCTCCTCCAAGATCCATTCTCAAAAACTCCGCCCCATATTCTCTTCAACACCTTCCTTTCCCAGGTGTTAAGCATCTTTTCTTATTTTGTTGGTAAGAGCCGTGTTTCACAACCATACATTACCACTGGTGTTGTGATGGTCTTGTAAATATGAATTTTTAGTGTTTTAGATAAAGAACCGAAGTTGAGCATATTTTGAAGAGAGAAATCTGTTCCCTTCTGCTATTCTGGCTTTTTCATGTTAACTGTTTTATTATCGTTCATTGCAAGACCCGTTTAATAGCTGAGTCTTCGAATTCTTGGAAGGTACTTGATAACGCTGTTTGGGTAATAGAAATTGTGACCACATCATTGGCATATGCAGGGCGATTATGTATACTCCCCCCTGGATTTGTCCTAATACCACGGGTAGCTGCTTCCAGGGCTATATTAAAAAGAAGTGGAGATAAAGTATCACCCTGTCTTATTAACACCAACTTTGTCAGACTGCGATTTTACATACTTAACTCTGCAAGTAGTCTTCATTACCGTCATTTTTGTCAGTCTGACTAGTTTCTTTGGTATGCCTATATCTACCATAACGGTCGGTCTCTGTCTGTCCACACTATCATATGCCTTCTTAAAATACACAAAGAGAAGATGCGTTTATACGTTGAATTCCTGGCACTATTCCTTTGCCTGTCTCAGGGGGAATATCAGGCCAACTGTTTATCTTCCAGGCCTGAAGCCTATTTGGTATTCTCCTACAATGATACAATCGCAAGGTTAGAGTTACAAAAACGTTGTAGTGAATCTTCTGAATTTTTCTCTCACGGTCATTTGTAAGGCTTTCCAGAACTGGAAACCCTAGCAATCAAAATATTCTTATAATATCGGGAGACAAAACTCGAATGTAATAAATTTGGATGTCTCATGAATTATTTTTTCCCTGATTGTATACTTTCAACAATACAGGATTGTTGTTGATAAATAAATAAAACTTCAATAATAAATTAAAATTATCTTTGTTCTGTACTTATTAGAGCGGGCGAAGCCACGACGGAGAATGCTAGTTACTCAATAAAGAATTAATTTGACCAGGTTCTATATATTTTTTTCATTTATGGCGCTACGTTTAAGTCGGAGCATAGCCTGCAACAACGTCGAACCCCTGATCTCCCGATCCAGAGCTGGTGCCTTCCATAGTAATAAATAAATAGCTTCCTCGGGATTTCATCCGGATTTATCCTTACAACCATACGTTTAGGTATGGTATCCGCATCGATTATGAATCCGTAATGAAGTAGTGGAGTTAAGATTTATTAGAGACATGCTTCTTATTGAGTTAGGCTTTTACTATATCTATTTTCATATCTTCCTCTCTATCTATAACCTTTTCTTCTTTCGTTTTATCCATCCTTTTTGCTTTGTTTTATTAATTTTACTTCTTTATTTTGATATGCAGCAGGCGGGGGATCCTCAACTCTAAAAAAAAATAATTAGAGCCTCTAAAATTCCTAAATACCACTTGAAAATGGTTTAACAGGGTTGAAAATGGTAAAAACCCTGTATCGTTCCAACTGCGTTATTCCCTTAACTATAGCGCAGCTAATTTGATTTGTTTGTTTGAGATTTTTCTGAGGGATCAATGAAAATATATATATATCGATTTTGCAGCAACTAAATAAATAAACCGATTTATATCTTCCCACACCTTTTTCGCCACCATACGCCACGCCTTTTTTTATCTTCCATACTAGTTTCAGTGAGAGAGCCGCATTCTTAGACGTCCGCAACGCTCTTCTTACATATGCCCGATTGGTATCAAGTTGGTGATGCAATCTGGCTTCTTCAAGGTCCCCATATCCACATCATTGAGTTATTTTATAGTCATACTAGCCAATGAAATTTTCTCTGATAAATGGTTCAAAAGGGATCACGTGCTCTTGGATAAATACCAATCATCAAAATGTTATAAATGTTGGCAAAGGAGAAAACGTTTAAAACTGAACAGAATAGCAATAATGCTCATAATGAGCCGCATGAAGCTATTCTCACAGAGCTCTGTGTATACCTACTCAACTTAGATAACATATAACAATTTATTTATAATTTTTTATCGTCTCAACGCCATCAAGATTGACGAACAATATTACCTTGAAAAAACATTCTTACGTTTTTTTTATTTTTATACTTTTCGGGTTAAATGTAATACTGCTATACATATAGCACTGTTTAATTAAATAATACAAACAACCCAAGTATTATCTCACAAAATTCTTTAGTGGTTGTATTGTTCACAGTCCCCTTTGTTCAGTTAATTCGACTATGACATTAATGCTCGCCTACGCAGATTCTAAATCACATGTGATTTTCATTGCCTAAGGAAGGCCACTTGCCAACTCTGTTTCATGATTAATTCGCATATAAGATAATTGAATCTGTTTTTTTCGTATTCTATAATAAAACATTGTCCTTTCATAAGCAAATTGTAATATTTCATTATGATAAATAGAAACATTATCTAAATTAGTAAACGTTAAACCGTTGAGAGAAATGTTTTTTTTTTTGTTGTTGTTTTTTTTTATGAATTTTCGCTCTCCACACTTATTTATCAAACAATTCGAACTTTCAGAACATCCATGTTTCATTACAGACCTAGCTACCATTGATGTGTTTTTGTTTAAAAATCATTATTACGTCATTTCAGTCAATCTATATGTATATTTGCTATATTCTTATTGTACAGTTGTGAGTCTATAAATAATATTTAAAGATGGTTTAATATTCAGGACTTTTTAGAAGTAAATAAAACTTTTATACGTTCTTCGACCTCTGTTCAAGTTTTAAGCTCTTTGATAACTGTCCCCTACAGGAAACTTTAACAACATGTCCCCTAAGTCAAACATCAAGATTGGTCCACGTAAGCCCCCAAAACTTAGATGTGAATGGGAAAGTTATTCCAAGGGATCTAACAATTGTCACAGTTCTACTCCGTCTCTTGATTCATCGCTAATGCTTTCTTCCTCTGTTTCGCAATCGGAATAAACATTGTTGTCACCAATCTAAATACTCCTAGTTGTATGATGGAATTTCCGATTTCGTATGCGATGTATTTTCGCATGTTTACGATCCAATATACATGTATTTACTTCCAGTTTAACATTGGTAAAATTTTACAGTTATATAAATTTATAGACACTTCTTGTTTGATACTAAAAATATACATGAATCTTAATAAACTGACTAAATGTTTAAAATTACTTGATTTTTTTTTTTAATCTTTAAATATTGAAACACTTGTATAGCCTATCCTAGATTTCAATCACACACTCGTAATCCTAAATTTCAAGTTTCAATTCCGAACATCACACTTCACTATCCAACAATGTAACCGTGACATCAACATTGGAGTGCGGAATCTATTGTATTGGGGCCTTTATAACAGGGTTGAGTCTTGGACTTGGATTTGGACCGGGTTAGCCAGCTCCGTAAATTCCTATCTTCTATATACCCAGGAATGTTTCCCGACCTCGAAAAGTCCCATCCTCTAAAGGTGAATACATCTCACATCCCGACTTATCTTTGCACCTTACTCACACGTACGCTGATGACATGTGTAAAATATCCCAAACCTTCAAGAAATATGGGACTTCCTGTACTACTGTATCATGTACTGTATCATTCAGTGAGAATCCATTAACCACTGTTGAACAAATCCGCTACCTAGAATTCCACCTGGACAACCGTCTTACTTGGAGTACACATACAAGACTTAATCAAAAAGAAACTGTTTATAGTTTTCAACTTCTTCAACATTTACTAGACAAACTTTCAATTCAATGTACTCATCTATGGCTCTTTCCTTCAGGGCAATGCGAATGATCAAGGTTATCTAAAAAAAAAAAAAAAAATAATAATAAAAGGATGTTTTACTCACGTTTTGGATTCAATTATTTTTTACTCATTATTCTTCGGAAAAAAATGTAAGTCAGCGTGTATTAACCATACTGTCTCAATTTTTTTTTTTTTTTTTTTTTTTTTTTAATAATTCGTTTGAACTAAAAACCACATTTTACATGCATCTATATTATAATTCAACTGGTTGCTGTACCCGATATTATAGTTGTAGCGAATATTGCTGAATACGCATTTGATGATTCCCTTAACCAGTTTATACTACATTTATGTAGAACAACTCAGAAACTCAACCTATTAGTGAACGACTATAGATTGAAAATACGAAGAAATGAAGATAAAATCAGATATTTTATCTGTATATTAAGGAGGAATTATAATTTTTACAATATTGTAGAGCATTATGAAAAATTTAGTAGAATCTTAAAGATACATAAAGGATATATAGGTACAATAATGAAAAAGATATGGAATAAAGAGCTCACCAGCTCAGTCCATTAGCTTTATTTTGATTTAAAAAAGGCTTACGATGCTGGGGGTATCGAAGAGATTGATTATTCTAGTGAATATGTGCTATATATCTAAGCTCTAAACATTTCATAAATACGAAGTCGGTTACTTTTTCTTCCATAAAATTCGAGGTTAATGATGGTTTCAAAAATTAATACTTCCTTTCTCCACTTATATTTATTTAACACTAGAATTAGTCATAACGAAGGTAATTTGTATTGAAAAATAATTGATACGGGAGATAAAATTTTTGCTCTGTTAAGATTAAAATTTCTGCTGATTATATGGTAACTGATGAGAATAATGAAAATAAGGATAGTGGTTTCCTTAGAACACAACACTCATAAAACCCAGAAATAAAATATATCAAGTAATAAATACTATACCTATTATAGACCTAAAACCCTAATCTGGCCCGTTCTCATATACTCGTCGAAATGTTTAACGATGGCGGAAGTCTGGTGAGATTCTGAAAAGGAATTTTGAGGCTCTGTGTGACAACGCTGTAAGGAGATTGCGAAAAAACGCTGAGCTTACTGACCTCTGTAAAGACCAGAATATTCTGTTGTTCATATAATCCATACGTCTGAGAGCGGCAGGGTGTGAGCAAGAATGAGTGATAATGAAATCCCCAAAAGGCTCCCCGATGAAAAGATTTTTGAACGCCAAAAAGTGGGTGGATGTCACTTGCGGTGGGTGGATTTTGTAACTGAAGATGAGCAAAAAATGCTGGTGATCAGAAATTGGGAGAGCAGCATCAAAAGTGCGATACGTAAGCAACCTTGTCTAAGCAAAGATCCAAGGTTTATATCCGATTAGCGTAGCATGGAATGAAAATTTATTTAATTCTTTGCTTTCACCCTCTCAACTAGGAAATTCCTTTTTTCAGAGACCGAATCTAGGGGTTAGAAAAAATACATATAAAAGTTAAAATGAGCTGTGATAAGTCGTTGGGTTTCTAATAAATTGATCACAGTTAAACTGTTCGGTAAACGTTCAAATAGTTGACTGAGCCTTTGGTACAAGGATTATGTCAGACCTGATCTTGTGGATTTCGGATTTCATAGGTAGAAAGGGGGTAAAGAGAGGCGAATGCCTTGTGATGGTTTTTAGAAAGCCTTTACTCACATTTTAACCAGTCCTGATTTGCAGAAGACACAGTAATTTTAAAAAGAGATGAACCCATTACAGTTAAATAAAACCTGCTACACAAACCTTTCAACAATACGGGTAAAATTTTTTGACTAGGAAAACCTTTGAAAAATATGAATAAATTAAGACAAATCACAGAACACTGTATTTAATCCTAGTACAGGAACAGAATGGTTTAGTGGAGCCCCAAAGCTCAACTATGTATGTCCAAATGGGTCTAATTACTGTCAAATAAATAAGTCTTTTGAAATAAATTAGGAGCTTTGAACGTTTGTCTAGTAAATGTTGGATTAGTCGAAAACGATAGCCAGTTTCTTGTATTTTAAGTTTCGTATGAGGATTCCAAGAAAGTCATTTGTCCAGATAGAGCTAGGTAGCGGATCTATTCAACGGGAATGTGGTTACCTCAAAAGTATTATTATAGGTTTAATGATATTTTTTCTCTTAATATCATTTTACCCAAACCATGGACTCACATTAATTAATAACGTCACATAAAGTATTCACCCATCCCTATATTTCTACAATTATTTTTTTCTTAGTGTAGGACGTTCGTTTTCGTCTCTAGCTGAACGTACACAGTAAATATTTTAACAGCGTGAAGGTCCTCAATGTGGCTGTTGTCAGCGCCCCAGTTCCAGAATCCTCTTTCAAACAGAATTGTTAAAACTATCGCAAATGAATAAGTAATTCGCTTTGAATATAAAAGTTTAAATAATGGAAAATGCAGGCTTCCTATACCTCAAAGGATTCATTATTCATTTTCTCTATAACAAACAATAAGCCAATTTTTTAAAGTATTAAAAGATAGCTGAATAAAACGACCGTATGATTCTTATCTAAATAAAACATTTGTTTCAACCTTTCTGTATAAGGTAGCAAATTAAATAAGTGGGATCGTCGAACAGGATCTTCTTTTTTCAGATAAAGATTTGCGTCAGATTGAAGTAACCTTGTGTAACAAGAAATAATTTTTAAATAACCAGCTCAATATAATAATAATAATAATATATATATAATATACATAATAATAATACATATATATATATGTATAACAACCAGCTCAATCCATTTTTATAAATTTTACAGGAGGGACGAAATACATTTCACGCTCTGCCCATTCGCTTTTTTTTATAAAAAAAAATAAATTTTTTGTTCTGACAACCTTTAATGTATGATTTAAAATCGTTATTGTTATTAACATTATCAGTACTCCCTGATTATTTTTTAAACAAAAATAATTTAATTTAGCTGGCTTTAAAAAAATTTTTTTTTTTTTTTGTTCTTCATCCTTCCTCTCAGATTTCAATTAAATTCACGTATTTTCTCAATTTTCTGCCATGTATTTACCAAGTTAATTATAAGTTGGTAATCAAATAAATTAAAAATATCCATTAAAAATATTATATTAGTATATTTTTTTTTTTTTTTGTTCATCTGAATGTACAAATAAATTAAAAATATCCAAATAAATTGACAAAAATTCTTTAAAAAAACAAAAAATAAATTTAGTATTGTAGTAATTATGCAAGTAGATAATGGAAAAAATTGAACATTAGACTTATTTGTAACAGATTAAAATGTCACTATCAAAAACCTAAAGGTAAAAATGATATTGCAGATGATATTGTACTCATAGCAGGCATGGAAGTTCAAATGCAGCAAGCAGTGACGGAATGAGAAGCTAAGCTGGAATGGACAGGTATAATCAACAAAAGAGGAAAATAATGCATATAGGCAAGGAACATGAAGCTTTTGAAATACACTGCGAATGGAATTGGTGGGTGATTACCAGGTATGCAAGTTTAAAATGTCGTTTTAATTCCAATAGAATGCGCTCTTAGCCTATTGAAGGATTTGCTTATCTCTAAACGCTATTTTGTTTGTTAGTCATTTGTTTACAAAAGTCAGTTGTTTTTAAGTCGTTTACGTGGACGTATCATACCTTTCTTTGGTGTTAAAAATGTCTAATTTTAAGCCAAATAAAGAGCATTTGCGGCATGTCATGATTTTATTATTTAATCAAAAGAAAAAGGCATCTGAATGTCATCGAATTCTTGTTGAGACTTATGGCGATGTTGCTCCAACCGTCAGGACATGTGAACGTTGGTTTCAAAGTTTTAAACGTGGTGATTTTGGGAAGAAGACAATGCTGTGTGTGTGGTGGGATCAGAAGGGAGTAGTCTACTACGAGCTTCTCAAACCCGGCGAAACAGTCAATACTGAGCGCTACCGACAACAAATGATCATTTGAGTCACGCATTGATCGAAAAACGCCAAGAATGGGCTCACAGGCACGCCAAAGTCATTCTTCAGCATGATAACGCTCCTGCACATTCAGCCAGATTGACTAAGGAAACGATTTCTTCGCTTGGTTGGGAACTCCTACCCCACCCGCCGTATTCACCTGACCTGGCGCCTTCTGATTATCACCTCTTCTCATCGATGGGACACTCATTGGCGGAGCAACACTTCAACAATTTCGAAAACGTACGAAAATGGCTCGATGAATGGATTTCAAATAAAGATGAAGCATTCTTTTGGAATGGTATCCATATATTGCCCGAGAGATGGACAAAATGTGTAGAAAGCGAGGGTCAGTACTTAAAAAATATATTAAACTTTTTTTTAAATTACTGTGTATATATTTTAAGAAATAAACGACATTTTAAACTTGCAAACCTGGTATTCTATCTAGGGACAATGATTAGCAGGAATGGAGGGTTGGACTAAGATATTTCTAACAGAATAACAATGAAAACTCATTCTACCTACTTTATCATTGAGTGGTCATAGGGAAATAGATATAAATGTTAAAATACATTTTTTTTTTTTTTTAATAACGCCAGCGCACCCAGTTATATGGAAATGAATGTTGGATACCTAAGCAGAGTTGTAGCAGAAATTAATTATCATAATATAATATGGTAAGTAACTGGTCAAACAAGAAGAGATTGTATAAATGAGAGAACGCTGGAAGCCCTCCGGTTTTTTTTTTTTTAATTAAGTGTGACCCTTAATAAAATGGTTCGGATATTATTTGAAGCAAGGGGTGGCCAAGAGTGCATTGGATTGATCACTTTTCCAGCAAAGGCCAGAACACAAGTAGCTCAATTCCATAAAGGCGGTAGAAAGAGATCTGGGAGACTAATGCACATCCACATTACAGAGCAAGGTAAAGAAGAAGAAACCACTGATTATGCTTCTTTGTTGGGGCTTACCATCCTTTTGTACTTAACTAGGGCCGGAAGAATGGATTTTCCTACAGGTTACCAAACTAATCTAGGTAAGTTCAAGATCCCTTTCTGAGGTCCGTCATGAAATAAATTTTAATCCACCCAGGTGGGATTCCAAGCCACGACCTTCTCTACCGAGCGCACTAAGACCCTCCCCCAGACGCGCTCTACCGTCAGGCCCTCTAAGGGTAAAGCTAGAGGTTAAGTATTTAATTGGTACATAGTTATGATATAGAAATACATAACGAAGAAAGTTTAAAACAAAAGAAGTTTCCTTTTGTTCATTAAAAGTCAAATAAAACCTTATAAGTCATACCTCTCTCGTGCTCCTCAAATCGTTATAAATAAAGAATATACTGAAGTGTTGAAAGCCTCACAAATTTATATTAGGGCTCTAAAACCTCCTAGGAGGTAGAAGAAAGAAAAACTTAAGGCATAAAAAAATAAAATGTTTTCAAACAAATACCATAAAAAGATTAAAGTTCGAAGCATGCTAGAATATTAAACTAAAATACACTTTATTATAAACACTTCCAGAAATGAAATTGGATGAGATAATAATGCTCCAATTTAGATACAAATTTGATTACTTCAACATTAAAACGTCAAATTAGACTAACAAAAGAATTACGTTCGTAAAAACTTATTTATTCAGAAATATGAAAATTGTGACAACATCATGTAAATAACGATGAAGCTAAATAAAGCCAAAGATTTGATACTAAAAGGATCTTTTATATTTACATTTAATTTTTTTATCCCTTATATATTTTCAGAACACTGATCCATGAAGCACGTCACTTATTCGGTACATTGAGAGATTTAATTCTAAACCCATAAACGGATGACTTATATTGAACCAAAACAACTTAAGCTCTTTATGTATAAAACATTTTTATAATTGTATAAAAAGAAAATTATTTTAATTAGCCCAAAAGAAAATATAAAAGGTCTCACAAATGATGCGGAAATTCACAGACCCAGTTTATTAGTACGGTCATGAATTATTTTTAGAGATTACAGAATACTTTTCGTTCAGTATCCAATTCAGCCCTGACATTTTACCCTTTTAGCTCAGAGAGGAAAAATTCCTAGGTGAACACCTTTTAATCCGAACCGAATTAGATGCTAAACGTAGCAGAAGGGACTACGTCGGCACAAGCAGATCAATAGTTTTTTTTTTCAGTTATCGGGCCACTAGTCTCCCTCGAAAAATACATCGCCATTCCTAGGCAACAAAATTTACTGAGGCATAGAGAGATTTAACGAATACGTGAAGGTACATATCACTGCAAGTCTACTGAATCACTTCTGAGCATGTGCTGATTTGATTGAGTTATTGTCAGCAGAAATATTTATATATACAGTGGAGTCTCACTTACACGAAACATTTAGTTCTACGAAGTATTTTTCGTTCACCGGCGAACGAATAATTATTCAATTATAAGAAGTATTCACTTATACGAAAGATTTTCCATTCCCCCTCACATTCGTATAAGTGAGACTTCACTGTATTTATATATATATATATATATATATATATATATATATATATATATATATATATATATATATATATATATATATATGTGTGTGTGTTAATAAAAATTAACAGAAAATTTATAATCAATGTTTTACAAAGACAATAAAATTTCATGAATGTAAAATGTTCATGTTTTATACAACTAGAAAGTGGCTATTAACAGTTTTTATTACAATCACTATGATATTTTCAGCATTTAAATTTAACTTGTTCTTTGATGCCCAGTTGTAAATTCGATTCAGGTCTTCCTGTATCTTTTTAGTAGCTTGCAATTGGTCAGAGTTGGGAAAGTTTTTTTTTTTTTATGACAAAGTAAGGAGCATTGAGGATTTTTCAAAAGATTTGGGTTGTAAGATTGGATATGAGATGAATTGGATGGTTTAATAAAGCCCCAAAGCTCAACTACGAACGTCCAAATAGATCTGATCACAGTCATGTAAGTAAGTATTTGGTAATTAGTAGTCTGTAACGACGAGCAGTTTCTTGTCACTTTAGTCTTGTATGTGGATTTTTAGTAAGACGTTTGTCCAAGTGGAATATGGAATATCATTGAAGGATACTGTAGATAAGATTTGTTTTGATTTATTTTGATTCACCATTTTTTACACCATTCTTGAATGTTTAGGATATGGGATCGGAGTGTTTGGGAGGCAATGAAGGGATCCTTGGCCTAGGATACTATCTTGAGGAACACCGGCAGTAAAGAGGGAAAGTAGTCCGAGTCCCTCTTGGGTAAAGAGGGAAGAATAGAAAAAATTATGGTTTACTTTGGGAAAGGATAAATAGATTTAAAGATCACCGGTGTAAATATTATACCAACAATGATGGATAAAAAGCGGAAGGCCATTTATATAGACAGAAAATTGTGTGGATGATAGTGAAGATCCTTGAGGAGCACCACAGGATAGGGGTAGAGTTTTGGACAGAGTTGTATTTGGGATAACTATATACTGTGATCGATCGAAAATGAAGGACTTTAACCCAAGTAAGGCAGATGTGGATAAGAAAAGGTTTCAGAGTTTAAATAGGAGGGTATTGTGATCAACATTATCAAATGCTTTGGAAAAATCTAAAAGAATAAGGATAGTTTAACTTTTGGCTATCTTTTGCGGAAAATATTTCTTGAGATATTTTCAATAGGGCAGATTGGGTAGAGTATCCGGGATGGAAATTTATTCAAGGGGCGGACCAGCGCTGTTTTCCAAGAAGAACAAAATATCGAATTTTGTATAGAAAATTTGTAAATTTGTTTAAGGAGAGGAATAAGTGTAGAAAAGCATGATTTGATAAGTTTAGCTGGAATATTATCGAATCCACAATCATTTGTACGGGATTTCATAATGGTTGAAAGTTTATATAATATTGTTTCACCAATAAAATTTACTATGGATTGTTCAGCAATCTAAAACATTGTTTATGACTATATGTTCGTCGGTGGTTGAATAAATTAAGTATTTTTATACACTATCACTCATTTGTGTATCAGTATTCCAGTGTGTATGTATTGAAATTTATTGAATCTAGCAAGTCATAAAGACAGCAAAAATGTAGGCAAGATGACAAAATTATGAAGGCTTAGTTATATCTCAACTAATTTTTGTTGGTTCAATACTTAATGAAATTACTTCTATGGTAGCCTGAGATTCGTAATAGAGATATATTGTCATGACCATGTTTCTCACCACTACACCAAATTAAAATGATTATTTCCCTACATCTGACGACAGTAATTTCTTAGTTTGCTCCTTCAAAAAACTCATTCCTCTCAGTAAACTCTTTACATTGTAAAAGCATTAACATTAAAGTCATAATTGAATTTCAGGAAAACCAGACCCTGTCCTACTGATCTTTAACTAACTTCCTTCAACACAGCATCTTTCAAATGCTCATTTATTTCCAGAGCGTCTAATTTCTGGAATTCTCTTTATCCCGACTCTTCCATTACTTATTGGGATAGAAGAAAATATTTATCACAATAAAATATGAATGTTCACAATATCATTTTAATTTGTTTTTGTATTTATTTGTTTTAACTTACATTATACTTTCAGAACATTACTATCTCCAGATATTATAAGTATATTAATTATTAATATACATTTGTAGCCCTGTTAACTGTATTTTTAATTTTTTTTTTCTTTTTTTTTTAGGTAAATTTGCTACCATCTGGGGATAATTCAAAAAACCTAATGATAACAAAATCGGGGGATACAGTTTGGCGTTGTAGTTTCGAATCTATCCTCTACATCCAAAATTAAATTATACCACTGGATAGCTAAGGGATCAAAGAATTCATTACGATAAGCGAGAACAGTGAAGCATTGCACGCGGTGAAGGGGAAGCGACGCAATTTTGAGGTCATGCTGCGTTTCGAGATTTGTAATTAGTATAACTTTTGACTAGGAGAAGCAACGATGTTCTTTTAAGTTTTAATCGTCAGCTGCTGTCAACATCTATCGATTGTATATAAAACATTAGTTTAAAGTAGTGACAGTGAATATAATAAGGTGTCAGAATAAAAAAATAGTATCAAACATATACAATGTCGGCCTATACACGTCGAAAAGCCAAAACTAAATACAGAGATCGTATACGCTTGGAAACACCATATGACCTTGTCAAGCAGTGCCTGGAACGTAAAAGTTCCTGATCAGCATTGTTTTATACTTATTACCACCATTAATTCACAAAGCTTAGCCGCGCACTCTGAAGACATCTCTATCAAGATACAAGTTACAATCATCAACCGAACTGATTATTTGGCAATCAGCGAAACTTGGATGGAAATTCCCATCCCAGTAAATGCGCTTAGCTTTGATCTGAGATCATATTGTAGTACCGCTAAGAACGGACAAACTGCCACTACATCATCGGTAGCCGTTATCGGTAGTCTTAAAGCCGGTGGAGTCGACATAGATCGCAACATCAATAACTTTACTGATTGTAATATAGTTAACATTGACTTTTCGGAATTTTATTTGAAAATTAAAGATGCAAAACCTTGCTGTCTAGTAGACGTAAAGGCCAATGTAATCTTCAAATTCAAACTCGGGTGTGTGTAAATCCACCCGGGCAAAGCGTTAATAGAAATTAAACTCTTTATGTTACGATCGTTATTAAAATATTCCAAAAACATTGCTATAATTATACCCGATTATGAGCCTAATCTTACTACATCAGTTATGATAGTTGGAAACTTTAATGTTGATGTCTCACAAAACCGCTCATTGCCCTACTTCATGCTCAGCGAGTTCAATAAAATCTTATATTGAAACTTCTCCAACAGCGTTAGGTAATGCTTGTATTGATTTAACGTTTACCAGAAATCTCGATGTATTTTGTATGCCGTTTGTGTCATACTTTTCTTATCACAGACCTATAATTATATAAATAAAAATATTTTATCCAAAAAATATAACCCGTTACATAAACGTATTCACGTACAACACACGGTTGTGTCCATTACACAGCTACTCCTCCTTTTTTTATCGTTCTTTTTTCTGTTTCTGTTTTATTTCTTTACTTTAATTTTTTTTTACCTTGGAGTCGACATATATCGCAACATCAATAACTTTACTGATTGTAATAGAGTTAACATTGACATTCCGGAATTTAATTTGAAAATGAAATATGCAATGTAAGGTAAATATCCGGTTCTTGGTTATGCTGATGATTTAGTACTTTTGGTTGAAAACGAGGAAACTATAAAAGTAAACCGGTAACTATTGGTTTAGTAATTAATACCGATAAAACGAAATATATGATTAGTAGTAGAAACGGCGAACATTTTAGTAAAGTAGATATTTCCGGGATAAAGTTTGAACACTTTGAGGAATTCAAATATCTAGGGTCTATTATATCGAGGAAAAATGAAATTCAAAAAGAAATAAAGGCTAGGTTAAAAGCCGGTAATGCTTGTTATTTCTCGGTCGCAAAATTTCTCAGTTCGCGCTTACTCTCCAAAAATTTAAAAATTAGGATATACAATACTATTATACAACCAACAGTTCTCTACGGATGCGAAACATGGCCGCTGACGTTAAGGGAGGAACAACGCCTTAAAATTTTCGAAAATAAAGTACTGCGTAGAATATTTGGCCCAAAAAAGGATGAAGAAACAGGAGAATTTAGAAGGCTTCACAATGCGGAACTGCGCGAGTTATATCTGGTAAATATAGTTCAAGTAATAGCAGCGCGACGGTTAAAATGGGCATGTAAAGTCGTTGGGTTTAATAATGATCGAATTCCGAAAAAAGTAATCAGTTTTGAGCCGTCAGGTAAACGACCGAGTGGTAGACCGTGACGAATATGGGAGGATTGCTAAGCCTTTATTTATTATTATTATTTTAACTTAGGAATTATTTTAATTTTCATGTAATATTTATTACGTGTATATATTATTAACTTTATACCATAATTTAATTTTATTATTCTTTTCTTTCTTAAGATTGTGCCCTTAATTTTATGTGCTGCAGTTAGGCCGCCATTATATTGTTTATTGTAATGATTCTAAAGAGGGCAATGGCCCCAAAATAAATTTTTTTTTTAATTTAATTTTACTGTCAAATTAAAAATTAAGAAAGGTCAGTAGACTAGATATTTTTGACCTATTTTAAAAAGAATTGTGAATCAAAGCCAGGTATGGATTAGTAATTGACCTAAAGACCGGAGCCCAGCTCCGTTAATGGGTTAGCTTGGGGCTTACTGATCCTCCAAGATCCATCAGAGCTTGATCAAGGGTTGCTTCTAATACCGCACTAGTAATCCTAGTATTGATTAATACCATCATGTGATTTTCCCATGAGAAAATTATGTGAACAATGTATAGGACCAACACTATTAGACTTTTAATAATAATAATAACAACAACAATAATTTATTTCTCTCTTTCTATCTCTCTCACTCACTGTCTCTTAAAGAAAAGAATAAAAAAAAATTAAACCCCTAATTGAGCCATCATTACATAGATGGATCACTGATTACTTGTATGATTTACTAAATAAACAAATTTAAAAAAATTGTTGTGTGGCTGTGTCATGGATACGACCGTGTGTTTTACGTGAATACGTTAATGTAACGGGTTATATTTTTTGAATAAATTATTTTTATTTATTTAGAATAAAAGCAAGGAAACTAATAATTATTGTTTTACAATATAAATTTATTAATTATAGGTCTGTGATAGGAAAAGTACAACACAAATGGCAAACAAGGTATATCGAGATTTCTGATAAACGTTAAATCAATACAGAAATTACCTAACGTTATTGGAGAAGTTTCAGTATAAGACGAATTGAACTCGCTGAGCATAAAGTTTGGCAATGAGCGGTATTGTGAGACATCAACATTAAAGTCTCCAACTATCGTAACTAACGTAGTAAGATCAGGCATTGCTGATCAGGAACACTTTTAATATTATCGCAAATTTTTTGATAATATTCTTTTATTCTAACACCTCATTCACTGTCACTACTTTAAACTAATGTTTTATATACAATCGATAGATGTTGACGACAGCTGGCGAAGATGTAAACGAACATCGTAGCTTTTCCGAGTCAAAAGTTATAGTAATTAAAAATCTCGATACGCAACGAAATAACCTCAAAATTGGGGTGCTTCTCCTTCCACCGCGTGCGTCACTGTTCTCGCTTATCGTAATGAATTCTTTGATCCCTTAGCTAACAAGTGATATAATTTAATTTTGGTTGTAGAGGATAGATTCGAAACTACAACGCCAAACTGTATCCCCTGATTTTGTTATCATTAGGTTTTTTGGATTGCCCCCATATGTTAGCAAATTTAAAGACGCATTCACTTCAAAAAAAGGTGCACTGTTTACAAATGTCCATATTAATTTGATAATAGGATAGAAGTCTCCACCAGTAATCGTTGAACAAATTAAAAGTCTTGTCACATTTATTATTGATTTTTTTTTTTTTTATTCAAATTACATGATATTGAGCTACATACCTAGACCTTTTCAATAATAGATTATTATTGAATACAATTATTTAATTAAATTAGCTATAAGTATTTGTTAGATAATAACTGCTTTCTTAAGAAATCAGGCATCGAAGGCTATTACGAATACTGTAGGAGAAAAATTCCTGTAATTAATATGTATTATTACTCTTTAACATCATTTTGTTTTTAATTATTTATTATATGTTTGATTGAAACTTTGTTTTTTGAAGGCTGATAAAACCATATTAAACATCATTCATGCATTTATTTTGTAATCGGTTTTTATATTGATAATTCCTCAGAAAAACTTGATATTAAATGGATTTTCGAACAAAAATATTAAGAGGTAAAGTTATGGAAAATATAGAAAATACATGGTATTGATCCGAATAGTGGTTGCTGAAAGATGGACAGTCAAATATGGAGTCCAGGAGAGCTTTTTGTAACTTACACATCAATTTTATGAGTGAAAAGATTCAGTTACCTACAACATATGTCTCCATAAACAGAAGAAACAGAAGAAAAACAGCGGAGCTCAGATTATGTATACAGACGCCCTACACTGAAGTATGTTTTTATCTAGACCTATGCTTGAATCTTAACTTTTTTCTCTAAGTTCCTGGGAATTTACGAAAAGAAAATCGTGGAATTCAAGACAAAAAAAATAAGGTAATGATGATTTTTGATTGTTGGGATTGAGCCTTCAATAAGAAATCATTTTTGATCCCAGACAAACCGAAAATGTTAGTAGCCATTCCAGAAAAATATTAGATTAAGTTATTAATTAACATTTTTTTTTTTTTTTTTTTTAATTTATGCCGATTCTTTAGATTGTGAGGACTTTGAAGGATACCTAGTAAGCCTACCAGCAACACTTTACTGCCTTGCGGAACTAGCTGTCAGGCAATAATGAAGGGAACTTAATACATTAAGTTTTGTTGACAGATGACATATTTTTTTGTAGTGTATCTACTCAGACTCTGAGTAGATACACTACAAAAAATAGTATCTCTGAGTCTCAGAGATGGTTTTCTCCCAAACACCAGCTACCAATTTTTTAATATTAAAATCTAATGGACTGCGTGTCACTTTTATTTTATTGAAACAATCATTAGTGGAATCGTAGACTTTTGGAAGTCCTGGATTTGGTCGTCTTAAGTGATTCCCAGTCTCTCTGTACTTTTTAATGGCTCCTCAAACTGCAGTTAAATGAAAACCTAGGCAATGTTGTGATATTAAGAAATGATTTCCTCTCGTTTTTATAAGTTCTTATTTCGACATGTTTAAACTACTTATTATGATTGGAATGAAGAGAAAAATGAAGAAATAAGAAAGATAATGTTTTACAGAACAATCTATAGGTAAAAATATAATAAAAAAAAGGAATTAAAATCAATCTTGGTTTGTTTACATAAAGCGAATATAAATGGATAACCCCTACTTTCTCTCATTAAGCCTCTAATTCATAAATTAATCTTATTAAAATAAGTAAAATAAAATGTGAATTAGGCTTCTAAACAAAAAAGTATCAAAATTTATATTGTTTTTATCTGATAAGATAATAATTTTCCTCAATTTACAAACCAAATTTTACGGTCTAATTGAAAGCCCAACCCATGCCATCGATATAAAATATACTGTTAATATTCATGTTTGCAGTTTAAATTCTATTATTTAAAAAAAATTGTATAATTTTTTAAAAAATCCTTTTTTTTTTTTTTTTTTTTTTTTTGACGTTTAGCCCGTGTAAAATTTATCCTATTACACATGTTCTTTCCCACTGCTTAACAGATTCAGATTAAAACTAATAATGGAATATATAAACATATAAAAATAAAATTTGGAATATTTAATTTCTAGATTAACTTTTTAAATACAATTAGTTAATGAGTATCATTGTGGTGTTACGAAGCCTCCAGGCGTGGAATGCATTCCGCTCTGGTCAATTTACTAAATTGCATTCCATTCTTAATGACTTTTGACAATGCATTCCTATTGCATTTTTGCTACTATCTTTCTAAAAAAACAGGCTCATAATACGATTTATATCAGAGAAAATGATTTTATATAATATGATATATTTTATTAAGCTTTAATTACACATTCTTCGAACAAATGTTTAAAAAAATATTGAAATTCACAACATGGCAGCTCGTGAATGTAATTGGATTCAGTATTGGGTAAGAGGAAATTTTGTTTCTTGATAAACAGTTATTCAATGAGGTGAATTCAAAATCAAAATTCAGCCAGTAATTTTCGCCAGCCCAATAGAGTTTAACTCATTTCATAAAGAGCTTGTGTATCTCAGAAAAGTTTCCAATTTCCAGTTGTCGTTCTGATACAGGTAAAAAAATATATATCTGCCGCAGCGATAAACCGACCCGCTATCCAGAAATTAGGAACCCAGTTCCTCAGCTTCCGAACTGTCCTACTCCACAATCAGCTCAAAACAAACACAATACGCAAGGATTAAAAGTTATAGCAATTTATATTTTATTATAGCTACCGATTGTTAATCTGAAGATACCATTGATTTAAAGTAGGGAAGGGCCGACCAGTCAAGAAAGCCGACTAATCGGCTGCTTCTGTACTCGGCGACTACCCGTTTCATCGGTATTTTTGCCTAGTAACTAGTCGGCCAAAGTCACAGTCAAATTATAAATGAAAGCGAATGAAACATAAAACACGTAACTGTAATAAGACGGTACACATACATAACTCCTCATTCTGCAATTCTTTGTTTCTGACTGTTTTTTCTTCGTTCGATAGAGCTCAGCAATTTCATCAGTTGGACGGTTTTCATATGGAGTGTCCCAGGGGTCGATGCTTGGACTATTACTGTACATCATCTGCACGTACGACATCATATATGACAGTCCCAGCATCCTGACAGCAATAAAGGCAGACGGTACTGCAATATTATAACTAGGCATCAAACCATATCATATCATAACTAGACATCAAAATTCTAACCGTAGCTACCTAGATTAATTGGTTGCGGAAATACAGTTCTCCAAAAAATAGTAATATTTCACAATATTTGAAAATTTTCCGTTGAGTCAAGTTCTCAGCCGCATTCTAACAAAATTACTGGTTTCACAATAATTTCTTCAAGAAAGAATTTAAAGGAAATTTAATTAGCTTTTATTTAATATCTAAACTGTACCCGAAGACAAATTTTTTTAGAAACGGGAAAATATTACAAAATCGAATTAGAGGAAAAAATTTGCATTGCTGGTTTTAAAAGTGAATAAGAGAATTGGGAGGAATCTACCTGTTTCTTTTTCAATTTAAAAACATGTACAAGTATCTATGGCTGTATTTAAAAACATGTATTTTAGGCTGGTATCCTTCGATGTATAAATCGTCTGGGCTATGATCTATTGTTTTTCCCTGTTTAGGAGAAATTGAGTTTTATCCTTCGGTCTCCCCCTTTTTTTAAATCTTATATTTTATTTTGCCATTGTTTCAGGACTCTTTAGTCTCTCAAATACCATTTTTTTAATGCGAGGCTACTTAATCTCCTGAGAGTCAGCTCTTATTATTTCTTTACCACATTATCTCATGTGTTAATAAAGTTTGCATAAGCTTTATTTACGCCATGATTTATTTACTTTCAGACGGAACTGAGAGCAAAAATGAAGATAAGCTACGAAAATCTCTTCTTGACTAATTGAATAGACGAAAAAACTTTGTCAACAACGTAGTTTCCCATTACAAATGCTACCGTAAAAAAAAATACACTTAGTCCAGTTCAATTCAAAATGTATAAAATTAGCTATCGAATTAAATTATATATTTTTTAAATCGCTACGTGCTTACTTTATTATTTATTATCAAATTTAATAGTTCATTTTAAAACTGTTATTATTGATAATAATGATTAACTGGGTTTTCGATTATTCGCTGTTGCTAAGCAAATTTGTGAATAAGCGATTCTCTCTGTTTCGGCTTGTGTTATGGGGAAACAAATTTCCTTTGATGTGTGTTAAAAACCGCCTCCTATAGCGATACACCCACAACACGAGCAGAAACAACTTGATAACACATAACACGAGCCGAGTGCCCATCCACATATTCGTTATCTTCAACGAGCATGTCTGTTTCGTGTTGCGTGTTATGACATAACACGAATGTGTGGAGCTGGCTATACTGCTATAACAGGATCTGAAACAATATTGTAATACATAACACGAGCCGAGTGCCCATCCACACATTCGCCATTCTTTGACGAGCATGGCTGTTTCCTGTTGCGTGTTATGACATAACACGAATGTGTGGAGCCGGCTTTATGTTCTTTGACAGGTGTGGATAAATAAATTAAGTCAACATAAAAATCTGTGTAATCCACGATTATAAAATGTAAAAGAAAGTATACAAAAATCTATATCCTTATCCTCGCTTGGTATATAGCTTCATAAGAGTATAATCGCCAGTATGCTGTTAAACTTGAAGTGGTGAGCTAAATTAGGCCAGTTTTAACCGAAAGATCTAGTAACTCAATAACCTTCCTAAGAAGCATATTTATGGCTGGATTAACTACCCGTTCAAAGGATTAGGCAGAAGCTCATACATGAGCTCATAGCAATAGTTCAGCCTAATATTCTGAGTAACCAGTTAGTACTCAATGACATTGTTAAGAGTCCACAATCCCATCATCAGATCGTCTATTCTGATGTCTATTCCTTCTGAGAAGTGATGAATGTGAGGTTTCCAGCATACATCTTTGGTTCACTCCGTCTTACTTGGCTGCCAAATATTTTAATATCGATAATTATTAACAACATCACTATCAATTCCGTACATTTAACATCCAGAAGAATACATTTTTTTTTTAAAATTATTTCTTTATTTATTTTGTTGTATATTTTATTAATTGGTAGCTATAATACCATTTGGAACAGGAGATGAGATTCTTATAATAAGAGGGAACTCAAACACTACGAATTATCTTGTTTTTCCTGCCAGTCTGCCGGGAATATGCCATTTAGTCCTCCCCTCAGCGGATTCCAGAAGACTCTAGCCTATGAGACTCTACCCATTCCTAGCATTCCACCATTTTAATCAGGATAAGCTTAATATTGTGTTTTATTTTGCTTAAAATATTAAATAAAAAATTAGTTTAAAGAATGACCTATTTGTTCTTTGTAATTTTATAAATCATTCAGCTCATCAATATACTTTATTCTTCCAATCCACGGCAATCAGTAACGTGTCATTCATTCAAATAATTTAAATACATATTTTAGGTTATTTTTTACAATCGATTTAACCTAATATTTTGACTTCCCTCTAAATCTTTTATAAGACGACCTCTGGCATTAGAAGTTTAAATTTTGATAAACTGAGAACATTAGATTTTAATAAATTTAAGTATGTTTATTTATTAAAATCTACGTTTATTTTTAGCTGGAATCTGTCGAAATCTCAAACATTTCTTAAACTGGGCAGCATTATACGATATGTCCCTCTAAGAAACAATGAGTGATTGGTTTGGTTTATTCAACAAAATCTATCTATTTCAATGATATTCCAATACCTAAAGCTGACACAGCTCGGTATATTGGTTTCTAATTAGACAAAAAGATTTACATGGAACCCTCATACTCGACTCAAAAGTCAAGAACTTCAGAGACGCTTCAGGCAATTGTATAGACTACTAAATAGGACATCTCATTATCCCGTTGAAAACACATTTCTCATATACAAAAACCACCACTATACAGATTTGGACCTATGGACTTGAACTGTAGGGGACAGCAAAAAAGTGGAATATCAAACTCATTTAATTCTTCCAATCCTAAGTCCTCCGAACTATAGTGAATGCTCCTTATTATGTTTCCAACAAAATCCTACATAATGATCTCACCATACGTCCTCTACCTCTAACATTACATTTTTGAAATTTAATCCCAACCTTTCCATCAATTCCAACTTGGCTAAATCACTATCCAGTTCCACACATCCTGAAAACCTCTTTATCGGATAATAACGGCAGTGGCCCCGAGATCTTGTGTAAATATGTATTCGTGTTGGAGTTCTGGCAATGGCCAACTTCTCCACTCACACCCTGTGTCAGGCTCCACTGGTGGTAGTTAGTGACGCTACTAAGAAAGAAGCGCTGACTCTTACGATCTGCCCCTCTGTCTCTCTAAGTGGAGGGATAGGTCTGGTTTGGGGTTCCGTTGAATAAGTGTATATTGTGAATAAAGTATAATAGGTTTTGCAACATTTAGTTTAATTTTATTTTTCCTGTTTTTATTTTATATATTACTCCTTATATATTGTATAGTTTTTCTTTATATATTATACAGATCTTTTTATTATTTATATATTGTACAACTCTTTTTCTGTTCTTTTTCTTCTTTTTTTTTTCTCATTGTACATATTATATACGGACTAGTCTCTAAGCTGAGCCGACTAAGACCATCCTAGAGTCGCACAAGCTAAGGTGGTTCGGTCACCTCCTTAGGATGGACGAGGAAAAAACTGCCTGGAAGACGAAGAGAATTCGAGTGGAGGGAAGAAGGCCAAGAGGAAGACTATGCATTTCTTGGGAGGAGAGTACTAAAGAGGCGGGATATGGACTGGAGTAAGAGAAGAGAGCTGGCCCAAAAGCGGGACATCTGGTCCAGACTCTGCAAATTGTGACCCCACACTGCGCAGTGGTAAAAGGGTTAAAATGATTATTATGATGATTATGGCATATTATATGAACGGATCCATATTAATTA
The DNA here is from genome assembly GCA_003667255.2 of Euschistus heros. Lineage (NCBI taxonomy): Eukaryota > Metazoa > Arthropoda > Insecta > Hemiptera > Pentatomidae > Euschistus > Euschistus heros. The sequence goes on along the minus strand of RCWM02000807.1, from coordinate 133,575 downwards.
TTGCCCACTTTTCCTAGAATCCCTTTTAGAGCATATGGTTTACCATTTAGAATGTGAAAGCATTCCAATTCTAATAAAGTTCTTGTATGTAATTAAGTAATATCATAAAGATCCATATTTATCTACTAATGCATCCAGTCCTGCTATATACAAACGCTTATCGTTATTTGCTTTTCGAAAATGTATGTGATAACTCCATCATATTATTCTATTTATTATTGCGCAGTATTAATATTTTATAAGGACCTCCACTATTATAGACAGGGTTGTGTTAGCTATCGACTAGAACTCGACACGCGCACAGAAATACCCAGGGATTAATCCCGCCCCATTTCCTTTATTATTCCAGGCCAGCGAAGAAAGGCTACAGGTGTCCCAAGCAACCTGTTGCCCCTCAGAGCTCCCAGATATATCTCCCATACGTACACATCTTCATCTTAAACTCCATCCTTATTTTATTTCCTTTGCTTATAATCCCTCCGCATTGCATCTCAAATACCTCCGTGTAGTTCTGAAAGTAACAGAACTGATAAACGGAAACGAAATTTAACTGGAAAAAATCATTAAAATATTTGTTAGGATTTTTATTAAAAAGATAATTTATTTTTGCTTTTGAAAATTTTGTTTGTGATTTAAAACCGGATAATCAAACATAGTTTTAAAAAAAATTTAATTGGTGGGTATGAAACAGATCAAAACAGTTACATGTTTATTTTTTTGCTTGAATAGATAATTTTTTTTTTTTTTAATTTATAATTATTATTAAAAAATTCATATACTTAATATTTGATTATTTTATAAATCAACTTTGTTCAAAAAAGTTGAAATTTTGACTAAATTTTATTTTCTTAAAGAAATACAAAATTTCATTTAATTTATTTTTCAAACACTATTTTAAAAGGCAGTGGTATACTTAAAGTATTTCAATGTTTTTAAAAATTAGTTTCATATCAAATGCGGTTCACATCCTTCATATGATCATGAAAATTTTTCTAAATTTCAAAATTATTTACATTTTTAGTTAAATCAAAATATGTAACTATTTAGTATATAATGTAAATATTGAAAATATATGTTAAAAGATTATATACGCAGTTGACTAAAAATATAAATGGTCCTTATTAGGAAGGCAGTGAAGAGAAAAAGAAGATTTTTTTTTTTAGGAAGAGGCATTTGGAGTTTAAGATCTTGTCGGAGAATATCTCTTGGGCTCAAGGCACCATTAAGAAAGAATCATTTGAAAATTAATAATGAAGTGAATTTATGGCGGTGTGGCAAATAGCTTATTATTCAAGAAAGATATAAGGTTGCACTACTCATTTTTTTTGTTTTTTTTTCTTCATTATATGAACTTATAATTTTTTAAAAATAATAAATTGGGTTAAAAAAAAAACTTTTAATCATAAAATTTGTGCGTAATCTTATATTTTAATTTTATGCTAGCGTTAAATATTTGTTTTAATTCTAAATTAATTTAGTTTCTTCAATATATTGAATTTCTGCTCTTAAATACGTTTTTTAGTGTTTAATTTCATTTATAGAATCCACTTTTTTTTAATTTATCAAATATAGCCCTATATTCCCAGAATACTCTTATCATCTTATCAGACTCCGCCTGCTTGTCCAAGGACCCTCTTGAGTATTGCTTTTTCTTCCATCCTTTCCACGTAACCCGTCAATATTTGGGAAATATGTATAATACTTGATTATAAATTCTTCTCCATCACCTAGCAGCTTTATCTCCTAATCACATTCCTTGTAGTATCACTATTCTAAAAATCAGAAAATCAATGTCTTGTTTTAAGTGAGTGTTTAAGTCTCACAACATGTTGTGTGTGATTCCATGTCTTTAACCATAATATTAAATACCATAAATTAATCAGAAATGCTTACTTTAAATAAATTTATAAAATCGTATATTTTTATTAAGAAGTGAAACTTAAACCTGGAAACAACCCATGAATCATTGTTTAAAATTATTTAATAATTATATCTAGTGATACTAAGATTATTAATTTATCCTATTTTTTTAAACTAAATGTCAGTTTATATACATTGTTTATATAATGTTTAATAGTACCTCTAATTCTAAAAATATTAATGCGTGACAACCTTTAATTTATAGTTAATTATGTACACATACTTTTGAAAATTTTCTAATAGGGAATTATAAATTTTGGAGCGAACAGAAACTTAATACATAAATCTTTGAAGATGAGAAGAGACACCCGAACTGGATAAAAACTTTGAAAGTACTTAGCTTATTTGTGAAAGTCCTAGAATACGACCCCTTAGGGTCTTTATTCAGTAATTTTCTTACAGTTGGAGGGTGAATAATAAAATGAAACGAAAGAGAACTTATTACCATTGGTAATAATACTCATAAAAGAAGTTAATACGCAACTATGTTGTAAATTAATTACGCAAAAAACTATGCGTAATTATTGACAGAGTTGATTCTCAAACTACGGGCAATTTTCGTATCACAATGAGATATATAAGCTATAATTATATAGGTATAATTATAAAATAATTGTAAACAATGATTCTTTGGTTATTTCCAGGTTTAAAATTTGACTTCATAATAAAATATACGATTTTATAAATTTATTTTTTAAAAAACAAACTTATAGTTGATTTTTGCGTAGAGTGCCCTTTTTTCCATAAAATGATATCTTACTTGACTAACATTAAAATAATAAAAATAATATGTATAAAAGCATAAAACTACCACTAATGTTTTAAAAGAAGTGCCAAAAAAAATAAAAACTTTAAATGAAACGATACAAACAAACAATTATTTAAAACAAAATTAAAATCAATATTCTCCTGCATCTTGGTTTTTTTCTGTTATTATTAGAACAAATTCACCGATTTAATCTCCTTCAGTGGATTCCTAAAGGCTGTACATTGCACCAGAAATGTGATTTTCTTTCATTTATATCTTTTAACTTTTAATTTGTGAATACTATATTGAAGATGCCATGGTTCCTCGACATTTACTTTCAGTTTTTTTTTAAATATTCGACGCAGAAGTCACAATCATCAGTTTTAGTATCGTAAAATGTAAATTTAGTCTGCCTGACTAATTTGGGATAAGTGTTGTATTTAACTGAGAGATTTGACCGTCTTCTCTTTATAATACTTATGAAACAAATAGTACAGCATTTTAATACTCTAATCAGCATTTTCGGAATAAATGCGATTTGTTCTAGCTCCGAAGTGACTGTCTAGGGAATGCTTTCTACATGCCGCAGAGAAAGCTCAAGGACCATGAATTGCAAGAAGAGCCTATAAGACCAATTCTTTCTACTTTTTTACCTACCGACTTATCGACCCGAAATTTTTACACACCCATCTCGAATACATAGAAAATAGACAAGAACGTTTTCCATAAAAAGGGCCTTGGTATTATTCAATATTCACAATATTAGTTTATATTTGTTAAGTAGAAGGATGAAATTTAATTAAACGATTACTTTTATTGTATATATCATGCCTAAATTCTCATTGAAACTACTTAGTACGCTGTCCTTATTTATATTGCAGTTACCGTGGATAAAAGTTAAAACCGTTACATCAAGTAAGTTAAGTAAGATTAAGTAAGCTCTTCCTAGCAATGTTTGACGAATGGCAGAAATATTAGTATGATAATCAACTTCTTTAAGATGGAAGTAATCAGTAACAATTCTCTTTTCAGTGTGAAAGGGTTTTTTTTTCTAATCCCCTTTATTTTTAATGTTTTATTATACAATTACAAAAATTATGAATCCATCCCTTTTTCTGCACTTGATGCATTTTAAGGGATTTCTGTTTAAAGTACAAAATCATGAAACAGCAATAAAATAATTCTTGATCCAGTGATGGGGCTCACTAGGTGTTTGGGAAAGAGTGTCTGTTACGTTATCTTAGTCAAGTCTAAGAGTTTTAATGTAGTTTTGCCACCTCTGTGGTTTTTCAGTCGGCGTTAATGTGTTAAATAGTGGGTTAGTTGTGTGTTTGAGGCTATTAAAGAATTTGATATGTCTTCTTGTAATGTAATCTGTCACCTTTGGTAAGTCTAGTGTTGTGTATAATATGTCAGTTTTAGTCCTTTGTAACGTTGTATGTCGAACGATTTGTCTCAATACCCCGTTCTGAAACTGTTGAAGACGTTTCGATGTTGATTGTGATATGTTTTCTGACATCGGAGCTCGATAAAGGAGAGCCGGTTTCAGCAAACATTTATAAATCATTAATTTGAGGCGTAGCGATAGGTTTGGTGTACTTAGCAGGTGATTTAGCCTGTATGACTTTGTTCTCACCGTCTTAAGTTTTCGGTCGCAGTGTCCTGAAAGTGTGAGGTGCCTATCCAGAGTGACACCCAGATACACTATACTGCCTGCTGGCCTCTTGGCGATTCTTGCTACCTCATAGGTTTTAGGAAGGGGAAGCTTATTTTTCTGAAAGGAGAAGATAATGCAGTCAGTCGTGGGGTTGACTGCAATAGTTAATCCTTTCAATTTTTCCATGATTTCATTACAAACATCCACCCGCCTGCCATAGAGCCTTCGTGGTGTTTAATGAACTGAAAGGGTGGTTAAAAGGTGCTTTTAAAATGTAACCATGGATACATTTATCTTAGTTAATTATCAGTCATCATATTCATATTATCTCATCCTATAATGTTTGATTTATTTATCGATAATATATAGGTTATTTTATTAGGGGATTCGGAATCGTCGCGATAATCATGAAATGTCATTACCATGACAGGGAACTTCAAATGTGTTTTTAAAAGTCCACGGTAATTTTACTGTGGCAATTCCTGATTTTGAAGCTAAAAATCAGTTTTGATTCCGGCAAAATACGTTTCTGGCATCTAAATCATGAAAGTGACAATCAGGAACAGTTTTTTATGAATTATTGGATCTAGTGATTTTTTGGAAATTATCCATCTGAAAGTTAGCCTTTTTTCGAATTCGTCCATAGAAACACTATTAGCTGGGCAACATGAATTTTTTTTGAAGATGGTATTGCCAAAACTTTTTTGATATAATGTTTAATTGATTTCCTAATTTCAATTACAAACTCGTTTCAGGGTTGAAGCTAAAGTGTATCTATCAAATTATTGCCGTGACGTAGCTCGTTTCTAAAAATAAAAAAAAAAGAGGAAGGTTGGTTGATGTTTTTAATATTTCGCCCCGCCTTCTAAGGGACGTTTTCAGTGCCCTTGGACCTTGAGTCTTCGAGTGTGACGTCAAGCAAGCTACAGCTGATCTGTGTACCTCTTCCAGCTGAATAACTTCACCATCGTCAATAACTTTGAACTGAAGCCCACTGTACCCCTCTTGCGGATCTTCACCACCATCAACCACTTAGCGAAAATTTTTAAACCTTTATAAATATAAGATTACTATTTTTTTTATAAAACTGGACTCGGTGTCCGAAAAAAAATAAATATTATTTGGACTTACCTACCCAGCTGTTCTTACCGTTTCACATCAGTCATCGTTCGTCTCCTCACAAGTGTGGTTCGGTGGTGTGTTCTTTGACATTTTTTTTTTTTTTTTTTTTTCCTTTTCCTTTTACCATTCCACTTTAATTTCCTCCACCTTTATTTTTTATCAGTTTCTTTTCCTTTATCACCTTCTACATAATTTCCCTCGTTCTCTCCCATATTTCCATATTCTTATTTTATTTTTTTATTTACATTTCATTTCTTTCTGACCTTTTTTTATTGTTCATTTATTATAGTTTTATCCATTACCATTATTTTTTATTTTATTTGTTTATTTATTTTTTTCCTTCTCATTCATGTCTTGTCCTTAATCTTACCTTCCTGATTTGTATCTAATCTTTTCTATGCGGTTTTTTTAAATTGTTTTTTATCCATGCCTTTCTGTATTCCATTTGCCATCTGTTTATCGGTCTGTTATTTTTGTCACATCTAGTATTTTGTTCTATAGCCCTGAAGAAGACCTGCAAGGCAGATCGAAACATTGGCACGTATTAAAGAATTTCTTCTTAGACGTGGTGTTCCTTTTTGCCTGCATCCCTGAGCATCTTCTTCTCCATTCATCATAACAGTCGACCATACTTTTATCATTATGGATAAAAAAAATCCCTGTTGAACAGATCCACTACCTAGGACTCCACAAACGCCTACCTTGGAATCCACATACAAGACTAAAACGACAAGAAACTGCCCGTCGTTACAGACTACTACAACATTTACTAGACAAACGTTCAAAGCTCCCAATTAATTACAAAAGACTCATATACATGACTGTGATTAGACCTATTTGGACGTAAGGAGTTGAGCTTTGGGGCTCCACTAAACCATCCAATTCATCTCGTATTCAATCCTTACAATCCAAAATCCTATAAAAATCCTCAATGCTTCTTACTTTGTCACCAATAAACTTATCCAGATCTTAATGTTCCATATGTTGCTGATTTAGCCCACACCAGATACCTATCCTTTCATAGTAAGCTACATAATCACTCAAATCCGTTAGTTTCTCAACTTGCTTCCCACTCCTTTCCTGATAATCCTCTGAGGTGTCTAAAACGAAGATAGCCTAGAGATCTTCTAGTGTAGAATTTTTAATGAAGTGCTACTGATGATTAGTTCTTTTTAAGTTTTAACATGTTATTATAATCGTTGTCAATACATTTACATAAATGTTACATACATTTACACATTAATAAATGTATATAAAAAAAAAAATTGTAAATACAAAGTTGTCTTCATCTGACAAACTAAAAAAAAAATATTAATAACATGCTTTTAATCTGAAATTCTTCCTTGAGCGTAAAACAGTGGGTAAAAAAAATATTTAGAAGAACGGCTTTTAATAACTGATTTCACCGGTTCCTATTTTAAAATGTTTATTAGAAATCCTCATAGCATAATTGAATTTGATGTATTTCATTAAATATAATATATAAAAGAAAAGGAGAAGGCAGTGTGGGTAAAGCTCTAGATTACCATGCTCCTAGGCCCGAGTTCGAGTCTGTCTAAGGACAAAAAATTTTTATTCCGTCACTTCAGCCGTCGATCGTCTTTAAAGTCAGGAGAGCCTCCTAGGGTACACCCAGCCTCTAAAAAATTGGGTACCCTTAATTGAGAAAAAACCTGGTTTTTGAGCGTGAATTATGGCCAAATCTCCTCCTTTCACAACCGTTGGCCTAGTAACAGTACATCCTTACCGAAGTACTGGACCTGAGACTCTTCATGAATTGTAGTAGTATAGGTTTTTTTATATTTAATTTTTTTGATAAATAATAAAACAGGTTTTCCTTTGTAAAACCTATGCTGAAGTCGTCGTGAAAATTTAAATCTTTATATTACAAAAAAAATAAATAAATAAATGTACACTTTAAATTCTAGTTTATCTTATACATATATCCTCTATCTGTCATAACAGATGTTTTGATACCCTGTATTAGAAGATGGAATTTCACTATGACATTTTATTGTTTCTTTTCAGAATTATTTTAAATCATTAACGTTGCCATTTATCATTATTAGAAAGAAATTATTAATTATTATAAAAATACAACCTAATTTTATATTTTAATAAATTAAAACATTAATATGAATGCTTTCAGTTTCGCTTGTTTCAGTTTTTAAAAAAAATTTATTTCAATACGTTCATATATTTTTTTTAATAATATGAAATGAAAGCTTTTGAATAAAGCGATCAATTTTAAATTTAAATCATCAATGAATTATGAATAATTCACTTTGACTGTGCACTGGTGTAGGGCTACTTAATGGAAATAAATAATTGGATATTTTGAGGTAGTTAATATTCCATTTGCCTAGAACTAAAAATTCTCTCCGTTATACAGCCGCGAAGACCGGGTAGGGAGGAAAGCTTTTAACTTAATCTGTATGGGTTGCTATGGTTACGCCCCCTTTAGCGATATTATGAAGAGATAGAATGAACAGACAACATAATTTTCTTTCGGCCTCACTCGGGGATATAGCGCCTCTTAATATCTATGTAAATAAATAAAACATCAAAGCTAACCCGCCTATGAATATGTTTTCCTCATATCAGTTATTTACTTTCTTTTTTTTTTCTTTTTTCCATTCATTGATATTTACAACTGTACAAAATAATATACAACAAGTAAATGTGTTGACAGTGAATTCAATGGCATGCAAATAACTTGTGAAGAACTACTCACTAGTAGCACTTCAATAAAATCTACACTAAAAGGTCTCTAGGCCATCTTCTTTTCAGACGCCTCGGAGGATTATCAGGGATGGAGGAGGAAGCAAGTTGGGAGACTAGTGGATTGGAGTGGTTATGGAGCTTACTATGGAAGGATAGGTATCTGGTTTGGGCTAAATCAGAAACATATGGAACATTAAGATCTTTATGGATAAGTTTATTGGTCACAAAGTAAGGAGCATTGAGGATTTTTCGAAGGATTTTGGATTGTAAGGATTGGAATACGAGATGAATTGGATGGTTTAGTAGAGCCCCAAAGCTCAACTCCGTACGTCCAAATAGGTCTAATCACAGTCATGTAAATGAGTCTTTTGTAATTAATTGGGAGCTTTGAACGTTTGTCTAGTAAATGTTGAAGTAGTCTGTAACGACGGGCAGTTTCTTGTCGTTTTAGTCTTGTATGTGGATTCCAAGTTAGTCGTTTGTCCAATTGGAGTCCTAGGTAGCGGATCTGTTCAACAGGAATTAGTGGAATATCATGAAAGGATACTGTAGGGCAGGATGTTGTGGGTTTACGACGAAGGGTAAAGGTTATTTGATGGGATTTATTTGGATTTATTTTGATTCTCCATTTTTGACACCATTCTTGAAGGTTTAGGATATGGGATTGGAGTGTTTGAGAGGCAATAAAGGGATCATTGTTTACTGATAACACACATGTGTCATCGGCGTAAGTGGTGAGGTCAGTGATAGGATGAGTTGGGATGTCAGCTGTGTACACTGTGTAAAGGATAGGACCTGGAATACTACCTTGAGGCACTCCGGCAGATTGGGTAAAGAGGGGAGAATAGGAAAATTTATGGTTTACTTTGAAGGTTCGGTCACTGAGATAAGATCTAATAATGAGGAAATATGTAGAAGGTAGGAACTGACGGAGTTTATACTGCAGTCCCGGGTGCCAGACTCGGTCAAACGCTTGTTGTAGAACAAGAAAGGCTCCCGTGCAGTACATTCCGCGCTCAAATGCAGAGGAGACAACGTCCACCACACGATGACATTGCTGAATTGTTGAGTGTGATGTTCGGAATCCAAACTGGTGATCTGGGATTACATGATGGGAATCTAGGATAGGATACAAACGTTTTAAAATGAGTTTTTCAGGATTTTACCCATGATTGGCAAGAGAGAAATAGGACGGTATGAGGATGGGAGCTCAGGTGGCTTTTTGGGTTTAGGTATCATTTTAACTATTGATAATTTCCAGGAATCAGGGAAATATGTGGTGCGGAGTACAGCGTTATATATGTATGTTAGGAATAGGATGGCTTTACGAGGAAGGAGTTTAAGGATGTGGGATGTGATTAGGTCGTGTCCAGGGGCTTTTTTTGAAGGTAATCTATGAATGATGTTTGATATTTCTGTTGGATGGAATGCTTTAGGGGGAGAGGACATTGGAAGTGGGATATTAAGTTCTGATTCAATATATTCTAAATGAGAAGGATTAAGGATATCAGGATGTGGTTTAAAAGTTTGGAAAAGGTGCTGGCCAAAAATGAGAGATTTTTCTTCATCAGATTTTGACCAGGTTTTGGCTTCGGTAAGTAGGGGATGATTATAGTTTCTGTAGTTCAGTAGTTTTTTAGTGGTATTCCATAAGGATTTGTCGGTTGTATTAAGTTTTTCTGTGTAGTCATGTAATTTTTGAAGTTTGTATTTCTTAATTTCTGTCTTAAGTTTGTTTGTAAGTTTGCAGTAATTATATTTATCTGATGGATATCTGGTCCTGTGCCACTTCGTTCTCGCTTTACGCTTTTCTCTTAACAAGACACAAATATGTTGTGATAAGTTAGTCTGATGAGAATTATTTTTTTTTCTGTGTGATGTGTTTTCGTTAATACTGCTGGATATTGAAATGGTGAGTTTATCTATGGCAGTGTCGATATCAAGTTTTGTTTTTAGTGGAATTTTTAAGTCTAATTTATTTTCTAAGTCATAACGAAATTTGTCCCAGTCTACTCGTCCTGTTATTAGTTTAGGAGTAGAGGGTTTAGGGACGGGGTATGAATGCAAGAGAAGTAGAACAGGACTATGGTCTGATGAAAGGTCATCCAGGGATTTGACAGAGGTGTGAGAGGTGGAAATTTGGGAAGAAATAAATATATCGAGGATGTCTGGACGTTTTTTGAGGGATGTAGGCCAATAAGTTGGATCTAAGGGAGAAAGGACAGAATAACAGTTGGAGGAGGAAACACGGGATAAAATGCTGCCACGGGAGTTGGATGTTCTACAACCCCATCGCTGGTGTTTGGCGTTGTAGTCTCCTCCAGCAATAAAGCGCGGACCGAGGGATCGGAATAAGGAATGAAGATGGTTATAAGAGAGGGAATTACCAGGAGGACAGTATACTGCTAAAAACGTTACGTTAAAAGGACGAGTGGAGATCAGTTATTTACGAAACGATACTATCAAATTCTACATTTTTTTTAAATATACCAGGTATTTTTTCGCATTTTGTATAAGATATTAATGAATATACAAGATAGAGAGAGAGTGAGAGAGAAAGAGAGAGTGAAAGAGAGAGAGAGAGAGAGAGAGAGAGAGAGAGAGAGAGAGAGAGAGAGAGAGAGAGAGAGAGAGAGAGAGAGAGAGAGAGAGAGAGAGAGAGAGAGAGAGAGAGAGAGAGAGAGAGAGAGAGAGAGAGAGAGAGAGAGAGAGAGAGAGAGAGAGAGAGAGAGAGAGAGAGAGAGAGAGAGAGAGAGAGAGAGAGAGAGAGAGAGAGAGAGAGAGAGAGAGGAGAGAGAGAGAGAGAGAGAGAGAGAGAGAGAGAGAGAGAGAGAGAGAGAGAGAGAGAGAGAGAGAGAGAGAGAGAGAGAGAGAGCACATTTTAATTATAATATATATATATATATATATATATATATATATATATATATATATATATATATATATTTATATATATATATATATATATATATAATACTCCAAAATCAATGTTTTATTACATACTGCTAAAAAAAAAAATTGAAAAATAAATTAATAAAATATAGATTACTATTACAATAATTTTCATGCTCAATATCAACAAATTCAAAATTGGTTACGTCTTTTCTGTGAAATTTTTCAACAATTAAGTAATCATAAAACATTTTTTTTATTTAACTATTCATTTATTTTCTTTGCTCGTCGTTACAGACTACTTCAACATTTACTAGACAAACGATCAAAGCTCCCAATTAATTACAAAAGAATCATTTACATGACTGTTAGACCTATTTGGATGTACGGAGTTGAGCTTTGGGGCTCCACGAAATCTTCCAATTCATCTCGTATCCAATCCTTACAATCCAAAATCCTACAAAAAATCCTCAATGCTCCTTACTTTGTCACCAATAAGCTTATCCATAAATATCTTAATGTTCCATATGTTTCTGAGTTAGCCCAAACCAGATACCTATCCTTTCATAGTAAGCTCCATAACCTCTCAAATCCATTAGTTTCTCAACTTGCTTCCCACTCCGTTTCCTATAATCCTCCGTGGTGTATGATAAGAACATGGCCTAGAGATCTTCTAGTGAAAAATTTATTGAAGTGCAACTATTGAGTGGTTCTTCACACGTTATTTACATGCCATTGTATTCACAATCAACACATTTACTTGATTTATATTATTTTTTACGGATGTTAATATCAATAAATGAGAAAAAACAAAATTGTTAAAAAAAAAAAAAATATATGGATATTGACAACTCCAGACTATATACAACAAGTAAATTATTATAATGGCATGTAAATAACTTTTAAAGAACAACTAACTAGTAGCACTTCGAAAAAAGTTCTAGATCAAAATCTTTATGGATAAGTTCTTTTGAGTCAGTTTATGCCAGATTTTGGATTATAATGGTTGGATACGAGATATATTAGATGGTTTATTGGAGACCTAATGTAGATCTCCGATTGTTCAAATAGGTTTTATCACTGTCATATAAATGAGACATTAATCACGCAATATGCAATGATTTTAATGTACTCGTATCTACTGTCGGTTAATAAATATCCCTATTACATAAAGAAAATTTTATGAGTAATTATCTCAATGGGGAAAATTCGAAAAAAATTTAAAAAACATTTTTTAGTAATATTTGCGTAATAACGTAGATAAGAACCGGACACTAGAACAGACCTATAAAGAAAAAAAATAATTCGTACCAATAAGTTCCTCCAGTATATATATTTGTTGTACAATTCCTACAAGACGTGGGTTAGAAATGGGGGGATAACAGCATTCAATTTCCAAACACGTCTTCTGTTGCCGGCATCATTGATGTCGGGATCCAAGTTGAGAAGCCCCGGTCGTAGCCATCAATAGCAGGCACTGCTCTACCGCCTCTATGGAGTACTATCAAAGCCATTTGTCTATTTCAATATAGAATATCTTTAATTTAAAAGTATGATAGGTTGAACTGAAATGAAAAATAATCTTTATTCTGGTATACATAACTATGACACAAGTACATAATGCAATAATACTTATTTCTGTATGTGTTAATTTTTTATTAATTAAAAATCAGAAGATTATAATAGTAAAGGCTTGAAAATAGAAATGCAAATTTAAAAGAAACATTTTTTTTTTTTTAAAACTATATATTGATATTTACAATTGTATAAATTAACAAGTAAATTTGAGGAAAATGACATGTCAATAAAATGAAAAAAACAGAAGCACTTCAGCATTTAATCCTTCCAGTCCAAAGTCCTTCGTACTTTAGTAAATGCTCTATATTATGTCTCCAACTACACCCTAAATAATCATCTCAATGTAACTTTTGTCCTTGGCCTTATAACCCTTAAATTCTCCAAATTCCATCAAAACTTTTCCAACCATTCTAACCCTATAGCTCACTCATTATCCAGTTCCACACACTCTTATAACCCACTTCGTAGATTAAAACGGCAATGGCCCCGAGGCTTATTGTAAATATTTGGATCGGGGGGTTCCTCGGAATGTTTATAAATTTTGTATATAGAGTATGAATGTATTCATGACTATTTTCTTTTCTTGTTAACGGTCGGGTTAAGTGGAGGCAACCCCTAAGCGCGCCCAGAATACCTTTTATCGATTCTTACCTTCTTCCGATTTTTTTCGGTGTTTTAGTCCCTACTTTTCGAGGGGAAAGGTTATTCTCATTTATTTACGGAGAAACTTTAAATCCCTGTTCAAAGTAATATTAACTTATGTTTACCTTATGATATTAAAATGAGAAATAAGAAAATAATGAAGTGGAAATAAGAAAATGTCAAAATATAAGACAGTAAATCAATTTAGAATTAATTTTATATTAAATCAGAATTAATATAATGCTAAATCACCAGTAATGTTAATTCTTGATAAACTTTGTGATGTGAGGGAAGTGTAAATAACAAATTATAAATATTTAAAAGACAGAACCCTTCAGTATTTATTTGACATACCTCCTATTTATTTAACATTTGTAGCTACATGTTTCCGAGAAAATGCTCCATTATCAGGCATCTAAAAATTTTTAAAAATACATTAATCTATAACATTACACCAATAGTTTTACAATTATATAATATGTCATATATGTCCATTCTCCATGTTATAAGGGATTATATAATATAAGACAGAATCCTTGTCATTTATTTATTAACAGAAACTTGTCATTTAAGTTATGATGTTAATTTCTGCTATATTTTCTCAAGGGAAGTGGAAATAAGAAAATATGAAACCTATGATATACTTTCTCACATTTATTTTTAGATCGATATGTTTTATTGAAATAATTATACAATCTGTCTCACTTTAGGGCAATAAGTATTATGGATGACAAAGAATGCATTCACAAAATATGCATACTGAAATTTTATCACTTAAATTGATACAACAAATAAAAATATATAAAACACCAAATCCATGTACAAATTAATGTTCTTAAGTTTTGTAATACTTTTACACATTAGATAAGAAGGAATAAGAAAACATGAATTGATAAAACACTTAATCCTTTATGAAACTCATTTTGTTAACTTCTGTTTCACTTATTTACATTCAAGAATACTAAATATCAATACAACACACTAAACAACGTAATCCAGGTTGAAACTCTAAAAGTGATTGATTGCATGTGAGGTTATATGAATGAACTATCGATAAATGTAAACTCGAAGTGAAGCGTAAGCAACGAACTGGTCGGTGTAGCGCGGATCAAGCCAGTTTGGTGCCTCTTCTTAAGCCGACCCTTAGGCCCCTTTCACACTGCGATACCGAGCAGCCGATACACGTATCCGACGCTGTATGAGAAGCAAAAAGTATCGTGATTCAGTAGCCTGGCGGCTCCTTCTCCCACTCTCCCCCTTGCAGCCGACGCTGTATAAGACGCTAAAAGAATCGTGATTCAGCCGCTCGGCTGCTGCTTGTCCCACTCCCACTTCTCTCCACACCTTCCACATGTTGCATTGCAATGGACGAAGTTGAAGTGGTAGCACTCTTGTATTTAGCTAGAAAATCAAAAAATAAACGTAGGCAGTGGGTTCACGGAATAAATATAAGCCGTGAAGAAAAAGGTGCCTACGCATTACTGTTTAAAGAGCTAATGGATGACACCACGAAGTTTTTTAATTATTTTCAGATGATGCCATCAACATTTGAGGAACTTCTAAAGAAAGTACGGATGTCTATTTAGATGCAAGACACCCATTTAAGGAAGAGTATTTCGCCGCAAGAAAGGCTTTGTTTAACGTTAAAGTAATTAATTAATTTAAAAAAATTAATATTTAACGATATTTTATTTTTGAACACAACAAGTATCCATATTTAATATTTTTTCTTATAAACTAAAATTATTCATATTTTTAAATTCACACCTTAGTACAGATCAGTGAAATCTGTCGAATTGTCAGAAGCATGTTCGGTTTGTTGTGGTACTAGAGGAGGGGAAGAGTATTTGTATTGAAAAAATTGAATGAAGCATTTTGGGGTATAGGGCGTACACTACTAGAGGATGAGCCGCTGCTTGGTGACACATGAGAATGACCAGTCTCATAGTGCGAACATGTAGGTATTGGAGGATATCCAACTGATTCGTTTGAATGACGTGGTCGTCCAAACGTACCATCATCGATAGCTTTAATGATGGCTATTTTCACCGAGGCTTTTTTGTTCATAGGGATTTTTTTAAAGTCTTCTAACAATGATAACAAAAAAAGTCTGTCTGGGTCATTTTCCTCTGATTCTTCTTTTTCTTGCCTCCATTTCAAATTTTTGGCAAGTACCTCAGCCAATTGCTCTTCTGTTTTCTTTTCCTTGTATGACCTTCAGCAGGACTTGGATCTGGACAGGCTACACCTCCATGCTCATTCACATGATTGGCCTCTTCCTCCCCGGTAGATTTGAGATTTGATTCAACCCTTTTTTTAGAAACAGAAAACAATAATAAATAATTAAAACTTAGCTTAATACAGGAAAGTTCTAACTTATTCTTCATTCTACTTACTCTGCATGTCTCATGGTGGGCATCAAAAAGGACAACTGATCAAAATAGATGTAGGTTTTCCATGTTCTACCAGAACCAGATGGGGTCTTTTTCCTTTTAGAAACTTCTCTATAAAAACTATTTCTAAGATTCTTCCATTTTTTTTGGAGTTCTTTTCCTGAAATTATCACTTAATATTTCTCTCACATTTACTACAGTTACTTCGGACAATAAGTTTAAGAAACGTTAAGGTAAAGGGAAGAAAAGGACGTTTTTATAGAGGGCAAAAATGTGATTTTTCGAAAAAAAAAATTTAAAAATCATTTCCTGAGAACGGATTGAGATAGAAAAAGGTAGATGGGGGCATTCTGCTCCTTTCTATCGAATTTTTAAGTCTAGAACACCCTATATAAACCGAGTGCACGATATCGAGGGCCACAATACTTTTACTTGATCAGTGATCAGTTTGGTTAAATATGTTGTTTAAAAAAAAATTAAAATATGAGTAAAATCCAAAAAAAATTATTTTTATTTTTAAGTATCTGACTAGTGGTTGCTCAATGACCGACTTACATTATTCATACAGAATGGGTGTCTCTACCATAAGCCGTATAATTCAGCAGGTTTGTCAAGCCATATGGAACTGTCTGAGAGAAGAAGAAATGGCTCAACCAACGAGGGACAAGTGGTTAAATATTGTCCAACGTTTTCACGACAATAGTAACTTCCCCAACTGCATCGGTGCTGTAGATGGGAAGCACATACGTATTGTCAAACCAGTACATAGTGGTTCATTGTTTTACAATTACAAAAATTATTTTTCTATACAACTTTTAGCAATCTGCGATGCGGATTATCGTTTTATTTATGTGGACATCGGGGATTTCGGTAAAAATAATGATTCATCTATATACAGCAATTCAATATTTTACAAAAAGTTAAAAGCTGGTTCACTCGATATTCCGGACGCAACATTTTTGCCTGGAAAGAGTGATATGAAAGTCCCATTTGTTCTAGTAGGGGATGAAGCATTCGCTTTGACAAACTCGATGATGCGTCCTTATGGAGGTAAAAATTTATCAGAAAATAAAAGAGTGTTTAACTACCGATTATCGAGAGCTCGAAGGTTTATTGAATGTTCTTTTGGTATTCTCACCAATAAATGGAGAATTTTCCACCGACCGCTAAATGTCGGTGAAGATATGGCTAAAAGTATTGTAAAAGCTTGCGTGGTTCTCCATAATTTTGTGCGTGTTAGGGACGGTTATTCTCATCAGGATACCCTGTCATATACAGGTTTACTAAATGAAGAAGTTACCACCGGGTTTTCAGGTGGCTGTGGCTCAGGGGCGACCTTGATTCGAGACTATTTTACACGATATTTTATGACAGAAGGTAAATTACCGTGGCAGTCGTCCACGATTACTTAGACAACCATTTAAAAATTTGATGTATAACGCTAATAATTACAAAGTTAATCAAAAATTAGGGACCTATAGTACGGGACCTGTGTTATACGAAACTACCCACATTTGTTGTAATGTTTAATTTAATTTGCTTGTAATGAATAAAATGTAATGGTCACTTACAATTTATGTTATGGTAAAAATAAATAAATAAATGTAATGGTCACTTACCAATTTCATTCGTTCTTTTCACATCCCAATCCAGTATTTCTTCCTCTCCGTACATTTCTGAAATAACTGTTCGCCATGCATTGTCTTTCTTATTTTTATCACAATATTCTACGGAACTGTTGTCCCACAATGCCGTTTGATTTTGGATTAAACTAATAAACTTATCGTTATCAAAAAATGTATTCATTTAAAAAAATTAAATTATTAAACTACTAAAATTATTAAATTAAAACTATTAAAATTATTAAATTAAAACTATTAAAATTATTAAATTAAAACTATTAAATTAAAACTATTAAAATTATTAAATTAAAACTATTAGAATCATTAAACAGACAACAAAAATCCTAAACGAGTGAAGTAGCACGCTTCGGAATCTCAGCGTGAATAAAGCCTAATGCGCAAAGTATCTTCCCCCTTTCACACTAGGATTCCGAGAAGCCGATACAAAAAGTATCTTGGCGGCTGACGGGGACAGGCTACTCGTTTTCAGTATCGGATACGCGTCGGCGGCTGGAATCGCAGTCTGAAGAGGCCTGGCCTTAAAAAAGCACTAGGATTTTACAATAGTACGTTTTTATTAGCGGGCTGGCATGTACATTTTACGGAGTTTGGTTAAAAATTTATTCTCTTATAGTAGATTTGATCAGCTTTAAGATGAAAAAAAAGGTAATGTTGTATCGGACAAATAGTTTCAGAGTTATAGCTAAAAGAGTACGACAAAACGTGTTTTTTTCGCGGAGCTTTGGGACTGACGGCAAATAGGACAATTTCTCCATTTTTTTCCAAAAACGTAACTTCGCGAAAAATGGTCCGATTTCGGATTTCGTTTTTTTTCATTATGTAGGTACTAGTTCTAGCTACAATTAATATTTGAAGACTTCCTTCGAAAAAAAGGTTCGTTATCTTGTTATAGATAGAAAAAAATCAAAAATAATGGGGTTTTTTGGCGGTTTTTTTTCGCGATTTTGAATATGAAGCCGATGGTTGCCGTGGTTAGCAAACTTGCAGATTCGGATTCAGCACCCCAAAGAACATAAAGATCCGTTGAGAATAAAAGTTCCGCAGTTTTTTCTTCAAAACGGCCTTTTGGAGTCTTATTTTACTGGACTATAAAGACGCTCTATGAAGCATTATTTTGGAGGTCCTACAACTTTTGTTCTATTTCACTTTCCCAATGATGATTTTATTGACTAGAATTGTAACATTGTTCATATATAACGGGGAAAGGATATAAATAAAAACATTATTTTATTATTAATTTATATAAAAACTAGTTGAAAAAAAAAAAAAAAAAAGGAATCCACAAACAATAAAGCATTATCTATTCCTATTACTAATTAAAAAAATTAAAATTACTTATGCTATATTACTGCACATTAAAAAATATATATATTATGAAAAATATGATATATTATTTTTGCATAAATGTTGCTTATTCTTAATAAGGAATAATTATATTATGAGCTGTATTCATTAAAATTATTTACTTCTTTAATACCCAAATCAAAAAGATTTAGTACTTTTCTTCTTTTTTTTTGATTTCATATAAAAGTGATGAGTACAAAAAAGTTATTGAATTTTTCAATTGAATGAGTTTAAATAGGCAGTTTCCTTCTTTCCCTTTTCTGCAGCGCGTATTCCTGAGATAAAAAACTCATTTTTCTATCTTACGTTTTGCCATAGGCATCCACAGTCAAGATTATGCTAGGTTCGGGTAAAAGAAGAAGAAGGTAAAAAGACGCAAAATCCCTAGACGGCATAGGATCAAAGGAAATATCAACATTTCTAATACTACCGTAGGTTCAAACAACAATGGTCTGGTAGGACAAGATGTTTACAACCATTTCTTTGTGAAATTGAATTTTTTTTTTTTTATTTTGATCAATCCATTTAATTGTTTCACAAGAGTAGTTTCATTTCTTATTTATTCGACATATCACACACAGTATAGGCTTGTTTGACTATTCTCCTCCTTCAAAACCCTTATCTCAAAGTAAAGGTAATAATAAATAATTGCAAGCTTTTTTGTATGAGAAACTTCTCACATTTTTTTTACGTCCCGGGTTCTAAATTGTAGAAAAAATGTGTTTTTTTTTACTGCTTAAAACATTTGAAAAACGGGTTTAGACATAAGAAGTAATTCATTACAAACCTTTTGATTTAAATAAGAAGTAATTTTGGGAAAAATTTGATTTCGTAAATACTATTTTATTTATTTTTTAAAAAGTATTTATTTTCCGCATACCTTCTTTTCTCTAGTCTATTCGGGCCCCTGTTTTGGTCAACAAACACGGAAGGCTACAAAGACAAAGAAAATATTTATAAATATATTACAATGGATCTAATAAGGTATTTGATCGCAAAAGGGAGTGTGTACGTTTTTTTTGTATAAAACCCTTTACTGCGAAAAAAAAGCATATTTTGCCCCTTATGATTCCATTTTATTCATTTTGTTTTTGTTTGGTGACTAAATTGCTGAGAGAATATATATTGATATTTACAAGCTTACAATCAGAAAAACGGCTAGCTGTATGAATAAATTTATTAAAAACATTATTGAAACGTTTGATTCCGAAAAAAACATTCGTACTTTATTTTTTGTGACATTGACTATATCTCGAAAATGGTCGACTCTAGAAAAATATGTTACAAATCTAAATTAAAGCTGATTACATTTCCTATAAAATTGATTACGTATAAATTTGTCGAAATTCTAATGGTTTTCGAGATATACGTTATTGAAAATCGGTGATTTTCGGGGAAAAAACAAATGTTACCTCACTTTTTGTAATACTTTTATTTCTAGTACCTTCCCCGATCGTTCCTCAGAAAAAATTACATAGTCAAAATTGTAGAGCATTAAATTAAATTTAATTTCATATATAAGTTTCTGGTATTTGAAGCAAGTGTTTAACAAAAAGTGAGGTAAACATTTTTTTATTTCTAAAATTATCGATTTTAAATAACATATGTCTCGAAAACCGTTGGAATTTCGACAAATATGTATATAATAAATTTTATAGGAAATTCAATTAGCTTTAATTCCGATTTGTAGCATATTTTTCTTGAGTCCACTGTTTTCGGGATAAGATCGAAAAATACGAAATTGGCACCTCTCTTCTCCCCCCCCCCCAACCTTAGCTCAACCTCCAGGTTCGGAGACTTTTAGTAGGTTTGCCTTCTAATTGCTCTTGGCGAAGCTGTGACATCAGAAATTATCGCATATTTTATGCAATCTACACCCCTCATTTCAACACTCTTTGACTAGGGTCGCACTTTTCTGCGAAAACACCTATATCACCATTCATTTGGCTACAGTTCCGAAACTAATTGTTCGATCCGAAAAATTTCTTTTTTTCATCTGAATGCTCATTAAATGTACTATAAGAACCTATATATAAAGTTATGATCAAGTTTCGTAAAATAACCATACCAGCACATTAAAAACCGGGACCTGTTTTGAAATTCAAACTTGTTAAAGTAATTGGATTATTTAATCTGGGCTGCAAAGCCCAGATAAAACTTGATAGCATTAGTTATTTGTAAGGTTAATCATATTAAAAAAAATGGTTCCTTTGTTCTATCAGTAGCTTGGATACTTGTATCGGCTGCTCGGTATCGCAGTGTGAAAGGGGCCTTACCCTTTTCTTTTTTATTTATTGGTTTCCACAATTTTACTTATTTTATGTTATCATTTATTATACTATATTTTAATCTTGCTCTTTATTTTATACCTTGTATATTTTATTTTATTTATTGTGTAATAATAGGCTGTTTATTGTTATCTTCTTACTTTATTTTATAACAATCAAATTACTTCAATTAATAATTAAATTAAATTTACAATTAATTATTATTCGAAATAAACAAACTTGTAAGATAGTAGGGGTTTCAATCGTCATTTTTTTTCATTCAAACCAGTATAGCTCATATGCGCTAAGTCCTAGTGAAAATATTATATAACTAAAAATATTCTCCGTTAAATTGTCTTCAAATTTTCGACTTGCAACAACAACAGAGCTAGAGCGTGTCCGAATCGTTGGATCGCGTAATGACAAATAATAAAAAATATATAAAAACCAGTATTTTTTTTTTTTTAACTATTTATTGATATTAACAACTGTATTCATATATGTACAGTAAGTAAATTTGAGGAAATTATTACAATGACTTGTCAATAACATGTGAATGTTATGTGACCACTCACTAGTAATACTTCAATAAAAAGAAAAAAAATTCAATATAAGAAGATCTCGGCCATCTTTTCAGACGTCTCGGTGAATTGTCGGTAATAGAATGAGAAGCAAGTTGAGAGACTAGTGGATTAGAATGGTTATGAAGTTTACTATAAAAGGACAGGTATCTGGTTTGGGCTAAATCAGTAACTTATGGAAGATGTCTTTATGGATAAGTTTATTTGTGACAAAGTAAGGAGCATTAAGGATTTTTGGAAGGATTTTGGATTGCAAGGATTGGATTCGAGATGAATTTCATGGTTTGGTGGAGCCCCAGAGCTCAACTCTGTATGTCCAAATAGTTCTGATAACTGTCATATAAATTAGCCTTTTGTAATTAATTAGATTTGAACGTCTGTCAAATAAATGTTGAAGAAGTCGAAAACGACGAGCAGCTTCCTGTCGTTTTAGTCTTGTATGTGGATTCCAAGTTAAACCTTTGTCCGAGTCCGAGATAGCGGATCTGTTCATCAGGGCCCAATTGAATGTTATTAAAGGATACTGAAGGACAGGAAGTCGTAGGATTACGACGAAAGGTAAAGGTTATCTGATGAGATTTATTTGAATTTATTTTAACTTTCGGATTTTGACGCCATTCTTGAAGGTTTGTGATATAAGATTGGAGGGTTTGGGATTCTATGAAAGGATCATGATTTACTGATAACGCACATGTGTCTGAGTACGTGGTGAGGACTGTGGTGAAAACCAGTAAAAATAATAAATAAAAAATACCTGTCACAAAAAAAAAAAAAAAATCTGCTTGACGAAAAAAATATCCAAATTCAGGATGTGAAATACAACTAGAATTGCTAAGGAATGTTTCTGTGAATAAAATCACGTTAATCAGTGAAATTAGCTAATAAATGCATGACAGGGCTGTTTTATATATAAATAATAGCCGTCGAGTAGTTACCTTATCTGAATAGAGACTGATGGTGAAAGAGGGGATTCGAGGATGGGAGGGGGCGCCTGTATTAGTGCTGGCAGATTCCGATTTAATAATTTCCAATCCTATAACTAATATCTGCAGTACACCTGGGCATATCTAGATTTATTTCCAGCGTTCATTTCCACCCTCAGTTCCTTCTATTTAATCTCTGTTAGCTCATTATCATTTAAACAATTCGGTCAAAGGTTCAAGGTTCGATCCTCGCACCACTCGTATTCATAAAATATACATATGACATCCCACTTGGCATCAACTCTTTAACAGCAACCTAAACTGACGATACAGCCATTTTCACAAGATATACAGATTCAACACAGGCGTCATTGACTCTTTAAAATTACTTACTGACTCATTAAGACTGGTTTAATCTTTGGGAAATCAAACTAAACAATAAAAAGACAACACTTTACACTCACACTACGAAATGTAGCATATCCATCATTATAGACATCAAATCAATTCCGCAGACGAACACAGTAAAATACTTCGAACTAACATTCTATTGATGGATGGCATGGGCCACTCATGTTAAACAGACGCACCATTTCAATTTCAATCACAAACATTACGACTAATTACGCGATCTCCATGGTACGTAAGTAATAGATCACTACATACAGACCTATACATACCCACAGTACTGGATCACATCAAATCAAAATACAGAATATTTTACAACAAACTGTATGACCATCCAAACAACCTAAAATAATGTCAGGAGGAGGTAACGATGGGTTACCTCTTCTGCCTCATGTTTTGCATGTCTTATTTATTGTTCTTTTTCTTAGATTAAGGGAGTAACAAAGGGGAATAAACAATAGAACAGAAAAAAAATAACAATAAAAAATATTTAATGAATAAATAGAAATTAAAAGAGAGTTTTAGGACGGGGATTTGTCGTTCAATTCCAGTTGGTTGGCTTTGAAGGAGAATTCAAGGAAGAAAGTAGAGAGAGGCTAGGAAGCACTTCGTAAAATTTGATATGACAAAGTTGTACTATGTAAATACGTACTAAACAGAATTTTCCAAATTAAATTGTGTTGAAAATTCAGCCGGTCAGTTTGTATACCGAGTAGTAGATGAATGCATATATATATATATATATATATATATATATATATATATATATATATATATATATATATATATATATATATATATATATATATATCACTTCCCAGTAGGTTTTGGTCTCCAGGGAAGTTAGACCATGACCCCCATTAAGGGGAGGCCTGCACGAGGCAACATCCTTCAATCATAAATTGTAAATATATACCAAACAGTTTTTGATATACTAAGTATAATTTCTTAATAGATTATTATGAATTGTAAATATCTTAGAAACAGTGCATTTTATTTTATTCATGTTGCAAGATATTATTTGTTTTACAAAATATTGTTTGTTTCCTCATGCAATAAAAGGCTTTATTTATTTATTATTATTATATATATATATATATATATATATATATATATATTTATATATATATATATTATAAATGCCTATATATGTGTGCAATATATAATAGTAGATAGATAATATTGTGGATAATGTTAGGTAGATAGTATTCCCTATGATCTTAGAATATCCAGCATCAAGCCGATTAATGATATAGATAATCCGGCATTGGAATCATACATGGAACACTCATTCCATGATTACATTTATATACTAATATAATTACATACGATTCAACAATGTGTTTAAAAAACTGACTATTTATGAATATAAGTAACTTTTATCCATTTTATGCGTTTTGTCTAAAAACTTTACAAAATCAACCGGCAACATTTTGATTACCTGAACTGTGTATTACAATATGGTAAACCAAGTGGTCTATTTTTTTCGTCAGTATGTTTTATCCACAAAAACATTAGTTAACGTTAAATGGTACATGACCTATCAGGTATATACGAGAGTGATAACTAAAACTACCCGCTCCTGTTGTTCTAACAAAAAATAAATAACTATATGAAAAGGAATTTATTTTCGCTTTGTTGGTAGGAATTTAATGTCTGTTGGTCGTGATAGTATTGGTCTTATAAGAATATTGTCTTTTGTACTTCAAGTTATTCATGAAATTTTCTTTATGTAATAGGCACATTTATAAACGACAGTAGACACATTATAACCATTGCGTATTGTGTGATTTATGATGAACTGTTGGTTTTATTTTTACCAAAATAAAAAATAATATCTATTCCTAATAACAGTCTTGGATTCATGCTTTGGTAAGGTAGTGCTGGTTTTACGAGGGAGAGATTGGCCGGATTTACTCTCACGCTTCTAGTCTTTAATTAATCAATTAACTATAAATTTAATAATTTATTAGTAATACATTTATTTATCATATATTTATTATTTTACAGTTATTATTAATACGTTATACTTATTATAAATTTAATTAATCAATTAATTATTAATCTAATAATTTATTAATACATTGTATTTATTATATTTATTACATTATATTTATTATATATTCACAACTTTATGTTTATTATTGATACATCATACTTATTATAAATTTAGTTAATCAATATTAATTATCGTGTCTTTAATTATCAATTAACGATACTCACTTAATAGAAGTTATAGGAACCTACCCCTGACTAATATAATAGAATAAATAATGATTTGCCCAAGTCGGAATCGAACCTCAATACGGGGGAATCAGGTTGACTCTCCATCAGGTTGGTTACAGTTGGGCCTAATTATTTAATGGCCTTAGAGGCGTAGTGACGTTTCGTAAAGTTAATAAATATCCGCAATTACAACACCAATATCAATACCACTAACCAAATTCTATCTATGCTATCCACATTAAGTTTTTTTATTTTTTTTTTATGTAATCGATCGAATAATCTCGCCGAGGCTCCCTCAAGATCAGTAATAATTTATTTTTCAAAACACACCTTTCCCCTTGAGCGTAGGGTGTTGCTGAACCACATGCCTAATGGTGATTTGTAGTGTTTCTATCAACCGTTCATGGTTCCTGAAGGTATTATTAAAGAAAACGAATAATAAAAATTGGAAATAACAGGAAGAAAAAATTTATATAAGATTACTGTTTATTGAAAACAATGGCTCTAAGAAAATACAACTTGACAAAGATGGGATTATACGTAGGGAAAGATATTACTGTTTGGAAGACCAAACCAATTCATGCTGTTGGAAAAACTGCATCTGGAAGCATTGTATACAAAATAAAGGTAGGTTTAAGGATGTGAAAAGTTACATACACACGGCAAAAAAAAAGTCTGGAAACATCAAAGTTTTACACTTATCCTCTTGTATAATATAGGCAACTGAAAAATGTGGGCCTCTAGTTTTTTGTTTTCAATATTTTTTTTTCGCTATTCGCTACACTTTTTGACGGCCATCTAAGCAAAAAATGTTAAATCACTTTCGTCCAAGAAAATAACAGATTCTCAGAATAATGAAGGTTTTTTACATTCTCTTTAAGAAATTACAAACGGCGCTAACGATTTAACTTGCTAATGAATGGTTTCTTCCTGGCGATTCGATCAAATGAACCACTTTTCCGTTACTTATACACTATAGGCGCAAGACAAGTTTGTAGCAATTTTCGGAGCTCTAGTGCACGGTTTGTCAGGGGCAGTTTTTAAAATTACCCACTTGAGCAATTTATTTATTTTTGGTGGACGCCCATTCCATGGTCTGCTGGGTGCACACGTATTTCTTTATCTCTTTTTATAAATTTAGATACTGTACATACGTTTTTACTAACAGTCCTCGTGAATGGCTTTTGACACTTCAATCATGAATGCTAATCACAGACTAAAATGATTTCTAATAATAAGACTTTATTTTTGAACTTTGTCCTTAAAGCCCATAAGGAGTATAATCAGTTGTTATTGTTGAAAGGTTTTGTTTTCTTTCATTATACAAGTGTTTCCAAACATTTTTTGGAAACACCTTTTGGCTATAAGGGTATATTTTTTTTTACTTCAACGTTTTCTGTTGACTGCTGTTGATATGCATGCAATGATAACGCATATTATGTTAAAATTAAAGATTAAAGTTTCTTGTGTAAAATTAGAGTAGTTCTACTATGGGAAACTACTCTCTGCCTACTTTAGACAGGAGGAGCATAAGATTTTGGCAAATGGTTCCAGACATTTTTACCCAGGTATGTCTAAGAAATCCACACGCCAATGGAAATTAATGTATATTATTTGATTCCTAAAAGAATATGTAAGCGTACTTAACTTAATTCCACATTCAATGATGGTGATTTTTAACGAATATTGGCAATGTTATCAGTCAGACATTAGAAGCTTCCTAACTGTAAACTTATATAAATAAAATTCATTTTTATTTGTTTTTTTTTTCGCATTTCCCTTTTTATATAATAATACCATAAGCTTCTATTAGAATTTTCATGGTAAAGGGGGCCTTAGACATTTAGGTTATTTTATTATACTTGCCTAAGCGACGTATAGTGTTACTAACAAAGGTAAAATTTAGTGTGTTATTTGCAGGTTTAAAATTTGATTTAATTTCTTGAAATGACAAATGGACTACATACTGAATGAAAAAAGGCCTCAAGGACGCTCAAGATTGTCCTATCGCAAATATATCGATCGCATTAGAAGAAAAAGAGGAAAGGATCTCCGACAGGCACGAAAGATGCCTAGGCACTATAGGAGGGAGCGAAAGAAGAAAAAGAAAAAAATATAAGAACATTAAAACCAAATCAGTTCGAGGAAAATATTATCTGAAGTAAATAAAACATAAAATAAAAAGAGGTTTTAATAAAAAAACAAAAACAGTTTTAATAAATTTAAGTGACCTCGTTTGGGAGGATAAAGTATATCTCTTTTTGATTGAATATCCCTAATAACTTTACAAAATATAAAAGCTCATAATATTATAGTGAATAAAAAAAATTAATTTTGCCCTCTAAGAAAATAGATTATTACTTAGGAAAAGTTTAATCGGCTATTTCATTTAAGTTATAGACTATAAAATAATAAAATATACAAGTGGCCATTAAATCGATCATTTGGGATAAAATGATAAGGAGAAGCCTCAAAGAAATCTAATCCCGTTTGGGGTCATTACGAAATGAAGTTGCGAAGGGCCTTCGGTTGGGGTAGCTATCTAATTCGATAAATTTGCTGGGGAACAGCTTTTATACCCGTTAGCTAGATGGATTTTTTAATTCGGTCTCATCAACACCTTCAATTTTTTTATTTGTAATTTTCTTATTACCTAAATTCAATTTTCTTCTTTACAAAGTAATTTAATTTTTAGCACGTTTTTATAGTGATTGCCTTACTACCAAGATATTTATTTTAATTAGCAAAACTGCTCTACAACTAATTTTCGCTCCAGTCTATATAGGGTTAATCTCGTTTTTAGTTCGAATAGTTTTTTTTCTTTAATGTTTATATTATGAAATTGTCCTGGTTCCGTGAGTCATATGTCGTAAATAAGGTTTATATTAAAGCATAATTTTTTTTTTTTTTTTTTTTTTTTTAAGCTATATATTTATTCACACCTGTCAATTAAAATTTGACAACCAGAGAATTTGCTGTAATAGTTTAAATGGCTTGAAAGGCAGGAGGGGGAGCAGAGCCCAGCGGCACCTCCAGCCTTTATTTTCATTTTATTTTAGTCTAGGAGGTCTCTCATCCAGCTCCTTTTTAGTCTTCTCTGCGTGTTGTGGCCATGTCGTTAACAAGTGTATTAGGATGTCCATGTAATTTTTTGAGGAATCGTTTGTAGTAGGTTTGTATTTGTTCTTAAACTGTATGCGTAGGTCAGTATGTAATGTTATGTTGCTTATGTACCATGGTAAAAGGACACTGTTTTACAGATCTGCCAGGATCTGACGATTTTTTGAGACCGAAGGACGTCCTTGGTCACTCTCTCCTTCCACAATTAGAATTAGTTTTCGTCCTTAAGGATGCTGTTTTAAGATGGCGGAATTTTTACCATTTTATTAGTTTTTTCGTTTTTGTTGAAATATTTAACGGTTTTTAAGTTATCCGAATGATGACTTCCGCCATTGTTGTCCTTTAGGATACTGTATATGATGTGTTGGGCCAATTATAAATTTTCTGAGTGAAGGATTTTTTGTTCTAATCTGTCCATAAAAGGGTGTGCCAGAAGGGGTGAAAAAGGGGGCTCCATAGATATTTCCTGTTTATAGAATCTATCGTCGAATTTTATGCAGACTATCAAGTCTTCCTTTCCGTACATTTCCGAAATAACTGTTCGCCGTGCATTGTCTCTTATTTCTATCACAATATCCTACGGAGCTGTTGTCCCACAATGCCGTTTGATTTTATTTTGGATTAAAAATTGCATAAGCAATATAGAGTAATTAAATTTTTCAATATCATTTAAATGCAATTTTTTTTTTTATTAACTTTGTGGCAAGATATGTTTTTGGTTGCAAGTTTTAATAGTTTTTGGTGTGCATCAATTTTTTTTTTTTATTTTTGAACGGGCTTAAATCTTAAAATAATGATTTTATTTTTTATTTCAAGTCTGGAAGCATTTCCAATATAACTCAAAGTTATGTTTTTAGTAACTATTTTTGAAGCGGTAAATGCAATAACACAACACAATTCTCATAATTACCAAAGAAAGATGAGGAGTCCGATAAACCAATAAAAAAAATTATTTTAACCATCTTTGGTTCGAAACAAGATACGTACAAACTTCTTCTAAATCCTAATATTGCTGCAAAACCAAGGTACATTACATAATTCGAATAATTTAGTTTTAGGTATAATATATTAACTGTTTTAAATAAATTTAAATTCTTCGCCAAAGTTGTTAATAATAAATATCACCCGATTTACTAGATTTACTTAAACGCCACGTACTTTTTATACATTAAACGAAAGTTATTTATTTAACTTTTATCTTAATGTTAGATAATTTTGTGGGATTTACACTAAATTGTAGGGGCATAAAATATATATATATATATATAAAAAAATATAATATATATAAAATATATATATATATATATATATATATATATATAATGTATACAAAAAAACAAACTTTTTTCCTATTTAAATATTCATTATTTTTCTAGAAAAGTTAATCCCACCACATCTAGCTTGCAAAAATACATAAAAATCATGAGCCACATGTGTTTGAAAAATTTCTTAAAATTCACTTTGCGCATCAATAGATTAAAATTTTGAGGGATTCTCGGCAGAATTTATGCTCACTCCGCTCACTTGATTAAAAAAATAAGACAGAATAAAACTTTCTCTACATGAAAATATGAACAATTTTACACCAAATTTGAATATTTACAATGCTCAGCAGTTGAGTTTATTAGTAGAGATTATAAGAGATTATAACAACAGCGCCACATCGACAATTTCAGCTCACTACCGCCTAAATCTACCACATTCTCTGGTGAAAGCATGCAGTTTCATCGTTATTAAACTGCCCTGAACAATAATCAGAGAAACATATGCATACTCAACCACATTCAGCGCGTAGACTATACCTATTGACTTACACCACTCTAATGCTCAACAGATATCCGTTTTTGATAAGTTTGATAATGATATTTTGTTTTTACTGGCTTTAGGTAAACAGATAAACATAATTGACTATGTAAATTAATACAGCAGCGATGAAGGAGCAATAATATTAAATAATCCCAATTTTGAAATTTTCTGACTTACACCACTTTTATTCTCACATGCTCATTTGTCGCGAGGACCTATCGTTTAATAGCTATATTGGTTTAAATGTAAAAATTAAGGTTTAAACCCCTATTTTCGCTCGGTTTTGTTTATTTCGAATAATCGTTAATTGCTAATGTAATTTAATTTTAAAAATGGAATTTGATCCTTTTAATTCTAAAATGTAAATTGGGAAAAGTAGTATATTATAGATAGCCATATTCATGATCTATTGCTTTTCACAGTCAAAGAGAAATTGAGTTGTTTTTCTATGAAATGATCTATTCCTTTATCGAGAGGACTTTGTTATATTTACTGTCATACATCATAATGACATTTTTTTTTTTTAAATATTACTTCGTCTTTTGAGGAATTAATAAGGAAAGTAGAGGGAAAAAGGCAGCCGAATAAATATGTAAATTGTAAGTTGAGGAGGTTATGTTTATTTTTTAAATAGGTTATGGCTTGCGTCTGATGGAGCCGCGGGGAACTATTGACTTTGAGCTTTAAACCCAACAGCTCGGTAGAGTATATCAAATTTTCAAAGTTAAATATTCCTCCTTTGATCAACCAGAACGAAGCATTCTTTTTGGGAAACACCGCCCCTTTATACTCCTTGTGAAATTCACAGAGATTAAAATTGGGATGAACCTTAGCAATAGGTTTCACGTCGAATCATGGGACCAGAAATAATTAAATAATTAGTAATTAAGCAGTATTTCTTTTATTTCTTTCACCAGTTGTTTATAGATAAATCGAAAAGATTTTAAAAAAACAGGTTCCGAATAACTAGTATCAAGCATAATATATAAAATATATATAATATACAAAAAAATATCAAGCATCCATTGATTAATTGCTGGTTTAGGTGCTAACTTTCGCTTCTATGGAACACGACTTTATAAGTAGATTATTCCACTATACATATTAACATTCCATCCAATGTCTATTGTTAGTTAGTGTGATATTATAAAACATTACTATATATTTACATTATATAACGTTGGATGATAATTAGAAAACATGACTTTGGCCAACTTGGCTGGTAAAAATGTCGATAGTGAATTTGACATTGTTCGAGTCGCTTCGTTCATAGCTGCAAATCCGTCAGTACATGGAGCTACAGGTTTTCGTTTAAGTAATAATTTTTCATTCAATTTTTGTGAACAGGAATGTTTTTTTAGGCAAATAAAAGCAGAAGTCAGTCATTTACTTTACATATCTGAGATTCGTATACTACTTGTGAAATTCAGAATTCACTCATGTCGAAAAAATATCGCGTTTATAGAACTACATATACGGGGTGAGTCCCTCTTAGCGTAAAAAAAAATATTGGTTAAAACTAAATTAATGATTCAGTATCGATTGCATGGAGAGATTTATTTATTTATTATTATCATTTAGGATTTATTTTATTAGATTTTCAAGGTAAGGTTTAAAACCCAATGATAATGACCATATTTTGCTTTTAGCTTCTGAATGCAGATGATATTGAAGAATGCCACTTTTTGAGGTGAATTTTGTGGACAGAGTCTGTTTTTACAGGGGAAGGCATTTTTACCAATCCATGTGAGGTATCGTTAATGTATTCATTTTTATACTGCTTTCGAATAATGTGGAGGAGCACCATGGTGTTGGAAAATCATATTTTGCCGAACTTCAGGTGGAATATCGTAATAAAGTTGTGGTAGGATATTTTGTAACAAATCCTAGTAGTTCTCATCATTCAATCTGTTGGGTAAACTATGATTTTCGAACACTATTCGACAGCAGTACAAAATTCTTATATTCTTATAAGTAATATAAGTCCGAATCAGAATAGAATAGAATAGAAGTTCGATAATTTATTTTTTTTTTTTAAATAGAATTCCTTTTCCTGGAATAAAATCGAACTATAAAGATGAATCTAAAATAAAAATTACTATCATTTTTCATATTTTCATATCAGTTAACCTAGTTTTAAGCGAAAAAATATAAGTGAATAAAATGTCCGCCTAGTCCCGCACTTTTTGCCGGGTCGCCGACTACAAAAGCAGCCGATTAGTCAGCCTTACCGACTACCGACCGTCACTCGGTCATCTCTAGTATCAATATCTTTTGTCGATCCTGCCCCTCATCCTGCCGAAAATACTTTTCGCATTGATTTATTTCGATGTTTTCCTTACTTCTTTTGGGGAAGTATGGTCAGCCTGCTCTATCTCCCATCATCATATTTGTTACACCCGTATCTTATTTATCTTATCGTGCTAAATAATTCTTTATAAAGAATCTCTGAGATTTTTTCCATTATTATGAAGATAATATTTTATTTTTTTCGTGTTGCCCATATTATCATAAATGTTATTTTTACTTCGGGAGGTTAGATAAATGGGAAATATAAGATACAATTTTGTCACCACAGCTTGGTGATTTTTTAAATCATTTTACCTTTACCCACGTAAAAGTCCCTAACGATGAAATAGCCCCATCTATTGATGCCTGATCTCTATGATCTATTAGATTCCATCTATCTTCTCAACCAATTCTATTTTAATTATGGGCCATTAGGTGATGAGCAATTATTAATGATGATAGTGAGTATATTTTATTTAATACTATGATTTTAGAAATATGAAGCTATGGATGATTTAACAATTACTCTACTCATGGATCAGCACACAATTTGCAATATACACTTATTACAAGCTGATGACTAGGGGTTGGTACCGATACATGATATATGAAAATATTGATATTTTTTCAGATAATCCGATGCAACTAAATGTTAAATTTTTTCAATCTAATTTTATGCATATTGGCTAGGAAAGACGTTGCTTTTGTTTCCTGTCTTAATAGAGCAGGGCGAACTACCAGAAATAAATTAAGTGAACATATTTTAGGATATTTACTTTTAGTACAATCCACTGATGACAAAATCTGGGATTAAATTGTTGACATCATATCATTGATATCTGACTAATTATGTGTATCTACTGCCCACTGTTTAATTCGTAATAAAATATTTTGAAATTTTAAATATTTGAAGTAATCGTGTTGTGAAATAAATTAAGGTTACGACATCTAACAACTGCTCCATGATATATCAATACATTTATCCTGATATATCGCTCCAGCCTTCCAAAATATCTTTATACAGTGGAACCTCGATATAACGATCCTCAAGGGGAAAGAGAAAACTTCGAATTATCGAGGATTTCTATATATCGCGGTTCAATTTATTGGGGTGATTTCTAACTGACTTCGATATATGGAGGTTAGGGGTTTATATTAAAATACTCAATTTATCTATAGAAAATATTTACTTATTTTATTGAAATAAAAATAATGAAAGAATAATTATTAAATTCGTGAAAAATTTAAGCGGACCTTTGGAAAAAATTTGAAATAGTACTTTCTTTATCTGAAAATGACACTTTGTCTAAGTTGATATCTTGGAACTCGGGCCCTTTTAACCTCTTTGATAATGAAAAAGCTTGATTTTCATTCTTCAGCCTATTTTTCAAAATTTTGGACGAGGTGTTCGTTGGTTTTCTAAATTTTCCTGCAATATCGCACTTTCTGTCAACCCCCCGGCATTTTCGGCTTGAATAATTTTCATTTTTTCTTTATTAAGGGTTTTACGCTTTACCATTTTCGAGAAAAAAAAAATATATATTGTGGAACAACAGAAAACGAAACGCATCGCATAATTGTTTTTTCAGAAACTGTAACAAACCGGAAATAAGTGTCAAGATAGGAGTTAAAGTTAATCCTTCGTAGAATCTTTGACGAGGCTAAACTATACTTATTTAACAAATCGACTTCGATTTATAGAGGTTTTCCGATAAAAACTTCGTTTTTTAGAGGAGCGGTGTAAGCTAAGGAATCTTCGAAAATTCGATATATCAAGGTCTTCTTAACCAATCTTTCGATATGTAGAGGTAAAAATAACATAGGAATGATAGGTAGATTCAAGGAGAATAGAAAAACTTCGATTTATCAAGGAATCTTCTATATCGAGGTTCCAGAGTATAACAATATAGAAAACACTAAACCAATGTTGAATGTAATGTTGTTAACTTCTAGTAAACGTTCTTACATTAGGAAAGTAGAAATAAGAAGATATCAAACTTATGATAAACTTTCTCACATTTATTTTAGCTAAGTGTTTTATTGAATTAAAAAACAATCCACCTTACCTCAAGGCAATAAGAAATATATTTGACAAAACATTCACACAATATATATAATGATAATTACTCACATTAGGTAAGTTGAAATAACAAAATGTCAATATATCTACCACTAAATTCATTTTGGAAGTTCAAAGGCGGCATCGCCAAGTTCGTCTCTGGTTGGTCTACTTTTCCTTCGTGATAGGCTTCTTATAGGACTCCACATTCCTCCAATATCTGCTTTCTCTATCCCAAAACCTCCAAAAAGACTTATTTTATTTCACGGTCACATCTTAAATAGGTGTATATCCTCCCCATCTAATTTTTGAATTTTTGACACCTATTTTTAATAACTGTTTCGAGGGTATTCAAGTTACCTGCTGACAGGCTTTGTCGACAAAGTAGTTCTACCTGGGTCTCACTGTGATCTTAACAATTAATAGTATATTAATATATTATTTATTAATTTGTTATAAATAAATATATTACGTTTGAAAGAAAAAAAAATCCACCCAATTATTTTTTTCATTTTTTCCGTTAAAAGTTACATTCGTTTTTAGGGTCTTACGTTACCATTACTTTAAACAAGATTTATGAAATGTATTGGAATTATTAAAAAAGTAATTAAATAAAAGCAAGATTGATTTTTAAAAATACAAGGTAATTTTAAATTTACAAAATTTTTAATTAATAACGTTTTTGAACTTAAACCTTTTGTCCATTACATCTTTCATTCTATGTGGTATATGTCTAATGTGGCTTTGAATATATGCTTGAGAGATATTCACAATTTAATGCAAAACTGCAGTAAATCATATTAATTTAAAATCTCGCAATTTTATTTTTTTAATTACTACCTGCTTTTATTTAATTGATGTTAAGTAGTCCTGGTTAAAGATTAGATGAATGTAGCACTTAAAGACAAATGAAAAAAAATAAATAAATAATATACAATAGGAGGAATTTTTTGTTCTATCAGTATATGAAATGAAATGAAAAAATAAACTTTATTCTGGGACTTACTGTCCCTTAAGAATAAAAATAATGCATAGTCAAAAGTACAATTGTCTGGCCTATTATTTACAAATTAGATGCTTCAGTAATTACAGCATACATTTTTTACAGGAAAAAAAATTACATTAATTAAAAAATATATATATATATAGTTATAGAAACCCAATGGTATTAAGGAATAATAAATAAATGTACACTATCCCCTCTCCTAGATAATTGTATAAAAGGGGCACCCCCACCTTCGTCGGTGACACTCTGCCTCTACCCGTTATGATGTCAGTTTGTTCCACGAAGTTTTGTAATAGGCTTTAAGATTGTGCTTTTGCTTGATATAATGTATGTACTTCAATAAAATCTCTTTTTTAAAACTCAGTCCCGTGAACCATTTATTTAGCTGGCGCCCGAACAGGGACATTTGGAAGCGTTAACGTAACTTCGCGGCAGTTCTATCTTATTTCAGGTACAGAACAGCGAG
Source organism: Euschistus heros (assembly GCA_003667255.2). Lineage (NCBI taxonomy): Eukaryota > Metazoa > Arthropoda > Insecta > Hemiptera > Pentatomidae > Euschistus > Euschistus heros. The sequence goes on along the minus strand of RCWM02000807.1, from coordinate 97,761 downwards.
ACCTCTTTCCACTGGCATGAGAAGATTGGGAGCTGAGTACTAATACATCAGCAGATCTTCAAGTCTTTGGGAGCGCTTTGGTATTCCAATACCTTAACCAGAAGGACCTTCAACCTCTTTGCTAAGGAATCGACGGGAAGGAGCTAAAGGAGGAAGTCATCGAGAAGACATCGAAGACAACGAAGACATCGTTGTATCAAGAAAAAGTATAATTAATTTTATTTTTATTTTTATTTTTAAGTAATTTTGTAATTTAAATATAAGTTAGTAATAAGTATAATAATTTAAATTTAGCATTTATCTTTATGAATCGTTTGGAAGAAAAAATTAAGTAACTTAAAAATAACAGGTTCAACATTAGTTAAAAAAGAAGAGATATTAATATGGCTCTTGAAATTAAAAATCACGATTTAGCATTAATCCCGGAATACGACGGAAATCCGTTACAACTAGTTGATTTTATCAGAAATAGCGAATTTTTATATAATTTATATTGTAAAGAGGACAATACTCATAAAAATACAAATCAAGCAAAATTAGTTTTAACAATTTTAAATAAATTAACAGGTAAAGCTAAAGTCGCCGTATATGACAAAGAATTTAATACCGTCAAAGAAATAATAAAATTCTTAAAAAGAAAATATCAGGACACGAGAACTAGGGAACAATTAATTTCAGAAATTTTAAATACGCGGACTTATCATAACGAGAACCCACTCGATTTCTTAGAACGACTGGGCCAAAAAAGATGCGATTTATACGCACGTATTTATTCAGACAATGAGATACTAAACAAACAGGACGAAATGTATAGGTATGACAAACAGATATCCCATCACGCAGTACATAGCTTACATCCGGCATTAACAGATTTTATTTATCACATTAAATTTGACTCGTTAGAAGACCTAGAAGAAATATTAAGGAACAGCGCGGCTCATATTGTACATAGACTTTACGGAGATAAAAAACAGTATAAAAATAACCCAACTCAAAATAATTATAAAAAGAAAAATTTCGAAAATAATTTTAAAAACAAAGAGTACCGACCAAACTTTAACAACCACCATGATTATCAAAATTACAACCGACCCCATCAGTATCACCGCGAGCAATATGCGTCGTACAATAATCCTCAACAATACCGACCGTATCAGCATGAACAAAGTCCAACCTTTAATTCTTATAACAATAACAATCAACATAACTTCCGGCCACAACAGCGGGCAATAGAATATCATACACCAATTTATAACCAACAATGGGACCCCCAGTCACAGTATAAATTTTTTAATAAACCGCCCTCCAGAAATTTTAGGCAACAAAATTATCAGCAACCCCAAATAGACTCCAACACTGTTTCAATGAGAACCGTTTCTAATAGAGTACACGCGATAGAAGAGGAAAAGGATAAACAGATAAAATTATTACAAGAGCGTATAGAATCATTAGAACAAAGACAGAATCATTTTTTAGAATTAGGCCCGAGCACAAGCAGACCTCCGGACCGGATATAAACAATTTAAATTCTAAACAGGATAAACAAATAGAAATTCACGACTTGAACTTAAATAACGACTTACCAAATCTAATCAACGAAAAAAATGAAAAAAAACAATTAATCCGCGACGAACATATAAAATCGGAAATAAAAGAAAGTTTTAAAAACTTAATTCGCGAAGAACATATAAAACCGGAAATAAAAGTAACTGTAGAGAATTCTGTAAACAATATTAAGAATGTGGAAGAAGCGTATAATTTAAAACCTGAAATAAAAGAAAGTGTAGAAAATTCTGTAAACAAATTTAAGAATATGGAAGACGACGAAAATTTAAAATACCAAAAACTTAAAGAACTTAATAAAAATAAAGAAATAGTCCGAAATGAATATCGTAATTTAAATAAAACAATAAAATCCGTTAATAAGTCACGGGAAGGAAACGAAAAAAATATAATTAGTAAAATTAAAGAAACAGAAGACTTAAATTCAAATATTGTGAAAGAAACGAACAATTTAAAAGCTTCAAAAAATAGTTTAAAAGTAACTGTTGAAAAATTAAATAATAATGTAACAAAATTTAATAAATTGAATCGGAAGACATTAAAAGAAATAATAGCTTCTATTTCCATAAAAAGTAGGCTGGATCACTGCGGCAATAAGTTAAAAAATTTTAAACCTCAACTAAATGTTGCTTTAGGCGAGAAAGCAGTACACAACTTGTTTAAAAATGGAATGGCTAAAATCAGGCAAAGTAAATCAAAAAATAATTTTCCACTTTGGATCGTACCAAAAAAGATGTATAAATATAGGAAAAAACTAAGTAAAAATATTTAAATCGGATAATTTGTTGATTCTGGTAACTTCGAATTCAACATCAATACAATTTTTATTAATATTCATAATCATACCAATTATTAGTTTCAGTTTCCAAGTTTATGTTTTAGAAGCATAGAGATTTAAACAATAGAATTAAAACGATTGTTTTTCAATCTGATAACTCTCTTAACTATTATAATTTATATTCATACCAGTTTTTGTTAACACTTAAATTTATTAATATTATCATTAATTATTAATAACACGTTTTTCATTTAGATTGCAAAATTTAGTTTTATGTTGCTTCTCATTACGATGTTTCGTTTATAATTAATATTAATAGATACGTAATTCTGAAAAGAGCAATGGATTTCTAACAAATCAAAAATCATTATTTAATTTTAATAATAACTTAATAATAATAATTAATTAATAATTTAATAATAATGATTTAGTTGATAATAATTATTTGTATGTTAATGTTAATTAGCCTTTCGAAGAATATATGATTATTACTCCGATAATAATGTTAACTTTCATATATGCGTTACTAAATACGTTTAGGATTAAACGGTTGTATTCGTTCTATTTTTAAGCTTCTATTATGCTTGCTGTTTAAACAATTACATCGTATCGACGAAACTAAAGAATCTGTAAATTAAAATTATTATTTTATTTTTATTCTAACAATTCAATTTAAACAAAACGAGGTATGATCACTTTATCTAATGTTCTGTTAATAACTGGAATCGAAATATTAAATATAAAGCTAAAGGGATAAACAATTTCACAGTTTTAAGTTTAAAGTTAAATTATGCATTTTAATCATCTTCGTGATAAAGTATTGTTATTTTTGGTTAAAAAGTTAATAAGTTTACATTACGTCTCGATCTTTATTTCTTGCTTATTTTTGTTTTTAAGAAGTTGAATATAATTGTTATATTTGTTTATGCATTTATAAAATGAAGTTAGCGTTACAGATATTATATGATTTAAATGGTTTACACATCAAAAATTTAAAATAGACTTATCAGAATAATTTGGTTAATATTCATTCAAACCTTAGAAAAAATATCATTTTATCAGTTTTATAGTCAGACAGAATTTAAGTTAATGATAGATATTTTTAATTTTAGTAATGCACTGACTAACTATATGACATACTTTCCCACACCTCTACAAATATCATTAGACCAAGGAACGGAAATGAAAAATAATTTAGTAAAACAGTTTTGCGAAGAAAATAATATTATTTTGCATTATACTAGTGAGTGGCTAGCTGAACTCAAACTCTTTGGGATTATTGAACAGAGTCCACTCTACCCTAAACGAATTATTGAGAATAATAGGAAAAGAAAAAGATAAATGTTCTATGCAGCAGAAATTAAGATTAGCGGTAATAGCGTACAATAATACCTTAAATAATAAATTAAAATTAACGCCCAATGAAATTACTTTCGGAACCTCCAGATTAGAGTCAGACGAAAACACCGACCTGACGGAACAATACGTATTAAAATATCACAAGGACCAACAATTATTACATAAATTAATTAGATCCAAAATAAATGACGAAAAAGAAACAAGGACTGAAAAATTAAATAAAAATAGAGAAGACCCTGTGGATATTCAACGACAATTAGGAGATGTAGAATATTTAAAAAATACCCAAGCAAAAATAAAAAGTAGAGACAAATTTAAAAAAGTAAATGTACTAGTAAAAGATAAGAGACCGATTAAAACCCATATTGACAATATTAAAAGGCCCACTAGAAAAAAGAGGAAAAAGAAACAATATATTTCAGACGACGATAATGAATCCATTCGCGTAAATATTTCGGATGTCTCGGATAACTATGACTCAGATAATGATTCTGATTAAAAATATTTAATTTTATTTAAACAATATTAAAATGTCTTAAAAATCTTTTATTTTAAATAAATATAATGATATTAGGAGTAATATTTATGTTATATTGAAGGAATTACCTGTATTAAATTGACAATGCTGTAGTTATTTTAATAAAGTCGGACTTTTGTATTTTGTTGTAAAATATTATATTAAATGTTAATAATGTAAAAGATCATTCAAATTATTATTTTATTTCACAGTAATATTCTGTCCGATTTATTTTGTAATTAATATTTTGAAGTCACTATCATAAAAAAAAATTAGGATACTATTATTTTGTCTTGAAATATTATTTTGATTGATCATTGAAAAAGTATGTATTTTATTTTGAAATTATTATTAATTATAATTATTGTAATTATTGTAAAGGAGTGTTTGAATTATTATTTTGATTTAAAATATTATTATTTTAATTGAGTAATTTTGAAGCTAAAAGTATTATTTGCAATAGAGGAAACTGATTCAAAGACTCTTATTTTATTTTGTCCTTTGTTTAAATAATGTATTATTTAGTATTAAGAAATATCCTATTATCTTTTAGTTATAAGGAAAATTGTACTTTAGCATGTAAGGAATTCTGTAACGTATGAACATTTTATAGTTTAAGCTTATTGTTAATATTAAGAAATGGACAAGGTCTAATCCTTTTGTTTATGACAATTGTATAAAATCCTATCCTAGCGTTAGATGTACAAGGTTTAATCTTTTTATTTTTCAAGTGTACAGATCCTGACTTAGTAAACAGGAAGTTCAAAGTATAATCCTTTTGTTTATAGGAAGTTGATAATTGTAACTTTTGTTTTCAAATGTTCAAATTCTAATTTAGTAAACAAAGTCTAATCCTTCTATGCTTGTATAAACTTAGAATAAGGTCCAATCCCTTTTGTTTATAGAATGTTATCTATTGCAATGTTATGACTTAGTGTAAAAGGTATTGAGAAATGTATAAGGTCCAAACCTTTTATTTTTATTGTATAGAATCTTACCTATTAGATATTTGTTCCATCGGAGACCTCGGAACTTGGGGGGGGGGAGAAGTTATAGAAACCCAATGGTATTAAGGAATAATAAATAAATGTACACTATCCCCTCTCCTAGATAATTGTATAAAAGGGGCACCCCCACCTTCGTCGGTGACACTCTGCCTCTACCCGTTATGATGTCAGTTTGTTCCACGAAGTTTTGTAATAGGCTTTAAGATTGTGCTTTTGCTTGATATAATGTATGTACTTCAATAAAATCTCTTTTTAAAAACTCAGTCCCGTGAACCATTTATTTAGCTATATATATATATGAAATAATAATTATACCATAAAATACAATCGTATATATATGGACATATAAAAGAAAGAAAGAGAGAGAGAAAAAAAAGTAATCCTAAGTATTCATTTGATTATTGACATATTTACGGAAGATAGATTGTCTAAAAGGTACAGGAATAAATTATTTTTAAAGGAAGTTATGGAAGCTGCTTTACGAATAGAAGTGTGTAGGGAATTCCAGAAGGAGGTAGCACGAATGATAAAGGAATTGTCAAAGCAAGCGGTTTTATGTGAGGGTATTATAGGTTAAAAGGTTGGGATCTAGTGTTTAGGAGGTGGATAGAAGAACGCTAAGTTAATAAATCAAGAATATAGGAAGGTTTTTTGGTTTTTAGACATTGGAATAGGAAAGTACCGAGAAAGTATTGAAAGAGCCACCCAAGCTCAGAATATCGGCAAGTAATGTGTTACCGCCTGGGGATCCCAAAGATAAATCTAATGAAACAGTTTATCAGTCTCAGTATATCAGTTGCGTTAAGAAACTGAGATAAAATATCAATAAAGTTCTTGTCAAAAAAAGAATTATTTCATAACTTAGACTTTGTTATTTATTTTATACTTCTATTTATTGAAATTTGATTATATAAAAAAAATAGATATTGATTATCTAATGGTCTTAAGTCTTGAATAACCAACCGACACGTTGTAACAGTGATAGTGGTCAGCGATCATGATTTGTGTGGATGTTTTTATTTATATTTCCTAGTTGTGTACAACACTTGAAAATGTATCTGAACAAAAAAAATTTTTTTTTTTTTCAAAACTTGATGGTAAAATTAATCAGCTGACAATGAGTGTCGTCCCCTTCCGAAATTCAAACAATGATAAAGTCCTTAATCACTCCTCGCTTTTAACAGAACTGTCTGAAAGGCATTATCCACTAAGCCGTCATGGCCTGTAAATAGTTCTTAGGAAACAATCCTGCCAACTTGAATCGTGAAAATCTAATCGGGGGATTCAAACTGACTAAATACAAAGATAGCGAAGTTTAACCCTGATTAAACATGCTTTTAATTATATTCTAATTAACTAAGGGTTATAATAGAATTTTACAGGTTTCCGTTAACGTTAAAATATATATAAATCAAACAGATTAGTTTTGTGCTATAAATAATTGCATAAAAAAGATAAAACATTCATAAAATTTTACTCAAAAGAAAATTACCTACAAAACCTTCTGGAATGCTATAAACTAATTCCATCTTGAAACATGAATTGAAACTAAAATAAAAAAAGTTTAGAAAACTTATTGTTTGATAGTGCTTAATGTCTTTATGTACTCGAACCTAGACAAAATGGACGGCTTATCTTATAGTTTACCTATCATTTCTAACCAGAATGGGAAGATCCAGATTAATTTCTAAGAAATAAATATTATTCATTCCCAATCGCTAGATTCATACCACCAATGAAGAGAAGTTCCTGAGACTTCAACAACCTTGGCCCATACGGTCATAGCCCTCCATGTAAACTCAAGATAATTAAGAAGGACGTAAAACCATGGCGCAGTTTCTGCCGTACTAAGTGCAGAGAAGAAGTAATCCTAACTCGATCAAGAATTGGGCATGCAAGAACTACACGCCTTCACCTTATAACCAAAGAGGCTCCTCCTAACTTTGAAATGTTTGGCAATGGTTTTTCAGTAACCCAAATATTTAACGAGTGCCCTTCTTACACCAAAATGTTGACTAAATATCTTGAGACATCTCTAATTCATGAATTCTAATTTTAGTGATCCTTTTATACCATAATGTGTACCTCGAGTGACTGTAATTAATTCTTCAAACAACCCCAATTAAACAAACTCCTTATTTATTTATAAACTAACTATTAGGAGTTGTAAAATATTCAAATATTAAAATGTTGAACAAACATTACATTTCTTCTAAGCTCAGTGTTTTTTAAAATACTAAGTAATATGTTTAGAAAAGCATACCACCAACAATCGCTACCCACACACCATCATCCAAGCTGAACCTATATCCAGAAAACCTAAACATAATCCTCCCCATATGTATATCGGTGTAGCACCCAATTTACATGCCGGTCCATTTCTGATTATTTTTTTTTAATATTTGGACATAATTGAATGGTTTTTACTGAACTATATTTAACATATAAAGGCCTCGTTATCCCACATTCCAGCCATTTACATCTTGCCGAGTAAATCAATCTTTTTTAGTAAAAATCCTAAACAAGAATTTATTTTTGAAGGTATTGTTCTTCACTTAGCATAAGAGCGCTTTTGGGTTGAAGCTGAGTGATTTTGTGGCTTTGAAATAACAAGCGTTTCAGGCCTTTAACCTTCATTCATTTCCCCTTGAGTATCGTTTATTTTACATATTGTAGCCTACAGATACTTAAATTATCGCAAATTATTCTGTGACCTGGGTGATTCTCAGATTACGGGCAGTTTTCAGAGCCGAAATTTTAAAATTTTGTTTGTTGTCCAAATCACAAATAAGGTTATGACAACTTTGCCGTTTCTAGTGCGCTTTTGGGACGGAAACTGAAATGCGACCAATGATGCAGGGAATCACTAGTTTTGCTACTTTTTTATGTAAACGTCCCCGTTGAAAATATTACTGCCTTTATTTGGTTTCAGTCTTTTTTTTTTTAATTCCTTGGAATTTTTATCACACATTTTTTTCTGGACAAATTTAAAGTTATTTTAGTAACTAGGAATGTTCACAATTTCACAAACTTTTTTTTAATTGCAGGCCAACGGTGCCTTCCAATTTAAAAAAAAAAAGTGTTTTTCAAGATGAAAAAGTGAAGTAGAATTAATTTATCTACCAACGAAGATGGTAAAATCTTCGTTGGTAGAGACGTTGGTTTTGTAACTTACGTGGACGTCCAAGGAAGTTACAAAAACAACGTTTTGAAACAAATAAAGTAAAAAAAAAAAATTCATTAGTCAAGTTACTTTTTTAATGAGATAATAAAACAACACATTTTTCAATAGGTGTGAGAGAAAAAAAATTAAACTGACAGTTGTAGGCCCATAACGAAAGAGAGGCCTATAACTAAAATCCGTTATTCAAGAATCACCAATACATCATCAAAATTATCACCGCTTGTATCTGTTACTAACCGTACATACTGTTGTATTAGTATTAATAACTATACTTACCTATTTCGTTAACGGTTTTTATGAGAGCTTTGTTTAACTTATTGGTTTCAGCATTTTTACGATTCTCTGGATAAAAAAAAAATCATGTTATTAATACTAGAGGCTATTCATTATTGGAACGTCAAAAGTCCCTGGAATACAAACTAATTTCCTCCATGCTATTTATAGACCTGTGTCAAAACTTTGTTGAAGTTAAAGGATAAACTGAAATAGTTGAGTAACAAGGGTGGTGAAGATTGACAGCAGCTGAGAATTTGAACTTTCCTTTATTATATTTCGGTTTCTTGCCGCGTGCCCAACCGAACATTTGTATGAAAGAAGATATTTACTTAATTGATTTGAAAAAGCTTTTTTTTTTGCGATCATTTAAACATACATAAAAATTTTGTGCTGACATTTCTACTCAGATTACATCGGGACTTCGAGAAAACCCAAATTATATTTATTTATTCCCTTTTATCCCTTATTCATTCTACATCTATTATATTGTTGACATTTTATTGTCTACCCCTTCTCAATACTAGTTGATGTTTTCATTACCTTAAACTGCTACTCTATGTATTTATATATTCGTTTGTTATTATAATTTTATCTTACTAATTATATTGTTAATTGTCCCCTTTCACAACCCAGTAATACTACATACTTAACGAAGTTATGAGCCCATTATCCTTGCTTCCCATTCTATTCCTTATAATCCACCGAGTCCACTGAAAAGAAGATGGCCGGGAGACCTTTTTATATAGATTATTTTTTTTTTTTGTTAATGTGCTACTAGGGAGTGTTTCTTCAATCTTTATTGACAAGTCATTGTAATAATTTCCTGATATATATATATATAAAGGACCAAAAACCCGATTATTGTTAAACAGTTAATTATATATATATATATATATATATATATATATATATATATATATATATATATATATATATAGTTATAACAGTAACCTAATGGTCATCACTCCTTACATAATTCCTTATCTCACTATTTACTTTCACACCGATAGCTAAGACCAATCATTAATATAATCTTTATAAAAGGTCCTTACACAATTCCTTCACCCTTCGCTTCCTTATTCACTCCGATAACAACCCCTATATATGACCTCGTCTTTTAGGACGGAAAATTAGAAGTAAGCTAGGATTGTAGTGGTCAGTACGACCCGTCTTATAGCTATTAGTCAGTCATTGTTAGGCACAAGTGTCATATTTATTGTAATTTGAAATAAACCTTTTTTTTAATGTCTAAGTTGGAGTAAGCTTATTTAACTGGCGCTCGAACTTAGGGACTTGAGAGCTTATTTTTGAAGAATTAGTAACTTTGCGGAGCTTAGGCTGAGTGTAATACCAGTACCGTAGCAGCATAACCACGTCTCCACGTCAAGAGGAAGATTTGCCACTGAGTCTTGAACAAGATCAAGCATTCTCCACGACTACGAGGATCTTCTTTCCAGTAAGCAGAAATTTCAATTTCTACAATCTCAACCCAACATTTCTTTTGTTAAGAAGCCAACATCAACTGAAGACATCTTAGGGTAATTATTTTTATATAAATTGTAACATTTGTATGTCATTACTTGACAGACTTAACGCTTTAAGAGACTAACCGACCAGACAAACGAAAACACAATGGCGTTAGAAATTAAAGAAAGTGAATTTAAAATGATTCCAGATTATGATGGAAATCCAATAGGTCTAGTGAATTTTATTCGTAATACTAAGTTTTTAACAGAATTATACTGTAAAGAAAATAATCCACATAGACACATTAATCATACAAAGATTATTTTAAATTTATTATGTAAATTAAAAGGGAAAGTAGCCGCAGCTGTACATGATAAAGAATTTAATAGCGTAGAAGAAATTTTAATTTTTCTAAAAAATAAATATCAAGATTCTCGAACTCGAGAACAATTAATTGCGGAATTATTAAATGTCAGGCCACATAGTAACGAAAATCCTCATAATTATTTAGAAAGATTAATAGAACGACATTGTGACTTATATACTCGAGTTTACACCGACGATACGATCTTAGATAAACAAGCAGAAATGAAAAGATATGATAGACAAATATCCCATCACGCGGTGCATAATCTCCACCCTTCTTTAACAGATTTCATTTATCATATAACATGGAATACATTAGAAGATATTGAAGATATCCTTAAAAACAGTGCCGCACACATTGTTCAAAGGTTGTACGGTAAACATCAGTATAATCCACAACAAAAAAATTTTCAAAATCCAAATTATAAAGGGAAACATTTTGATCCCAATTTTCAAAAGAAAAAAAAAACTGGGAACATCAGAAACCTCACTATGAAAAACCAAGGTACGAACAAAAACCGTATCAATCATATTATAATCAAAACCCAAATTATAAGCAGTATCAAAAACCAATATACAACAAACCATGGGACCCGCAATCTCAACATCATTTTTTTTAACAAACCTCCATCGGGAAACTGGAGAAACCAACAAAATCCAAATCGAGAACAAGTTTCATTACCGCCAACTGAAAAAGATTCCAATACAGTATCCATGAGAACTGTGTCCAATAGAGTTCATTATACAGAAAATGAAAAAGACGAGCAGATTCGAATCCTAACGGAAAGACTGAACGCTATAGAAGCTCGACAGGATAATTTTTTTAGGCTCAGGTCCATGCAACAACGACCCGCCGGACCAATAGAAGTTCACGAATTGAATAATACGAACAATGATCTACCGGAATTGAAAGATGACAAAGGAAACAAATGGCTGATCGATACCGGAGCAACAAAAAATTATATTAATCCGAAAGCATTACCAAAAGACGCCAAAATAATAAATGAACGCTTTGCGATAAAAACACCTACAGGTCGCGCAGAAGGTACAAAAAGTGCACTAATAAATCTGCTTCCACTGATAGGAATAAATCAAGAAGCAAAATTTCTTATTTTTCCCTTTAGTGATCGATTCGACATACTACTGGGCTATGAGACAATGAAAGATTTACAAATAAGTATCGATTTAAACAAAAAAGAATTAAAGGTCAAGGAAAAAACGATATAAATTAGAAAACGAAATATTTTATATCGAGGATAAAAACGAAATAAAAAAGCTAATAAGACTTGACCACATCGACGAAAGTTTAAAAGAAAAATTAATTAATGTAATAAGTGAAATCGGAGATTTGAGGAGGAAATTTAACAATGCTGTCGAACAATGTACTGAACTTCAGAATTTGAAAGAAAAACTTGAAAATGACATTTCACATTTAATGAACAGTTCAACTGATTCTTCACAACAATTAATGAGTTTAAATTCTGATCTTGACGAAAAACAGAATGAGCTTAGTAGGTTAAAATTGTCTTCTGCTGAGGAGATTAGGCTGCATGAAAATAGAGTACAAGAATTGGAAATGATGTTAGATTCAGTCAAAAGGGAAGGAGAGAAAAGCTATTTTTGAAATAAAAGGACGTGTAGAAAATTCTGTGAAAAATTTTAAGTGTATGGAAGAAGCTTATAATTTAAAATGCAAAGAACTTGAAGAACTTCTTAAAAATGAAGAAACAGTCCGAAATGAGTGTTATAATTTAAAGAAAACAATTGATCAGTTGGAAGTTGATCTTGATAGCTATTCAACTCAAAATAACAGCTTGAAGAAAAGTTTGGATGAAAAGGAAGATAAAATTACGTTGGCTGAAAATGAATTAGCAAACAAAATATTTCAAATTGAAGATTTACAGAAAAGGGTTCTTAGTGTTGAAAACGATGCTATGAACTTATTACAGGAAAAAGAAAACCTGGAAGTAAAGAATAATACATTAGTTTCCAAAATTTCAGAATTAGAGCGTTATATAACCAGTTTTGAAGAGATAAATAAAGAATTGACTAGAGAAAATGAAACTTTACAAAATAAGAGTTCTGAGGCAACATTATCGCTGAATACTGAGATGGACAAAATTAAAAAAAATGTTACAAGATAAAGCGAAGTTATTTGAGGAAAAGGAGGCCTACTTGTTAAATCAAGATAAAACTATAAAAGAAAAAACCGAAGAAGCTGAGAAAAAGATTAAAGAAATCATGGAACTTAGTGCAGAACTACAAGCCCTACAAAAAGAACATCTGGAAAGTAAGCAGCGTGAAAGTGAGCAGAATGAAAAAATACGACTATTGGAATCTGAAGTTCTTGAATTAAATTCAAATGTTAAATGTTTAACTAAAGAAAAAGAGTTATCTTTGAATGAGGTTAAAAAACTGGAATCAGAAATAGAAAATTTAAAGGAATTATTGAATGGTCAGTTACATTTCCGAGAAGAATTAGAGTGTAAGAAAAAAGAATTAGAGTTGATTGTTTCTGAGAAAGCTGAACTAGAAAAACAAGCTTTGATGAAAGAAAAACATCTCCAAGATGAACTATCAAAAATAAAAGATTCATTTGATAAAGTTAGTAATGAATATAAAGAAAAGTGCTCATCGAGTTCTAAAAATACAAATGAGCTCCAAGAACAATGTTCAGTGCTCAAGAAAACAATAGAAACCATTAATAAGTCACATGAAGAAAAGGAAAAAAATATAATTAGTAAAATTAAAGAAATGGAAGAGTTAAATTCAAATTTAGTGAAAGAAACAACCAATTTAAAAGCTTCAGAAAGTAGTCTGAAAGTAACTGTTGAAAAATTAAATAATGAAGTCACAAAAGTTAATGAATTGAACCAAAAGACCTTAGAAGAAATAGAGGCCATAAAAAGTGACCATACCAATCAGTTAAAAATTTTAGAAGCTCAACTAAATGTTGCTTTAGGCGAGAAAGCGGTTCATGAAGAGAAATCAAAACAACTGACGACTGAATTAAAAAGTTTAAAGTCTGCTGAAAAAGTTATTTCAGGGGATGAATCAATGACTACATTATTAGAAGAAAAAGAATTGGCAGATACCCAAATAAATTTCTTAAATTCAATAATTGTTGATTTACAGAAAAAAAATGATCTTTTAAAGGAAAGTGAACATCATAGTAAAAGGAAAACGAGAACAAACCACCCATATCGACAATATCAAAAGACCAACGAAAAATAAGAGTAAAACCTATGTTACAGATGACACCTCTATGCAAACTCACAACTCTGATCATGGTTCTAGCTCTGATGGAGAAGATCCAAACGATTGAAGTGCATGATCTGACTAACTCGCCAGGAATACTTCATTATTATATAAATGATATAAAAGTTATAAATTCTTATTTTGAAACATATCATTTCTTCAACATTAGTTATTTAGAAATTGAATTAGAGAACATATATAACCATTTAAAATTTTTTAAAGGACATTATCTTTATTCTATACTAAAAGATTTAACCAATAATGTTAATCATCAATTAGAACTATTACAATATAAGCATAGGACAAAAAGAGGATTAATTAACGGTTTAGGAAATATAATTAGTTGGCTAACTGGCAATATGGATGCCAATGATAAAGCACACTACGATAAAATAATAGGAACGATAGAAGAAAATAATTATAGAATTGAACATAATATAGAAACCTCAGTTAATATCTGATTAATATCTGATTATAAAAATAAAATTAAAACACTAAATAAAAATTTCGAGCTTATCACCAATAATACGATGACATTAAAAACAAATGAAGACGCTTATAATTTATACATACATATTTCTCAATTACTAAACCAAGTAAAAGAAATAACTCTATCACTAGAATTTTGCAAATTAGGTATAATTCATTCCAGTATTATGACTAACGTTTTGAAAAATCTTCCTAACAAAGTCCATTTAGTATCTAACAATACAGAAATTTTATGGGCAAATAGTAAAAATTTTGTTCAACACACAAGAAGGTAATTCATACTTTTATAAGACTACCAACTCACGAGAACAAATACCAAGGATACGTAGTTCATACAGTACCTAAATATATTAATAGCACATTTTACGAAATCGAGCTTGACAACGATTTATACATTCAAAACCAAAACAACATTTTTACAGCAGACTGTATATACGAGGAGGAATATTATTGTAAAAATCTTATTAAAGTTAATAACAGTTGTATTTATTCAATAATTCAAAATGGCAATGTAAAAACTTGTAAACTTAAGCATAGATTAGATAAAAATATAAGATATCTGGATGTTACAAAACAATATTTAACTTATAATATAAGTAAGATAACCAATTGTAATAATATTAGCCAATTTTTACCTAAAGTAAGTCTGATAAATATAGGCATAAATGATTGTTACCCCACATTAACACAAATTTATTATCACAATTATCACAACATATTACAACCATTTTATGATGTATCAATATCAGAAACATTAACCTTAAATACCACAAATGTAACTATACCAACACTCAACATTCTTAGATTTAGCGAAAATATCGCAGTGTATTATTATTATTTAATTATTATCACTATTATACTGTTAATCATTATTATAACCGTATATGTATACTATTATAGATATAAGAAAACACAAACAGTATTGACACCCAGTGCTCCATTCACTGAGGACTCTTGTAAAATTATTCTATCTAAAGTGTATAAATCAACATTTTAGCAAAAATTGTTACCAGGAGGTAACAAATCTTAAAGAAGGGAAGAGTTATAATAGTAACCTAAAGGTCATCACTCCTTACACAATTCCTTATCTCACTATTTACTTTCACACCGATAGCTAAGACCAATCATTAATATAATCATAATTATAATCTTTATAAAAGGTCCTTACACAATTCCTTCACCCTTCGCTTCCTTATTCACTCCGATAACAACCCCTATATATGACCTCGTCTTTTAGGACGGAAAATTAGAAGTAAGCTAGGATTGTAGTGGTCAGTACGACCCGTCTTATAGCTATTAGTCAGTCATTGTTAGGCACAAGTGTCATATTTATTGTAATTTGAAATAAACCTTTTTTTTAATGTCTAAGTTGGAGTAAGCTTATTTAACTATATATATATATATATATATATATATATATATATATATATATATATATATAAATGTATATATATATATATATATATATATATATATATATATATATATATATATATATATATATATATATATTAACTATTTGTTTATATTTACTACAATTATTTTATGATATTTGCAATAATTTTTTGTTTTTACTTGCTGTTTTATTTATACTGTTATGTACTCATTACTTTTATAGATACTATTGTATATTTATTCCTTATAACTAATGATTTGTTTAATATAAGGATTTGTTGAAATCCTTGTATTCTTTTCTTCTATCTCATACGTATTTTACTTTATCTTATTTAAATTAACCCAATTTCTAATCATATCTGTTTATTCTGTTTTTCTTTTAGTCTCAATGATGGCTTGCAACGTATGCCGAATGGTCGGTACAATAAATTGATGTATTTTTATTGTGTTTTTAAATGTCCTCACACAAAAACCATTTTCTTCTCAAGTTAATTACGGTGGACCAACTGTGACAATATTTATTCTACGTTCTAAACGCTCCTACTCACCATTGTTCTATCCCGGTTTTATAAACATTTATATAAATATCCGCCTACCTTCATATAACATGCAAATTTCAAAAATTTGTTGCCATAGAGATTAGTTAACAATTTTCACGTGTTATTTTAATGATATTATTAAAAAAATTTGGGAAAAATGTGTTTTATGTACTTTTATGATTTTTAATTATCAATTATTTGTGCTCTATGGTTTGAAGAGATCTGCAAGCCTCCTGTGGTCCTTAGCGATACCTTTCTTTGTCAGAGCTCGCTATACCCCATTTTCAACTTCATTCAAGTTAGAGAATGTTTTTTCATGAAATAAATGATAAATTGACCTGAAAAGGTAGTAGCCTGATGCTGTCAGGTAAAGAATACGAACGGGGTAAGAAATAAGCTCGATTCCATAAAACAGCTGGTCTTTCATTTGTTTCGAAAGAGGTGTAGGGCCTGATCTTGTTGAAACACCTGCTTTTTTTCCTACTTCTTGGTTTTTATATTGTTAATCCAAAACGTCGTACATCCTCTGTAGTTGTCCAGAATAGAGCTCTCAATTGATGGATCGACTAAAGCCTCGTTAACAACTGAAACAGGCCCTGAATCACTTTCTAACCGTCCTTTGATTTAAAGAGTTTTCATACTAAAATTCGCATACTAAAAGTGTGAAAAGTTTTTAATTATTCGAAAACTTCCGTTTCCAATATTAGAACAAAATTACTAGACGTACTTCACAGTCATTGTGAACAAAGCTATTAGAAAGAATTACTGAGCCCTGAGATGGGAAATGCTGTTTGTTCTTGTTTCTTGGGGCTTAACGTCTTAATGAATTCCAACTAGGGCAGAAAGGAAGGGTTATCCTACAGGTTACCAACTTATTCTAGCCAGGGTGGGAAGGTCAAGATTCGTTTCGTGGGTCCGCCACGAAATAAATTTTAATCTGCACAAGTGGGATTCGAACCGACCTTCTGGTTACGAACGCGCTGAGACCCTCGCACCAACTCACTCGGCCATCGAGTCCCCAGGAAATGCTGTTTGCCAAATGATTCAAACGAGATCAGATATAATTTTCTTATCACAATTTGAAGCTCTCGATGTAAATAAGTGAGGCAATACGATTCAAAGTTTAAACACGAAGAAATCAGTCATTTTTCTCACACGTCCCATCACATTCATTTTCTTTGACCTGATATCATTTAATCATTTGTACAAAAGCTACAGCCGGACTTTGGAGTAGATATTGCTTGGTTTATTACTGAAGGAGTAAATAATTATTCGTTTTATTCATTTATTGGATAAATCATGGATTCAAGTTGAGTTGGCTTGAAGTTGTCATAAATACATGTTCCTAAATGAACAGTTACAAAATAAACAACGGAAAGAAATATAAAAGGATAAAATAACGTAAAAAAGTAAAAATAAAAATTAATATGAAAATAAAACCAATTTTAATTATATATAATACGAAAAATAAATATAATTTTACAAGAAAGTAGTAAAGATATATTTTTTAATTATGTATAGACTGCTGCGCTATCTGTTTGTGGCGGGCAGCAGTAATTCGGTGGAGAACTGTTTTGATATACATAGTAAAAATCTAATGCTGAACATACTGAATAAATAATTATGAAGGTTTATGAGGAAAAATTTATTATTTCCTCATAAACCTTCATTGGAGCTATAATAGTTCGTTGAAGCTAATAATAAGGTTGTGGACAATTTCATAACATCATAATAGTAATAAAAATATTTTAAAGTTTGTAATTTTTAGAATAATTTATGCATTTCATGACTCAACAAACATTCAATTAATCAAGTTTGCATTACTGTTAAGAGGAGTTTTAGATATATTTCTTAACTAATAAACGCTCTGTTATAATTATTTTTTTAAATCTTTATTTTACGACCACTCCAATATTTATTTGACAAGCGTTCAAAGTTCGCAATAAATTGCAAAAGACTTATTTACGAGACAATAATTAGACCGATTTGGACTTATGGAGTTGGGCTTTGTAGCTCCAAAAAACCTTCCAATTCTTCGCGTATCCTCCTTCTTAAGTCACAAACAAATTAATCCATAAATATCCTAATGTTCCATATATTGCAGATTCGTTCCAAACCCCTGCATATCCACTCGAATCCACTAGTCCTCCAACTTGTATCACATTCGATTCTCGTTTATCCTCCGAGACGTCTGAAAAGGTGGCCAAGAGACTAATTAATGTTGAACTGTTATTGAAGTCCTAATAGTGAGTAGTTCTTGTATATACAATTGTAAATATTAATAAATAGATTAAAGAAAAAAATTATTATTGAAAACTACATCAGTTTTGATACAGCATTCATCTTTTTTTTTCTTTTTTATACAATCTGTACCCGAAATCAAAGTCGAAAGGCAGTCAATTAAAACTTGTTCATGAAGGATCGTATTTTATTCCTTTTATTGATAAAATATAAGGCTAAATTTTGTGAGGCTGTTGAAACAAATTTAACAAACAATATTAAATTTTCAATATTCTATGTACATCTAATATATACACAGAAACTCAAAAATTCAAATTTATATCCTAGTTTTGGTTTTCAAATATATAATTGGAAAATAATGTAAGGATTTTAAATCCAACTGTAGCCAATTGTGACCCGGTTCGTGGAAAACATAGAGACGCCAATGACCCAGAGATGCCAGGAAAAGCGGACGTTGGGATCGATTGCGATGCGCATGGGCAGATCCCAGTGTGGATGATGCCGGCCCAGCTCTTGGCACCAGCCCTAGTCCTTCTGGTACAGCTCCGTCCTCTGGTATCAGGTTTGCCAGCAACAATAACAATAATTGTCTCAATTTTCTTGTCCTTTGGCAAACTGGTTATTTGCTGGAACGAAACCAGTGCTAGCCTTTTTCTGTAAAGGATAAGCCCTGCTATCTATGTTGCACTTGAACTATGCTTTAAAACCAGAACGAAATTGCTATAATAACCAAAATCCTATCCAAAAGGTTACCCTATTCACCTAAGCTTCCAGTCAGCTTGTTAATTATTTATAATAATAATACTTTATGAAAGTTTCACGTAAAGCTTGTAATTTATCATAAGCTTAGACTTTTTTTTATGAAAGTTTATATATCTAATACTTAAAATCTTTCCTAGGTCGATGGAATGTTATGAACTTCAACCATAGAAAAATAATAACATACTCAGCGCATCAATCTAAAATTGAGTTCAAATAACTTGACTTAGATAGTAAAAATATCTTTCACTAGCCACAGCCAAATGAATTTTATTAAACATAGCATACAAAGGTCAATCTATTACCACATAAAACTCTATATTTTTAAACCTGATGTGTTTATACTTCTTTTTATGCAAGCTGTTCTTTAACGACCGATTGCATTCCAAGTACGAAGTTCAAAAAATAAGACACATGTTGATTTCTGAATCTACATGTAAAACATTCCAATTACTAAAATGAGTATTAAATTTCTGATTACATTCTAATACAGTGCTAATACATCTCTCGTCCTAATAATAACACGGTGTTATTATTTATAAACGAATACAGCGACCATGGCATTTTCAATTATTATTTAATATTATTATTGTTTAAAATAATTAATAGAACATCATCAGATCAATTTACAGCATTAGAGTTCACCGTTATAGCTTATATATTTTTAAAATCAAGTATTGAAATGCCAATAGTATTTCATGGGATTAGGGGATAAACCACTTTAATGCCATTTATTTTAAATATTTCTCTGATCTGTTACAGCCGATCTAAATAAGAATGCTCACAGGACATCCGGAGCTTACAGCTTCAAAAGCGATCTCTTCTGCTATTACTGTGACACGTCTGTCGATGGTCCAGGTTGCCATAATCTCAGCATCCACGCCAATCGCTCCAGTCTTGTCAGAAAGTGTGGTGATGAAATGAAAATATGTATAGTGAGTATAACAAATACGTTATTATTATGTAGGAATACACCTAGAATAACAGAAGAACAAACAAAACAGAACCTGATACTTTGTCTTTCCCAATAAGTGTTTTGTCGAATAATGCAATTATTTGATCATTTAATTTTATTGTATCACTTCTTCAGTATGTTCTTGGTGAAATCAATGCTCGTAGAAATGTCTAATAATTATTAATTCCACTTTGTCATATCATTTTCTTCTATAAACTGAATTAAATCAATTTTCAATAAAATTGATTAAAACGATATAAATTGTCCAATCATGTTTCTTTTTCTAAAGAACTAATAAAATTTCTACAGTATAAAAACTAAACTATATAATTAAGAATAAATTAACAATAAAATATATAACAGATTGGGACCTGATAGGATAATCACACTAAATTAAATAAAGGTCAGGTAACATCTCTTGGAGTCAATTCATTTATTTTTTACATATAAATGCAATTTAATTTTACTAAATCACTCAGAAGCCTTTAGTACAAAATAAGAAAGTATTTTATACGTTTGTATTATATTTACTTTATAGCTTCTTTGAAGAGTGTTAGGCTAAAAGAAGGAATCTCTAAAATAATGGAAACTGATATTTCATCGCCATCTGTTAGCCTGCCCCATGTACTATCACTTAAGGTGGTCTTGTGGAGGCTAGAAAGAGGATTGGAGGATTGTCACATATTTTGCAGTTTATTAACACCAATGAGAAAGAATATAGACTTAGTGATTTCCTCTTGTGACTTATTCAGAACACAAGAGTTTCAGTTGAATGTGTCTCCTGAAATTGTATACTTACTCCAAGTGATTAAATGCTACTTGGTTTGTTTCTATTTATAATTTATAAGGCATATTTATAACTATGTAATCCATTTATTAAACGTTACAACTATATGCAAATAAATAATTTTACACTTTCCTAATTAACTTGGTGCGGATAAGTAGAACTTGTCTATAACATTTTCATAGTATCAAGTTCCCTAATATAATAATAATTTTCATAAATAATCTTTTTTTGCAGAACATAATTCTATTCAATGCTTTAACTTTGGATCAATTCTGAAATATCAACAAACAAACACTCTTCATTAAGGTTATCAAAACTAAATTCCCTTTACTTCAATAATATAAAATTTATGTTCTTGACTACTTTGCAGTATATTGTTCCTCATTATATTTTCAAGACGTGTTAACTTAGTATAAAAAAAAAAAAATACCAGGAAAGCCATTAATTTATATGATTTCAATGATTAATGACATTACTTTTCTTGATTTTTTAGTAGATTTACCACATCAAAATATTTAAATGAAAATCGTTTAGGCATTTTTCCTAAATTGAGTGGAGTTAGTGCCCTAACTAGCCAATGGTGATAATCATGTTTTATTCTATTCTGCTATATTTAACACTTCCACGGATTAATAATATATAATAAAGTTTTTTTTTTTTTTTTTTTCATCAATATTATTTAAAATGTAACTATCATTTGTAAATCGAGATTATTCAGTTTGTGTAAGATATAACAAGGAAGTTCCTAACTTAGTAAATAAACATTGGTTTGATATTAAATCTAATAACCAACATTTCAGGTAAATTTTAATTGCTTGATTAAAATAAAAAAAAAAAATTTACTAGGGTTATTTCTATTTTATTTGAATTAATTACACTCAAATTCAAAGTTTTAATAGCACTTAAAACACAGTGAAAACATAGGTGTTGCACACAGGGAATGCCAGGGATGCACAGGCATCCCCTAATCAACTGAACACACACGCCCTAGGGCCCCTAACTAAATTTAAATGTACAGTTAAAATCTAAAATAAACTAAATTGAATAAAATAAAACTAAACTGAATAAATTAAACTAATATGTAAATGAAAACTAAAATAATATTAGATAATATACCCAAAATTGAATTAAAAAACTTTAAAGTTTGTAGAACGATGAATAAAGGTGAGGATATTATATCCAATGGATATATTATATCCAATTATATTGAGGAGGATACAATATAATTGGATAATATACCCAAAATTGAATTAAAAAACTTTAAAGTTTGTAGAACGATGAATAAAAGCGATAATGGAGCTAAATGCCATATGGCGTTGTTATGGCGATGGTTTGTTGTTATAAATGCGGAATTGTAATTAATGTTAATAATTGATGTAATTAGTTACTGTTACTGAATAGTTCAGCAATCATAATCATAGTGTGTTATTTTATTTGTGCCAAGTTTATAAAAAATGAAGAAAAATAGTTTGGATAGCACAATACCACTATTTTGCTTTTTTTTTAAGAATGTATTCAGCATTCATATTAAATGTTACTCTACTATCTATTATTACACCCAAGTATTTAAAAGATTCTATCCTTTCTGAAATAAATCAAAGTTAGCTATTCATTTTGTGTGCTTATTTTTTTTTGGGGAGCACCCCCCAGCGTGCACCCTCTAATAAAAAGGGTTCCGCATGCCTATGAGTGAAAGGGGTTAGTTTGTGATATTCTCAATATGACTAAGCTATAGTTTGCCACACATTCCAACATTCATAAACTTACGAGTATTTCTAGTTTCCATTATGTGACCTCCTACAGCAATGATATTAGTGGAGATGAAGAAATGAAAATATTATTGTTATTATTATCATCAAATATTATACATAAAACCAAAATATTGATAATATAAAATATGTACCATTCAAAATCAAAATAATATTGGTTTCAGGTCAAGAAGTTTTCTTATCAGACAAGTACAGAAAACTCCACGTCAAAACCCAAACTTTGGGCACTGCAACGTAATTGTACATCAAAGTGTGAGCAAGGTTGTATTTCAGTTGGTGAAAGAACAAAACTTTTTGCTTGCACTTATTGTTGCCACACAAACAGCTGCAACTCAATGATGGGAAAATCGCCTTCTGCCAGATCGTTTCCGATGCTCACCTATTTCATATCTCTGATAATCCCCGTGCATTACTTTTTATATGATTACTTTAATCCAATTTTATCTTAATGATAAGAACCAATTTTAATGTTTTTACTGTATTTAGTTTCTCAATCATAAAAGACCAAGAATTAAAAAAATTAGGATGACCTAAAATATTTTTTTCAAGGTAGGCCATTTAAATATTAAACTGAGTTTACATTATTACTAGGTAAATTCTCTATAATGTAAATATTTAAGAAGCATTTTTGTTAATCATCATAATTTTGGATTTCAAGATTTATTTTGTGCCGAACCTATCGAATAAATGTCAACATTCTAATTGCTGCTATCATAGGGCAATAACCTGTACAATATTAGGATATCTAAACCTTTCTGGTCTAGTAGGAGAATATAACGCTGTGAAAAATCATTTAATACATCTTATGCTAAAATATTCAGGCATATATTCCTTTTTAAATATTATTCACATTAATAACATGTTTCAGGATTCGTACACCATCTTCAGTGCTTTTAATATGTAGACAAAGTGGAATACCACTGAAATAAAGAATAACCTGAAAATGAGATTCGAATCCTGAAACATGTTGTTTATGAGAATGAAATTTAAAAAGGAATATATACCTGAATACTTATATTGTGTCTCAACCTCCTTTAACATAATTTATTTAACATCTCAAAGCCTTGAGCATCCATGATATCTTTAATACTCAAGAAACTAAAATGAAAGAGCATTAATCATGCAACTCGTTTTTTCTTTCTGAAATTGTAAATGTTAAATAAACATGATTAGTTTCCAGTTCTCTAAACAGTAATTATATTCTGTTATTGATAATTATTTTAAATCAAATCTAGGAAGTATTAGTAAAATACGTTGATACAGAACCTAACCATTGTTTGATAGAATTTGTTTTCACTGATGGAAATAATATTAAGAGATTTTATAAAAGGATAAAAGTGAATTTCATTTCTAAAGATTTTATGCAAAATTTAATCAAAAATACAGTCAAAATTCCCTATACTAAACTTGAAGATTCCTTGAAAAAATATATATATTTAGAAATTTAGGTATACAGAAATGTAATTGTTTTGTCTACGACATAATAAAAATAAATTATTTGTGTTAAAG
Source organism: Euschistus heros (assembly GCA_003667255.2). NCBI lineage: Eukaryota > Metazoa > Arthropoda > Insecta > Hemiptera > Pentatomidae > Euschistus > Euschistus heros. The sequence continues at coordinate 73,543 of RCWM02000807.1, read as the reverse complement.
AACTGAATGCAATGCTCCACCATTAAAAAATATAAACCAGAACCCATAATACAAAAATGTTTTGAAATAATTGTAAAAGCAATATGAATGCGTTTTTTTTTTACATACATATATGATGTGTATTCAATAAAAAGGTTTATTATGAATATACATTCATAAAAAATAATTTATTTTAATTTTCATGAAAAGTAATTTCTCTCTATTTTTCCGTAATGACTTATCATTTCTGAATAATGTTCACTTTTATTTAATAATTAAAAAATTAACAAATTCTCATAGCTAAAATGAACATACCGTGAAAATAATATAAGGATAACTATAACATGTATTCATTATTATGTTTCAATTTTTTTATAGTGTTTCAGATAAGTTGACTAGTTATAATGTATAATGTTTTTGTCTTCCAATCGTAATTAGAACAAGATTCATAAATATAGTAGGGATTCACTAACATTGTGATCTAAAATTTCAGAATGGCCCAATTAAAATGATAAAATTACTTAGTACTGAAAAATAATTCAGGTAATACATATGTTTGTATATAAAAAGATCAAAATTCCTATAAAATGAGTTTTGGCCTACTAATTCAGTTTTTTAATAATTAGTTTGATATATCATTGCTTACTTGCTTTATAACATTCAAATGTAAACCAGTATCTTCATGATATTTTCTGAATTATAAAAGTTATTTAATAAAAGGTGTTCCATAATTAGTATAGTCAGAGGGTTCATTCACAGCATTACTGAATTATTTTATTATTCATTACATTATTATAATCATGTTCTGCTAAAAGATTGTTCTTAAACTTTTTTTTAAGTTACATAATTGTATAAGATAACAATATTAGCAATTTAGGTAGATAACTGAAGGAATTCAGAGGGATTTAATTCTTCTCCTGCTCATTCTATATCTCAATTTAATATTCATTATAATTATTACATTTGATTATTTCTCAAAATTTAAACAAAAACAAATTTTTTCTGCTTTTAATATGTCTATTTGAAATAAGCTTACACTTATGTTTCTATCATTGAAACAATTGCTTATTGGTTAGTTATAGGAGTAGTTCTAGAAAATTAACATTCTGCTAATACATAATTTCATTGTTAAAATTTCATTTTAACTCGTCACCAAATTTTATTTCTTTCACTGAAAACATTATGACATAATCTTAAGAGATACTCATTGGAAGACAGTTATCTCTTAATGACTTCAAGGCAATCTAACAAGTATTTATGGAAATATTATAGGACCCATTTAGTAATTTTATTAAAAAAATTAATCATTTTAGAGTTTTACTTTAATACAATAAATGTCTGAGATGTTATGTCACTAAAATCAAAAATGAAATAATCAGAAACCTAAACATTTCTGGAATAATTCAAATTAGCTTATAAGTTGAAGAAATTAATTTATTTCTAGATGATGTGTCTATGAAAGTTTAAATGTTGATAAAATTGATCAAAAGAACTCAAGTCGTTCTTCAATGTAAATAAGAAAAATAACATATATATTCTTATATATTTTTATATGCTAAAATATTTCCTAAATGTCTTAAAGACCTAATGTAAAACCTAAGCATGTTATTATTAATCTTTCCTTTAGATATTTGTTAAACACTTCTTACCATTAATCTATGTAATACTTATTGTTGTCGAAATAAATATGATATCAAATGTATTCAGTTAAAAAAGAAATTAAACGTTAAAAATAATATCTTGTTTTATTGCATATGTCAGTGCTTTCAATTAATGTTATTAGGATGAATTCAATACAAATTTAACAAATTATTTTTGTCTTTTATTTACCTTACTGATTCAACCTTAATTTTTTTCCATAAGAATTATTTGAAACCTTAAGCCTTAAAGTCAAAATTCAAAAAAAAGTAAATTTCTGATATATGATAGTATAATAATTTAGAAACACTCATAATTAAAAATATAATTAACATAAGTGGTTTAAGATAGGTCTAATAAATAGGTAATAATTTTTTATCACATTTTTCATACTATGACTAATGATAAAAATAAGGTTGTTACTTTTAGACTGGATGTTTGAAAATGAAAATGATAGCACATTATTAAGATAAGATTCACAATTATCATTGAATGGTAATAGTATATAATAACCCATTAGTGGTTTTTGAATTGATTGCAATTTGTATTAATATAAATATTAATCCTATGGATAGTTAACTATTTTAATAGAAAACTTCAGGTAAAAATCAAATTAAACATAATTGATCAAAGTGATGTTAATATGGAGTGGCAGCAAAGTATCAGCAGATAAAAGACATTCATGTAATTTTTATAATATCTGACACCACTCAGAAAGTTCTAGGTTAAAAAAGTTATGAGGTGTAATAAAACTACCATACAATGTATATCAAATATTTATTGCCAATATAATGCTAATAATGGGGTTAAAAATAAATGACAATTTAATTTTTTTATTTCATCATTCCATTTATTTTCTAATTTCATACACAAGCAACACGCGCTATTGACCTGTCATTTACAGTATCATTGTAGAGTGACTAATTGATAAAAAATAACAACATAATTATAAAAAAATCTTAACTTTGAGGTAGAGCATTAAATGAGACATCTTACTATATAATCATAAATTACTTCGAGAGCTCATTTATAACTAGATATTGAGTTAAATGTAGCAGATCAGTATCCAGAATAACAAATGTTCCAGCTCACCATTCTGTTGTGGGTCTCTTGTCTAACCAGGCCTTGATGTTGGGTATGGCGTGAATTTTTTCTCTGAAGGCACCAATATTTGGGTACTCCTTTGCTATGTCCAATTTCAGCATAAAGCTGAAGTACCCAATCACAGCTGCAAAGTATATGTCAGCCCAGGAAAGCTGGAAAAGATAATTTGAAATTTTATAAGTGTTTAGAGTTCAATGTTTTATTTATTTTTATGGTTTTTTATTTATGGTTTAAAATAAATTGTTGTTTTCCGAAATAGAGCTGGAAAGCCACATTAAATAAATTATTTAGTATATATTTATAACTATTTAGTACAGTCGTTTATAGAAAAACATGAGTGAATCCTGCCAAAAAAATTTCCCAAATATATGGATATCGCTTCATGCAAGGATCTACTACTCACCATACAAATAATTGGAGAATACCATTAATAAGGTCAATTTTTTATTGTTTTACTGTTTTTGTGGTTAGGTTTTATTGTCGTTGTTAAGGTAGATTGCTGTTTAAGAAATATAGCAATAAAAAAATGGATCAATGTTAATAAAATGAAATGAACCTAAAGAGTGCTTAATATTAATTTTGTGATTTTATTCTAATTTTTTTTTTTTTTTTTGCCATACTTTTTTATTATTAAAAAGAATATTTGTAAAAAAAAAAAAAAATATATATATATATATATAGTGTAAATCACTGGTTATGGTCACCTCACCAGTTATGGGCAGGTTTTTATGTTTTTAACAAAAATAAGCCTTTGCTTGTTTTCTTTGTTAGATCCTTTTAAGAAATGTTTCATGAAGGGCTTATGACTCACTTGCTAATGAATCCTTCTCTCCCATCCATTTCCGTTTGGCTTAGTTAATGTTTTCCCGAATTAGTGTTGTGCAATAGCTCCTATGTGTAGTAGCTGTAATTTTACATGTAAACATTATTAAGGAATTGCTTTGAAATTCTTTGCCAATTTCAGGTTTCAAAGGTATGTATCTATTCATTTTGATTTCTGTTTTTCTTCAGACCCCTTTGTTTTTCATTTTGCCACTTTAATCAATTGAAATTTTCAACTGACCACAACTGGTCTATAAATATCTATGATTTTAGTTATGGTCACCCATGACCATTTCAAGTTTTTTGGCATGACAAGTGTTCTTGCTCCTAAAAAAATGTAGATTTTCCCAGGTTTAATTGTATTATCTTAAAAGTAAAATACGATAATGTTTACTAGTTTTGGTCATGGGTTACAATGTTAGGTCTATCAGTGACCATAACTAGTTATGATCAGTGTATAATTGTATAATGGTCACTTGCTTTTACGATTTTATTTTTCCTTCAAGAATCTTCTTTTTTTTTACAGTAAATAATTATTTGTAACTATGCCTAAAAGACGATATTCGTACCCTGAAGATGATGCCACACAGGCAAAAGAAGAAATTCTTAAAGGGGCTTCTGTAAAATCTATAGCGAAAAAGTATGTGTTTTTGAAATGGATGTTATTCTTACTTAAAATGCCTAGTACCAATGTTATTACTCCCTTTTATTATAACAGCTACCAAATCCCAAGGATGACGTTAGCTCGAAGATTAAAGGTCACAGGAAGGTTTCATTGTGGTGGCAGACCCCATTTTGTTTGCTGAAGAGGAGGACCTGTCAGAGAAATGGATTATTCATTGCTCTAGACGGGGGTTTCCCAAACGAATAATTGATTTATTCTTGAGCGTCAAAGAACAAGCAATTGTTTCGAACCGACAATGTAAATTTAAGGATGGTATGCCCAGTGACGGATGGAATAGGGGCTTTCTCCGTCGCCATCCAAATATCTCCAGTACTGAAGCCGGATTTTTAATGGTGACGAGTCTGGATTTTTTTTAAATCCCGGAAGCAGCAGTAAAACTGTAAAGTGTTTTCGGAGTTTTATTTTTGATTAATTAATCCTTAATTTTTATTAACCTCAAATGATTAATATGTACGTATAAATAGTGAATTTTAAAATAATAAAAACAATTGTTTACAAAATTTTTGTTCATATGACCATAACTAGTTTTTACTATGACCATAACTCATACACTGTGCCCATAACTGGTATTTTTAGGATATTTGCATAAAAACTGAAAAATCTATTTCAAGGAAAAATACAGAGCTTTAGTAAATTTACTAAATATGTAAAAAAAAAAAAAAATAGTAATCTGCGAAACAGTCTAGACGATATCCTCTTTTGCATCAATCAATTTCGTTAACTATGACCATAACCCGTGATTTTATATATTATGTTTCATTTTCTATAAAATAAAAATACAAATACATTCTTGTCTTTTGTATTGTTTGTCAAACTATACACAGTTAACGTAAAAGAATAGCTACTTCATCCAGTTTTTTTATCATTCATTCCAAACCAAAAACTGAAAAACTACCATTAATTGATTAAATTGTATTGTCGTAGGTAGTTATTATTATCGCTTGTATTAATTTGATAGTTTAATAGGTTTGTATTAATTTGATATGAATATTTTTTCTTGTCTACATCTCTATATATACTGCTGGTTACAATTATGTTTAAATGATTAATCTTTGTTAGTTAGCTTTGTATTTTGTATTAAATATTTATTCCATGGTACCTCTAACCTGAAATGTACTACAACCAAATAAACGAGTGCCAAATGGAAATATTGTGGAGAAAACAGATAACAGTCGGACGAAAGTCAGAGAGGCTTTCCTGTATCCAAGATGTATTTGTAACTAAGTTGAAAAAGAAAATATTTAGGATCACAGATTGAATTTGTGTTATCTCAGGTTTGGCATATTGGTCGGATGTGGCTGTGGTTGTAAGGTTAGGTTCAATATCATTATCATAATATCATTATTTCAGAGTTAGATAATATAGAATAAGTTATCTACTGTATCTCATATCGATTATGCTGCTCCATTACAGGAAGACGTTAATCTTGACTGTCCTTTCAATACCAATGAACTCCTTTCCACCTTGGATAAATTTAAAAATGGTAAAGCACCTGGTCTGGATGGTATTATGTATGAGTTCTACAAGTTTGCTCCTAAAACATTCCTAGAACTGCTGCTAGAACTGATTAATAATTATTTTAATAAAGGGTCCATTCCCGATAGCATGAACGAGGCTGTTGTACTACCATTGTTTAAGAAAGGAGATCCAAATCAGGCTAGTAACTATAGAGGAATAGTGTTACAGGATACCATTAAAAAAGTCTATACGAGTTTACTAGCTGGAAGGCTAAAGTCGTGGGTAAAAGAGAAAAAAGCTGTTATTTGAGGAGCAGGCTGGATTTAGGGAAGGTTATTCTACAATGGATAATATTTTGTCCTTACCAACTTGATTCAATTGAAATGGAATGAAGGAATCAAGAAAATCTATTGCTTCTTTATAGATTTCAAATCGGCCTTTGATTCAGTGGATAGGCATGCTCTTCTGTTTAAACTGTCACAATTGGGGGTTTCAACAAAATTTATCAGAGCTATTGCAAGTCTATATTCTAGCACCAACTTGTCAGTGTGCAGTAAACGTGGCCGATCAACAACTTTTCCAACAATATCTGGAGTCCAGCAAGGTTGCAACTTAAGCCCTCTATTATTTACCTTATTTGTAAATGATATTAAGGATTGCCTGAGGGGAGGAATATGGCTTAGAGGGTACAGAATAAAACTCCTACTATTTGCAGACGATATAGTGTTTTTTTTTTCCGATAATGCCTCGGGTTTGCAAAACATGATAAAAGAGCTTGAACAGTATGTTAAAGAGTGGAATTTGTTAGTGAATTTATCCAAGTCAAATATCATGGTTTTTAGGAAAAGCGGAGGAAAGCTTAGTGAGCGTGACTCTTGGATATTTAATAATCAACCAGTCAAGGTAGTCAACCGATATAAGTATTTAGGGATTACATTGTCTCCAAGTTTGACACTCACTGATCACTTTAATCAAACGGCTCGCCATGATTTGCTTGGTCTTAATAGTGTTTGGAATAATTTATTTCTGACAAAACATATTCCTCTTTCAGCAAAAAATGAAGTTTTTAAGTCTGTAACCAGATCAATTCTTACATATGGGAGTCAGGTTTGGGGCTATCGATATGCTGATAAAATAGAAGGTGTCCAGAGGACGTTCATTAAAAAAATATTTAAATTGCCAAAAAATACTCCAAATTACATGATATACTTAGAAGCCAAAATTTCACCAATTCATGTTTTTACCTTTCAATTACAATATAAATACATATTAAAGACCCTAGATCTAGATGGAGGTCGTTTAACGAAATTGGTTGCAGAAGAAGTGATCAAAAGAAAACTATTATGGTTTAAGGAATGGATAAATTGGTCCGAGAAAGTCAAAAGCAACTTTAACACGTCTTTCAATACTGCAGAACAATTAGGAAACGATTTAAAAGTCTTGAAATCTAGCCTAATTATCTATTATGAAACGTGTTATAGGGAAAGAGCTTTAAACGGCCAATATCACCAAATCTATAAATAACTATCTTTTGACATTGATTTTATTAATTCAAATTTACCAATATCTGATATAGGCGTCATAATTAAAATTAGAGGCGAACTTCTCAACTTGAACTACAGACCATTCATCCAGGGACAAAATTACATTTGTTCTATGTGTAATATTGGAGAAAATAAAGATGTATTCCATTATTTAGGACGTTGTAAAGTCTTGGAGGGAATGAGGAAAAAATATTTCGGTGAAGTTACTATGACTGAAATCGATATGGTCAAATACCTAAATGGTGAAGACTGGGCAGCTCAAGTGAGTTACTTGAAAAAAGCCTATTTCTACCGTTCCTTTCTTGTTCAAAATTTTAATTATTAATAACCTGATAATTCTTTGGATGTCATTGATTGATAGTATATGTTATAAATAAAAATGATAATAATTAGATATTATTGAATTGTATAATAATGGGTGGATATATATTATTATTTGAGATATGATGGAGATATTGTTATAGGATATATGATAATTATGATATTGTTGTGTAAGATATAATTAATGATAAATAATTGATTATATAATAGGTAATTAGATTGTATTGTATTTTTTTTTTGGATTGTATTGTTTGTGAATAGATTATTTAATAAATCAATAAATATTTACATATTTAAAAATAAATAAACAATAATGATATAAAATCATTTTTAAACTAAAAGCGCTCCTGACAGACAGCCGTAGCTATGTCAGTAACATTACTTTGAACACTTTTGTAAATACAAAATTCTGTAAATATTATTAATAAAAGTATTTTCTATCTATCTATCTATCTATAGAATAAGTTTGACTGAGTAAGAGGTCATGTTAAGTTATTATTCGTACTGATAGTATCACATAACAGATCTATTTTTGTAATTATTGGTAATATAAATATTTCTGGATTATTTATAGAAATATTATTATGGGAAACCTCCATGTAAGAACTGGAAGAGAAATAGATTGGTAATGGAAATGAATTGACAGAGTTCTGGGTAAATAAATCGAAAGTAAGAAAGGCTGAACAAGATGTAAGGAAGAGATTGTGTTCGAAATAATCTTACGTATTTGAGTTTTAATGGGAATCGTAGTTGCAAACGTGTCAGTAGCGTTTTTTGATTGTTTTGGAACTGAAACTTCGGGTATTTACTCGTTGAAGATTCTGTGTAACCTTATTTTAATCGGTTTTATCAAGATATTTCAATAATTCGTTTCTAAAAACAATTAGAATGGACCCTTTAGTTGAACAATACATCGCCACAACAAATGTACAATGGCCATCAATATCGTATCACAAGGTCCCTTCTACTACAGATTATAAATATCTATGATTGATAAAACCAGAATGTGTTCTAAAAATAACTATTTGACATCGCTATAAAAAGAGCTACCGCCCATTTAAAGCTAGATATGCAAGCGCTAATCAAGTCTAAATCGATAATGCCTCATTTCTTCAGAATAAATATATCTTATCACTGTAATGTAGATATCAGCAATTAGCATTTGTTGTGGTTACTATCAGTGTGTCCAGTTCGGGTGTTTTCCCTGCACCACAAACTGTTCCCTATAGAATAATCACAAATTAACAGATAGCCTTCATATTCATTTTCCACTCAAATATAGTTGAGACAAGTGAGAAAAACAGTATCCGGGAAAGAAGGAGGTCATCAACATAATAACCATTCCAGCCGATTTTGGCCTCTGCGCTACATTCGCACCCTGTTCCATCATCAGCCAACCACGCCCAAATAATGTCTCCTGGATTATCACATTGCTTCGCCCAGGACACAATTCATTCAGGCGATGGTTTGTTTTCCTAATTTTGGCTGCAATGGGCTCCAGGAAAAGGAGTAACATTATTGTCAAACATCCGCTGTCGTGCATACGGACAAATAGCTTCCAGAACGCTGACCCTACTTCTGTGAATACAGCGTTGAAACATATGAGGATTGCGTGATTTCGTGAAGGTGTTCTCATAACTGTCCACCATTTTTTTTACTATTGATTTTTATATATTTTTTCTAATTTTACACATGAAGATAAATTATGAAATTCGCTATTGTTGTACACAATTGTACACTAGATTTCGTGTGTTCAAGATGTGTTTGTAACATAGTTTAAAAAGAAAATATTCAGTATAAGTAAAAGATTGAATATGTGCTATCGCAGGTTTGGCACGTTGGTGGATGTGGCTGTGGTTGCAAAGTTGGGTTGAATACCAGATTCATAATCTCATTCTTTCAGAGCTATATAATATAGAGGTAGCTAGACTGAGTAAGAGGTAATGTTAAGTTATTCGTTATTATACTCGACAGAGCTATTTTTGTAATTATTATTAATATAAATATTGCTGGAATATTTATAGAAATATTATCATGGGAGACCTCCATGTAAGAATTAGAAGAGAAATATATTGGTAATGGATATGAACCGATAGATTCCTGCGTAAATATAGAATTTATCATTGGAAATTCTTTCTAACCGCATAAAATTTACATATGATATAGTTTTTAGCTACAAAAAGAGAAATGAATAGCGTAATTGATTGTTTCATGTATATTAAAGACTGGTCATGCGAAAACCAGAAATCTGGAGCAATCTTTTGATTTGTGTTGCCAACACATAAATCCTGCTCGAGAAGAAATCCGAAATCTGTACAATGTGTGACTAAGTAATTCAGTGATTTTCACAATCGAATGGATATAGAAAACTAGAAAAAATACGAGATGGAAGAAATTGGTTTTCTCCAAGGCATAATGTCGCAACATAATACGTTTACTGGTTGTATGAGGAGCTTAGAACGATAGAAAATTACCAACATCTGTAACAGAGTCAAAGGAAATGGATTTGGGAAAAATTTTGGACAATCCATGTTAAAGAATAACAGAGAAAATTTAAAACAACTCTGAAGAAAAATGATTACTCCCAGAGGAAAAAAAAATTAAATGAAGAGATGTATGAAAAATAAAGGAAAAAGACGTTTCTTTTCATCAGAATGGTGTTCATGTCCTAGAAGTATGATGAGGTTACTTAAATGTTACAGAAAAAAAAGAATTTAAGAGACACCAGGAAGACGAGTTTTTAGGTCTAAACGATAACCCAAGAAGAAATGGAAATCTCAATTGATATGGGACACCACAAATACGGTTAAAAATCATTCTCTAATGCACTTCAGAATTTATTCTGAATTAGTAACAAATGAATAAGTCATTGTGTATCTGAATGATTAAGAATATTATATCTCTTCAAATAAAGATAGGAGTCAAACAAGGTACTCTTCATCATATTTACAGATGAAATCGCAAACATCTGTAAGAGTCGACTCACCACGCGGTTCCACCAGTGAAAATTACAGCTAGTGGTTATGAAATTTCTCTTAAACCCTGAAAATATAATCATTACCGCTGATCGTAGAAAGAAACATTAACCGGCAGTAACGGAATGGCATGAGGAATGGACAAAGAAAAAAATGCTTAGTGATTCAAGAAAAAGCAAAACTGTTCATATTTTCACATTTCCTGCAATGGTAAGGTTCTGGAAGTGGTAACAGATTATACCTATTTTGGCATAATGATCAATAGAATTGGGAAAGTAGATTCAGATGTCTCAAACAGTAGGCATCAACGTGGCTAATTCTATTTCCTACTAGAGGTAAAGATGTGATTTTTCAAAATGGTTAAGTTACCACTACTCTTATATGGTACAGAAAGTGGGCTTGTGGCACAAAGGATACGAAGTACGATATTGCTCATATTAGAGGTGATATTGCTCAACAGATGGACTGTTTTTAATATGCGTCTTCTTTGGGGTGACCCAGCAAATAAAACACATGTACATGGCGTTTGTTCCAGATAAAATGTTGGTTTTATTTTTATTGCTTTTATTAACACTACCATCCAGCATTGTAAAAATTTAAAAAGTAACTGTGAAAATTTGATCGGTTTCAAAGGTTTGGAGGTGGCAAATTTTATCTTTCACTGCTTTTTCTTGTCACACATTAGATCTGCAGTTCCTTTTTTGAAAATTAATTTTATGGGTTTGCAATATATGGTCGACGATGAACGCAGATTTACCTTCAAGCAAAATTTCCATTTCTCACTTCTACCATTTTCAGAGCAGCCATAGCTATTAAAAAAAGATATTTATCAGTGCTTGATGCATTTTTAAACATTTGTTTATAATGGTTATGACCAAAACTGTTATGGAATCCCCATTTACATTTAAGTTTGAACTCATTACCCTATCTCTAAACTTGCCATTTTTAATACACTCTTTACTGTTAGTTGTAGGAGTTCTTGTAAATTTATTCAAGCAATAACTTCACCAGCGATAATACTAGTAGAAAGTAGGGAAGTTTTCGTAAAAGTTAATGAATAGAAGCTAGGAAAGCAGTCCTTATGCAAACCATACCTTATTTTCTATCGGAAAAACATAAATCCATGCCTAAAAGGTCTTATCGATTTCGTTCTTCAACCAAAGATTGTCCAGACATCTCTGGAGCAAAATGTAATTCAACAGATAAAGTGTTCACAACAAGATCATTTACTGGTTTTTGTTTGTTTTTTTTTATGGTTTTATTGGATGATTCTTCGAAAAGAGTTTCCGTTCTTCCACGTGTTCGGTTTGATCCTGGTTTGACTGCACTGATTTCGGGAATAGTTGGCAATTGAAGTTCCTGTCAAAGTCAAGAGGCATATCCCTGACGAAATATATTACGACTCCTTTCGACCTCATTCAATTTTTAATTGAATTTGAAGCAAAATAACCGAATAATTGTAGATGTTTCTATTTCCAATGGGTGGTTAGACTCTTCCACGTCTTTAAGAACGTCTTTAACGAATGTAGTTTATAAGTGACTACAGCTATTTGATCTGATTTTTTGTGGGAAAAACATATTTCAGCAAACTGGCCATTGGCCTAATTTTTGGTTTCTCAACAAAGAAAAATAATAAAACAGTCCCGGCGCAGGCAGGCGCAGTTAAAATTCTTGACAAATCAAAGCCTATATACCAAGCAACAAGAATTTGCAAAAACTACAAAAGGATATTTGAGGTTTTTTTAAAGCCTCTTCAAAGTTTGAACAATTTTCAAACTGGCCAACGAAACTTTACACGCAGGCAATGAATATAATAAGTGCTCAGCTTACCAATTAAAGTAGTATATTTTAAAATAGATACCTTGACCTGTATTTTGAATCGTTAACAATGGTTATTTTTTATCCAATGAGATGTGAATCGAACAAAATATAACTTGCGGCTAATATGATATAAATCGCAGAACGAAAATACTCCTGAAGTTTTTCGATTATGTTGACTTAAGCAAATATGTAAACAATGAAATAATCATACTAAACAGTGGTCTAAGGTATATTTAAGAATATCAAAAGGTAAAAAGCTCGATAAAAAATACTTAGATTTTTGATTTTTGTCAATTGACGAAGCACTGTGCGTCGTATGCAAAACACAACTATTTATTAAATAAATGTTAATTAAATTCTCTAAAACGTTTATCGCATTTTCATATTTTGTACCGTTTCCGATATATGCGCTAGGCAAATGTGAACATTTACGAAAAAGAAATTTTCACAACTTCCCTTCATATCTTTTAAAATGTTCATCCTACGATGGAAGTCTTCATAAATAATATTGTAGAAAATTAAATTTCCTTCAAAATAAACATATATGGGTCATTCTCATAGCCTCAGCTAAAATTTAAAAAAAAATTATATTTTTAAAGTTGCTTAAATTTTTATTTTTTTTTTGAGTTTTCTATTATAATATACCTTCTATTTATTGAATTCCCAGGTGGGGCCGATTTCTTTTTTCTATTTACCACTGTTTTGAAGCATTTTCTTGAGCTTTTCATAGAAACGCTCTTGACCGTTACTCTTTCTTTAAACATTTTTTTTTTCGTATTAAAAAATTATTAATGTCCTCAAATGGATAAAACTAAATAAATAAAATTTATTATTGATACATAAAAAATTAAAGTAATGAAATAATTGTGATCAATTCTGAAAGAATTTTACAAAAAAACAGTTTAGTTGTTCAACTATTTTATTGAATGAGATTAAATTTTAAATATTTCTTTTTAAGGCATAACTCTATGTGCATGTCCAACTGAGGGTCGGTATGGACATTTACTTATTACTATGAGAGGGAAATCACAGTTATCCTGAAGATGGAGCAATGTTCTACAAAACTTCTTTTTTTTTTTTTTTTTTTTTTTCTCTTTTTTTTTTTTTTTTTTTTTTCTTTTTTTCTATTTTTTTCTCTTTTTTTTTTTTTTTTTTTTTTCCTTTTTTTTTTTTTTTTTTTTTTTTTTTTTTTTTTTTTTTTTTTTTTTTTTCTTTTTTTTTTTTTTTTTTTTTCCCCCTTCCCCCTAACTTGCCTTTTCAGGCACACGGGGTTTTGACGGCAGCAGGTTCAACATATGGGTTTCAACATGTACTCCGAAACTTGTTGAAGAAAATAAAAGATAAATAGGAGTAATGCCATAAAAAGAAATATTAAGGTTTAGTTGTTTTTAAATCTGACCCCCCCCCCCCCCAAAAAAAAAAAAAAAACAAATTAATGATGATTCACCCTTATAAAAGTGTTGGTAAATAGGTGTATAGCCCAAATATAAAATTTTACGAAATTCGATTAAGTCGTTTGTAAGTGTGAATCCCCCCCCCCCCAAAAAAAAAAAAACTTAAATTAATGATGTTTCACCCTTATGAAAGTGTTAGGAAATAGGTTTATAACTCTAATATAAAATTTGACGAAAATCGGTTGAGTTGTTTCGAAGTCCGATTCCGCTCCCCCTCAACCCCCGGCAAAAAGGAACTCAATTCAGCGATGTTTCATACGTATAAAAGTGTTGGTGCATTAATATTTAACTATTTAAAATTTAAAAAAAAAAATGGTGTGACGGTCGTGAGGAACCTCCCTTAAATTAATGTTAATTGCAACACCAAAACCTTACCTAAACGGCTAGTTTGACTAATCAGTTGTATACATCTACAAATAATCAAACATGGAGTCCAGGAGCTTTTAAAAAATACGAATCATTTTAAAAACGCGTGACGGTCGTGAGTATGAAAAAGTACGAGAAAACTTACCCTGTATTGATGCAAATCTTAGAAAATACACCAAAAAATGTCTTCCAAACACATCACTTATGAAGATAACCTCACGAATTACTCTGTAGATAGCAATAATTAGCACTAGCTTATTCTTGTAGAGAATATTTAAATAACTATTTAGTGTGACGGTCGTGAGGCCAAATCGAGGGACAAAAAGAAAACGGAATTTTCAGTTTCCCTTTATAGTTTAAAAATGTTTAAAAGCATGTTAATTTATTCTTCAATATAAGACCTCATACTCTAGAAAATAAAAACATAAGTTTTCTAAAAATAAATACTTAAATAACTTCCTTGAAATCTCATACTATATGGTAGCTAGGGACAAGTGAAAGTTATGAGTTTATAAGCTTTTTTGTAGCTATAGAAAAATAACAAAAATATTTTTCGAAACTAGGCTGTATGCACCAACTTTAAGGGGTCGGTGTACGTTCAAATCCACCAAAAATATTGATTTGGAAGTTTTAGTTCCATCTTAAGTCCAGCAGTACAGTGAAAAATCACTGCCATGAGAATGGCCCATATATGCCAAATTATCTTCAACCTGTCAAAAGTTACATAAATTTTAACTTTTCTCGGTAAAACAAACATACTAAAGTCCTTCACATTTGCCAGGTTATGTCTCGGAAACGTTACAGAATATAAAACGTGTATATAATAAAAGATGTAGAGAATTTAATTTAGTAAATAGTCATATTTTGCATACGACGCACCATTTTCGAGATAAGAGCGCAAAACCAAAAAAAGAGAACTTTCGCGCCCCCCCCCCTTCCTGTTCCCAGGCCCGAAAATCCAGGACTTTTAGTATATTTGCTTTCTAACTACCTTGAACAATTTTCCGAAGAAAAACCTTGAATAACAGAACTCTTTAATACTTTATTTTAGAGGTCTACCGTATGGACTGACGACATGGAGACCCGAATAAGAATGGATTAAAATGATTTTAATGATTTAACTTCCTAAATCAACAGCCATATGGAAGAAAAAGGGAAACGTGGAAAAACTATATGAGGGAAATGAGAAATATGGTCCTGTACATTTCATAGATTTCTAGAAGCACTCCCATTATAAAACTCAACTGGGTGAAAGAAAAAGAGTTATTTATAAAAAGTTTGTATATATAAATACATACATTTAAATAGTCTAGACGAATAAAAAAACAAAGATATAAATTAGATAGCCTAGAAATTTGATAAGTGAACTAGAAATATGAAATTAATGTTAGTAGATAAGAATTTAGAGAATTGATTCTTGAATCTATGTTATCAATTATGTAACATTGTCGACGAAAATTCGTAAAATAGTCTAGCTTTCAGATTAATGGCCCATATTTGGGCCATCTAGTTCAATCTAAGAAACTAAATAGACAATATTAAAAAATATTTACCTTTCCATTTGCCAAGTAGCCTTCTTTTTCAAGGAGCTTGTCAAATTTTCCCAGGTAAAGCGGAACCGTTTTGTTGAAAAGCGTTGGTTTTAAGTGTTCTTTGTTTTTCTCATCTCTGTTGTAGAAGTAAGACCAAACAGCTGTAAATATCCAGGACATAATTAAAATAGACGTTTTATCCAATATCAATATCAATATAACTTTATTTACATATTTACAATTAAAAATTTTATTTAAGTAGACATATTCCAGTATATATACTTTACATGAATAATATAGATTCATTCAATAATATATAAGCTATTTAAACTTTTTGCTAAAGAAATGAAAAAAAAATAGAAAACACCCACATAACAAAAAAAAAATATTTATTACGTATAATAAGAAATATGATAAAATAAAATTAAGTAATTAAAAATGATAGTTTTATTCAAAATGTTTTATTAAACAATAAAAGACGAATAGAAGTCCTTCTATTAAAATAAATATTTTTGCTATACAGTCTTTAGTATATTTTATTGTGATATCATTAAAGTTCATGATAATTTTACCTATATTTAATAAACTACTTTTCTTTTCTTTTTTTTTTTCTTTAAAACAATTAGCGAACGAAGGCTCTGGGATTATGTTGATTTATCTGTGAGGTGTTTTAAGACCATTGAGAAGTTATTAAATGCCAAAAAATGCAGAAATCACCTAAACTTTTGCCTCGCCACGTGGCAGCAAGGTTGGAGTTTGGACACCATATTTCGACGGATTTGGACTCCGTAAAAAATGATTTATATGGTTTAGATGGTTTTTGGAGATCTGAGGAAATACCCTTTAATTTTTTCTAATAGAAATGTTGGCGGTAGGAGAGTGTGATGGTTTGGGGTCATTTTGTTCAACCAAAATGTTAATGTTAGCATTCACCTCGTATAAAGTAAACAGTAAAGAGTACATTTATCGATTTACTTTAAAATCGATTGTTACCATTCCTCGAAGACAGCTGCCACAAGCAAGATCGAAGACTTTTCAGCAAGATAATGCCGCAATTCACACAAGCCGAGCAACCAAAGCGTGGCTCTCGTCTCACAAAATTCCTCTACTTTCTTGGCCAGCTTGTTCTCATCTGAACCCAATGGAAAACATGAGGTATCATTGTGAGAAATATCTATGCCGAAAACAAGCATCATGAAAACTTGTCGGAACTAAAAAATGCCATCAACAAATCGTGGGACGAAAAGAAAGGAAGTGTCACAGATTATTAACGATAACATTAACATTATAAAAAATAACATAAAATAATTTTTGGTTTTATAGTTATGAGACAGTATTATTTTTTTTATTTCTTTTAGTTTTAAGTTTTTGGTAAAATCTGTAAAAAAAAAAGAAAGAAAAAAAAAAAAATTAGACATATTATGTCTTTCATTCAATGAACCTAAATAACAGATATGTTAAACTTTTAGTTTCTATTGAAAATTTTAAATTAAAGCATAAAACAAAGTAGTTTTATATGTATGAGATGCACTTTATGTACGACATTCCAGAACTGTAAACCCTAACAATCAAATCTTTCTCATAACGTCGGGAGGAGACAAAACAGTAATAATATAAAAGTAATGTATTCGGATGTCTTATGAATTTAATTTTTCCTTTATGTATGCTTTCTACATTACAATAAATAAAACTTCAATGATTAGTTAGTATTAACTAAGTTCTTTCTTTAAGTTGGCGGGCGAAACCGAGACGGGGTAAGCTAGTATATAATAAAAGTATCTGAATGTTATATACAGAATAAGAAAAATTTATATTAATGGAATAGTATCTAAATTATAAAAAAAAATTTGTGTGTAGGACTCCAGAAAAACAGACATGAAATAATTTGATTGAGTAGGTAAACAGTAATAGATAGTGGATAATGAAGCACTGAAAATTTTATGATTTAATGTTGATTATAAAAATTTATTAATTGTATCAAAAATGTTATAATTTTCTTAGTGTGAAATATATCTTACATAATGAATCCTTCTTTAAAAGAATTGTAATTATCTTGTTACATACAATATTATAAATCCATATTAAATTAAATAATTTACGAGTTGAGCGTTTGAAAATTACTTTCTAATCCCCTACTTAAAAAAATCGAAAGTATTGTTGCCATTGTATTGAGACTATCTCATGCGCAATAGATTTGGCCAAATAGATAGAGCGGAAAAAATTTATTATCTTTTTAACTAATGATTCTACCGACTTTCAGCTTGCCTCATTCAATTCGGAATGGAAAATTACATTGGAATTTTATCCTGAAAAAAATTTCATTTCGTGGGAAAAACAAAGAAAAACGGGGAAAATCGAAAAAAAAAAAAAAAAAAAAAAAAAAAAAAAAAAAAAAAAAAAAAAAAAAAAAAAAAAAAAAAAAAAAAAAAAAAAAAAAAAAAAAAAAAAAAAAAAACCATTGGGAAATCACTATGAAATCATAATTTTATTTTAATTGTAGAGATTTTAGTTATTCAGATATTTTCCTAAGAAAGGGCTTAAAATAACAACTCATTGAACAACAAATGAACTTAGTTATTGAACTTAAAATAACAGGAAAAATTAAGTTAAACTTTAGGTAATTTTTAAATAAAATTAAATTGTATTATTTTTGAAAGCTATTAAAAAAAGAATAAAAATAAAAATAAAAAATAACAATACATCAACTCTGAAGCTTCTGTACTGACCGAAATATGTATTTCCTTGGTTTTGGTCGCATAGCAGAAATATATGTGTCTGATGATTCTAAAAATTTAGACGAAAAATTTCACACAAATTTATAATGATTACCCAATATGCAAGAATATACAGATGAATGGATATTTTCTCCTATAGATCCCAATATTAATACAATAAACGCCTACTTAACGCAGGTATATATAAACCATTAAAAAACAGAAAACCTAAATTACTGGTTATCAAACGTGAAGCAAGATTATTGAAAACTCATTAAATAGTCTTGCTTCAACTTTATTATTCAGTTATTCAGGTTTTCTGTTTTTTAATGGTTTACATTTGGCGGTTAATATAATGTGTCTTAACTTCTTCATATTTACATAAAGGTTCTTAAATCCTAATCACTTGGGCGCGGCGCACACTGGAGAAATCGGTTTCCAGAAACATGGAAACGAAGTTGCTTGAAACTGAAAGATAGGATTAACGTAGGTTGGTGCACACAGCGTTTCTAGAGACCCGGTTTTTGAAACCCCGTTTCATGAAACGCTGTGTGCACCAACCTACGTTAATTCCATCTTTTAGTTTCAAGCAACTTCGTTTCCATGTTTGTAGAAACGCGTTTCTAGAAACCGGTTTCTCCAGTGTGCACCGCACAAAAAGTGTAAAATTATGTATTTATTTTTTTTAAATGTAGATTAAATTGACAAAGGAAAATCTTTATATTTTCAGCTTAAAAAAAACAAACTTTTTGTTTAGGTAAATAGGTTTTAATTCTTCGGCTATAAAACATTCAAACACGATACAAATTAAATCTCATATCGAATGTTGGGTTTTGGATTTTCTTTCCGTGTTTCTCCCACTGTCCGTCGTACTATTTTATGCAGTACTGTTTCGACAGTTTGAGTTTCCTCTTAAACACGAAACTCGTAAATTTTTGTATTATGATTTAATATTGCAATTAATTAATTCACACGTGCCATACGATAATGGTAATCAACGAATATACCGCGGTAGAAAAAGAAAAAGCTAAATGATGACATGTGAGGCGTGATAGAGAGCACTGCTTCACTCCCAGTACCCAAAGATACCTTTTCTTGACAGAGATCGTTTGTTGTAAATATACGCTTGTATTAGTACATCTTGATTTGTATAGTTTTTAATCATTGTTTTTATTTCATTTTCCCATAGAAATGCCGAGTTTTGATAGTTGAGCGTCCCGTTCACCTTGAAGAATTCTACAGTTTAAAAGATTTTTTTCTTCCTTGGGCAACAGATGTGCCAAGAGGTCGTTGAGACGCTCTATAGCTAAAGTCCATCTCGGTCTCTAGCTGTAGAAAGGCCATTCCTAGTCAGGTTTGCAGTTACATAATCGCTTCATTTTCCTTGATGTCTCATCTTTACTATTATATAAAAGGACTAGCCATTTTTCGTTTGCGATCAATCATTACCAAATTGTAACTACATAGTATTTATAGTTAAAGGAAGGTTTAGCAATAATCAAATTTTCATTTTTTAATTAAATTGTTTTTATAAAAGGTATAAATATGTGGTGCGCAGTGAAGTTGACCGATAGTAGGCGATTGCTTTTCAAGAGAGGTTACAAAGATATGGTGTTTTATAGAGCTAAAAATTGATAGAAAGCTATGCCTAATTCAATTAAATAGTTATAAAAAAAAAGCTATTACGTTCTGTGACGTATGGATCCCAGTGAAGTTAAAAAAATAAGTGATATATGGCTAGCGCCATACTGCCACAGGTTTTGCAATTGTAGAACTGTTGAACCCAATAGTACTAAATTTTAACTACATTATTTTCATAGTTATAGGAAGGTTTCCAAAAGTAAAGATTACAATAATAAAAAAATTATAAGTTTATTGTTGAGTGCCTGAAACGAGGTTTGCCACACTGTCATAAACATTGATGGCTAGAAATTGAAATCTAACCAGATGAATACAATAAAATTAGGAATAAAAAATTATTACGAAATAAAAATGTCGATCCTTTGCTTTTTTTATATTTTGTACAAAAATATGAATCCATGGGCCATTTATTGTAAGCAATGATAATGCAGTTCAATATATACAAGTTTCATAATAATTTCTGTACATCTGGATTAGCAATTCATACATTACAATTAAAAAATTGGACGCCTAATTATGCTTTTACGTAAACTTCAACCACCTAATCAGTGCAATTTTAACCAGATTAACAATTTCTGCTATGCGTGATAATTTCATTGAGGAAATAATGCTAATCAATTGCATGCTACAAATACATGATTTTTATCGATAAATAAATAAAACATCAATCATTAGTTAAAATTATCCAAGATCTTTAATTTTGAGAGCGGGCGCAGCCACGACAAAGGATGCTAGTTCTTAATAGCTGACTCGATTCTTATTCTGCTTTAATGCCAATTTCCACTCTTACCAATATCAAGCATTTTTATGAAAATGCAAAGGTCCTACATTCATGTAGATAACCGTGTTCCATTCAGTTGGTCTGCTGGTTTTACTATAATCTTGAAATATTATCAAAGTATTAAAATTTTTTAGTTGTTAAAATTTCTTGATGGCAACTATAGAATGATATACGTTTAATTCATTTTTCTTACCGAAATAAAAATCGCAACGCCGTAATCATAAAGCATTTAAAGAAATGAATACTAATGTTTGTTCTGGTATTATAAAAATCCTCGAAGAATGACTAAAAAGTATATTAAAATTGTGCCATAGTCAAGTCGTATAAACCTTTTTTAGTGAATCAGCTTTGTCAGTCTGGAATAATTAGCCCATGTCTTCATTTTCCAATTGCGAATACGCATATTCAACAATTTGACTTGGGGTAAACTGTAGCAGTGCTTGATTTTAAAAAGAATGTTATAGATCTTTACCTTACCATTTCGATCTATTATATGAAAAATTGCTCTGTTGTTCATCTTCATAGTCATTCCTCATTGAACCGCTTAAGCAGTGTGAGGAGGAAGTCTATAGAGCCATCTCCAGCTCAGTCGGTCGTTTACTAGCTGTTTTCTGCAGTTCCACTCAAGTCCTCGTTTTCGGAAGTCCTTTTTAACTCTGTTATTATCAGATATAAACTATATAATTTTAAAATTAACTATCTTGCATGTTTACTATCGTTGAGGAAAAGAGTCGATGTATGTATAATAATTATATAATTTTATATTAGATAACAATTCAACCGTATCTATCGGTTTCTAGTAATCGACTCTGAATCACTCAAGAATCTAGAATCGGAAATATAAAAAACCTTATATTTTTCAAGCTTACTCGATAAACTACTTAATTGTTTTTAATTAAAAAAATTATTACATTGCATCGTTTAGTAGAGTCACCCTTTACATATATTTATTACCTATATACGCATAAGCGTAGGTAAATTATTTTTAGACACTCGAAATCTATGGCCTTCAGTTATTGCATAACGTATTTTTTTTTTTCAATAAAAGCGACCGTTATATAATTTATTTGGTTTATACTTGTCCATCAACCATTCCTAGGTGGTCACTTTTTCAAACAATACGTTTTTAGAATATAGTTTCTTATGTACATTCACAGTAGATACAGCACATCAGGGACACATCACGTGGAATCCTATTTATCTAACCCACATTACCACGAGTACTTACGAAATATGCTAGATAGTGTTTGATACTAATTTAACAACGACATTACACCATTTGTGTAAAATTTACCCATTTATATTAGGTATGTGCCGTTACCAAAATGTTCCCCCAACATCGATTTCAATGGCATTAGAATCGATTATCAATTCTCGTTACCGACACCTCTGTTTAAAGTTTATCAAAACACACACTAATAATGGAAGTTTTATTTTTGTTATCGATTAAAATCTTGAATTGAAAAATGCAATTGAGTATTATTTCTTCAATTGCATTTTCACGCATACCAGTAATATTTAACCTTTTTAAAATTGCACTCAATCATTTTTTAATTTTAAAATAGTTGATAATCCAGACGGATAGAGACTATTAAAAACCTGTTGTGGAAAATGGACTGTATTATCAAATCAATCTGAACAAATTAACATTAAACGCAGCTAAAACTGCAGCATTTGTCATAGGATCACGTTCCCTTCTCCATTCAAACACCAACTTTCCCACATTATTCCTTAATGGTCATCCAATAACTTTCCATTACTCTGTTAAAAATTTAGGCTTAACCATTGATCAAACCCTCTCCTGGAAATCCCATATTGCACAAATCTCCCGAAGGTCAAGCGTTATCCTAAAACTATTTCACCGATCCCGTCACCTCCTTCCCCTACCCACACGCAAACTTCTAGTATCCTCCCTTATCTTCCCCCAATTTGACTATGGTAGCGTGATATATGGCGGTCTCTCGACGATTCTTGAAGACAGATTAAAACGTATCATGAATTGCTTCATCAGGTTGGTCTTTGGAACATCGAGACGTTCCCATGTTTCGCATCTCTACACTGATTTAAATTGGCTTTTCCCCTCCTTCCGCAGAAAGTACTTCCTAGGCTCCTACCTATTCCTAGTTATCAACACCCGTCACCCTCCCTTTATTTACAGTAACCTGAAATTCAAGTCTGCTATCAAATCACTGCATACAAGATCTCGTCTTTCCGATCTCTATACTCCATCCCACAGAAGTACTGCATTCCAACGTTCCTTCCTTGCCCGATCCTCTACTCTTTGGAATTCCCTCCCCCCCCCCTATATCCGCAATGCTTCTTCCCTTGGAACATTCAAAACACTACTCTTTCACCATCTTCTTTCCCTCCAACCCAACGCTCTCCAATTATAAGGATGTATGTTATATGTATGTAATCGTCTAATTTATTTACTAAGACAGTCAGACATAAAACATTAGCCAAAATTATAGTTTGACTATGATAATGTTTTGATTTCTTGTAATGCTAATTTTTGAGTGTCTATCTTTTATTTTTCTTTAAGTTTCTGTTTGTTTTTTTTTTTTCTTCTGCAATTTTGTTTACAGTATTAACCTCTTTATTTGTACATTTATTTTTTCACTCTCTTTTTATTAATAGTTTTTTCTTTTTCTAGTTTTTCTCTGTATTTTTTTCATACATATTTGTATTTAATTTTACCTATGTTGTGCCTCTCGGCCAGTTATGATCTTACTTTGTATTATTTAATGTTATTCTTAAGGGACTTTGTCCCAGAATAAAGTTTTCTTTCTATTCTATTCTATTATCAGTGCTTACAACTAAAGGTCCATGGATCATATTTTTACACACAATATCAAAAAGCAAAGGATAGCCATTTTTATTTCGTAATCATTTTTATTCGTAATTTTATTGTATTCTTAGCATGTATACTTAGCACTGTACTTTTAAATTATTATTATAGTAAACTTTACTATTTTAAATCTTCCTAGAACTATGAAGATGTAGTTGAAACTCGGTTCAGAAGCGTTCATTAATTTTACTAAAACTCTATTGGAGAATGGCACTAGCCACATATCGTTCAATTTTTAAACTTCACTGGAATGCAAGAGTCATAACATACATTCATAGCTTTTTTAATAACAATTTAATTGAATTAAGTAAGCTTCATTATCAATTACTAGCTCTATAACCGTATCTCTGTAACCTCTCTTGAATGGCGCTCGCCACCTATTGGTCAATTTTCAAACTTCTCTGCGCACAACATATTTATCGTTTTGTTACAGCAATTTAATAGAAAATATATAAGTTTTAATATTGCTAAAACTTCCTCAAACTATGGAGATAATGTAGTTAAAATTTGGTACAGATAGGTTCAGTAGTTTTCACGATTAATGATCACAAACGAAAAATGATTTTTTAAAATTGCGTTTAACGGCTCGAAAATAAATATAAAAGAACTTCTCCAAGATATAAGTACCCGTCAAGTCAAAATTGTTTGGAATGACAATCTTGGCACATTTCTTCAGCTTTGGTAAACGCTTCTTAAAACCTACTTTGTCTATATTTTATATACTAGTTGTATAATATTATATGTACTAGGTCATATAGGCTTGCTATTTTGATAAGGCAGTTCTACTTTTCCTTTCTCTATCAATCAATACATATCTTCAACAACCTCAGTTTTGGTTTGCAGTAGTAATATCCTGTCTTTGAGAGAAGTTGACTAAAAACAGGATGAAGTTGTGTGAGTTTACTACAAAACTGCAAATGATTACATAATGTAATATTGTTTATCATTAAGAACATTTCAGTTACATATTAATATATATTTTACACCCCAAAGCCAAAAAATATGTTCATTTACCCTTGTAATAATAAGTTTTCGTCCTTAAGGATACTATTTTGAGATCTGCAAGGATCTTACGATTTTTAAGAAGGCCTAAGGACATCCTTGGCCACTCTCCTTCACGACAAAGTAGTTTTCATCCTAAAGGATTCTATTTGATATGTTCCAGAATTTAACGATTTCCACCTAAAATTAATGAGTGAGGATGTAAAAGACAAAAATATATGAAAAACACGAGTAAAAAACAATTCCAGGGCCCGTAGCCCGAAAACGGTCCAGGTATATATAAAAATTGATATAAGCAAACTTGTTAAAATTTTGTAAGCTTTAATTTGGATTGAAAAACTTTTCTAATGTTTTCGAGTTATAAGCGAAAGACTAAAAAATGGAATATTTCAAGCCCCCCCCCCTCCCCCCAGCGGCACCGGGATTTGAAGGGACTTTATTTTTTCTTGTTCGTAGGAACATCATTCCTGAAAAAATTGAAACTATTATTTTTAGTTCCCCTGATTTTCCTATTTTGACTGGACTACTACTCCCCTTGACACCCGACATCGTGGCAACTTTATTCACCGTTTTTTAGGGATCACTTTCTGTTACATTACGATAGGAAGTGAATGATCTGTCGTAGCAAAACTTATTTTACTGCAATATTAAGGATTATCAATAAAAAGATTTTTTTTTTTTTAATTTCTTCCAACTGTTGTAATTGGGATGCTTTTATACTTTTTTGGTCCAACAATTTTTTGGAAGCTGCATATCTTAGACTGCTCTTTCCTTTAGATAAGATTATTATCATTATATTTGCAATTAGATTATTACATAAAGCCTATGTGGCGTCAATGTAATGAAAAACAAGAAATATCTTAAAATGGAAATTATATTCGTAATCTTATTAATTAATGTTTGCTAATATTCAAAACTTCCGCTAATACAGCCATACAATATATCGTCTTAAATTACTAATCGATGTTTATGCGTAATGAGATATTGGTTGTGTTGGACTGCATTAATTCCCTGTCGGTCCTGAATAAATTGCCCAGTTGGTGACCCATATTTCCTCATCAAATGTGTGTATGTATATATGTGTGTGTGTGTGTGTGTGTGTGTGTGTGTGTGTGTGTGTGTGTGTGTGTGTGTGTGTGTGTGTGTGTGTGTGTGTGTGTGTGTGTGTGTGTGTGTGTGTGTGTGTGTGTGTGTGTGTGTGTGTGTGTGTATGTATATATATGCTAGCATCCCTCTTCGCGGCTTTTCGGCCCTTAAAAGAACTTTAATAATTAATTAACTGATGATTGAAGATTTATTTGTTTATCAATAAAAATATTTTATTAAAGTATGCATTTGAGCATTATTTTCATGCATTGCGGTGATTATTAATTTGGTTAAAAGTACGCTCATTAAGTGTTTGAAGTAAGTATAAGCATAATTTTTAATTTTAACATTAAAACTACCATGACGGACCAAATGACCCTTTTCGGATTTTTTGGCAGTTCTTCAAAACAACATCCATTCAAGGAAATGGACTTCACTACTAGTATTAATAAATATATCAAAAGTGTTTTTTTCAATATCCAATCCTCTCTTATTATTATTTTTTTTACTGTAGTTGAAATATGTACACATAAAATTTCGGTAGTTTTAGTGTTAATTCATGACTTGGTAAACCAGATGGACAGAGACTACTAAGATTGTTAATTTTATTATTACTAAAGAACTATAAAGGTGTTGTTGGTAAAATTTGGTACTAATTGGTTCACTACCGTTTAAACTCTTTTGCGAAATATATATTTTCTCCACATCAATTTATTGAAATTTACAACTGTGTAAATATATACATTAATTAAATGAGCTGATAATGATTATAATAACATGTCAAAACTTGTAAAAAAAACTACTCATCAGTATCAAATTCTACACTAGAATATCTCTAGGCCATCTTCTTTTCAGACGCCTCGGAGGATTATCAGGAATGGAGTGGGAAGCTGGTTTGGGCTAACGAAGCAACATATGAAACATTAAGGTCTTTATGGATAAGTTTATTAGTGACAAAGTAAGGGGCATTTAAGATTTTTCGAAGGATTGTGGATTGTAGGTAGGGGATCTGTTCAACAAGAATTAGTGGAACATCATTGAAGGATACTGTAGAACAGGAAGTCGTAGGTTTACGGCGAAGGGTAAAGGTTATTTTTTTGATTCTCCATTTTTGACACCATTCTTGAATGTTTAGGATATGGGATTGGAATGTTTGGGAAGCAATGAAGGGGCCATTGTTTACTGATAATAAACATTTGTCATCATTATAAGTGGTGAGGACAGTGGTAGGATGAGTTAGGATGCCAGCTGTATACACCGTGTAGAGGATGGGGCCTAGGATACTACCTTGAGGAACACCGGCAGATTGGACAACAAATATTTGAATCTTTTTTCTATACTTTAATTGAATATAAGTAAATTTCAAGCTCTATATAATTCCGTATCTTCCATGTAACATCTTATATAGAATAGCGCTCGCCACCTATTGGTCAATTTCCAAACCTCACTGTTATCACTTTTTTGATTATAAATTAATTGAAGATTATTAGAATTTATTATTGCTAAACCTTCCAGGAACTATAAAGATGATGTGGTTAAAAATTTACTTTATTCATGTTTAATTTCACTGCAGATTAATTTGAGCCTTGCAATCATATAAATAAATACCAACCGAGAAGATACTTGATTAACAAGATGATTTTTTAAGATTTTTTTTTTTTTCAAACAAAGTTCAATTCTGGCTAAAGACGGGAAATTTAATTTCTGTGATTCATGCGTGGACCGATTGAGCGTGATTGCTGACCTTATCACCTCTTTGTGTAACCTTTGATCTAGAAACAATATTTTCTCTCTAAGTACTAAAACCATGACTCTCCCTAGGTTGAACGAAAAAAAAGAATTATTTATAATATTTACAATGTCCAATTGATATACACAAAAATTGAAATTTATCGGTGAAAGTACCATGAGAATATCATTTTCAAACTCGCGATATAAAAAAAAGTTATGAAATAAGAATTTCACTTATATCTTCTAGGGTCCATTAGACAAATGAAAAAAAAAAATAATTTTTTCAATATAAAATCTGTAACAAAAAAAAAAAAAATTAACCTCAATTATCCACATTTATCTTATCAACTTTGATATTCCTTATTACATTATGTAGTGGTCGTAATCTCTCTTGATTAAATTTATTTCATTGCAAAAGATTTGGATCAATCGTAAATTTCATTGAGCAATAGATAACATTGAACTGTATTGTAATATTATCAGCGGGCTTCCTTTGAGAAATCGGCATTGCCATAGTAATATTTTTTTTTATCCTTGCACAACTAAGAGATAATTTAAAATGGAGAGTTACAATGTAACAGAAATTTGATTATGTTGAACTGGAAATTATTGGTATTCCAATTGAATTTTTTTTTTTTTTTTTTTTTTTTTTTTTTTTAATAGGTGTACAATAAAATAATTTAAATTAATCCAAAAACTAAAATAAAATAAAAGATTCTAAACGGCACGAAAGTGTCCTTTTTTGTTGTGGAGAACTGTATGGTCCATAATTCCAATATAATTTATATTTCCCTGATGCAATTATTCTGAGAGGCCGATATTTATTATAAAGAACCACTTCTTTTAGCATTTCAAACATTTTTCCAATTTCTTGATGCAGGCAACATGATTATGCTTACAGATACTATTATCATTAATTATAATAATAATGATAATAATATTATTCTCGTGTGACTCATTAATAACAAACATTCCAGTATAACACGTAGTGGTTCTTGTATAGACTTGGTACAAGAAATGGTACATACTGATCCTAACCGAATAAAAAGTAAAACCTACCGAAAAAAGTGAGCCATGTTTCATTACTTTGTTCCTTGATCTACACTGAGATCATTTTTTTTTTTTTTTCTTTTTCTTTAATCATTTATTATTTTACAAATATTTTCAATTTTGTACAAAAACTGTCTTTTATATTTCTTTATATAGACCAAATGATTTAAAATAAATATAGACCAAATCATTTAAAAATATACCAAATGATGATTGACCTCTTGTGATATCTCTGTTCAATTTTGGATTAGTTATATGTATTTAAAATAATATGGAATGCAACCCTGACTAATTAATTCTTAAGGCCTAAATTCAATAATAAGATTATTTTGTATCTCTGGCCATGCGGTTGGTGAAGCGTTAACACATGGCGTCGACTATGATAAATAAAACAACTCTCAGTGGCTTACGACATTTTATTACATTGATAAAAGCTCCAAAATTGTGTTCGGAAGAAACTTATTGGACATAATTATGCGATTGGATTCCTTGGGAATTAAATAGTCTGCAGCGTCATGAGGCATATTCTTATTAAAAATGTGACGTATAGAAATTATAAATGGGCCGACTGACTTTGGTCAACTAGTCACTGGCGACTAGTCGGCTAACAAAAAGGCCAATTAGTCGGCCGACTATTCGGCCAAGCCGATCATTGTTTTGGTAATCAATCGGGGATATCGGCAATATTCTAGGGACTTTTTTTGTAGCTTTATACCAGACAATACATGTAGTTATAGTTTTTGTTTATCTTGTATTTTTTTTCATTTGTATTTTTGTAGGCCGAAAAATATATCGTGTTATGGACTTATATATGTAACACAAAAATATCTTACATGTAATTGTAAATAAAAACGAATGTAAAACGCTAATTTTGTTTCCTTTTCGTATCCCAACCTTTATATTACACATTAAAGGATTAAGAATTATTATGTTTTAATTGCTATTCAAAACCAAAACTGTGTTAAAAAAAAAATTATTAGGTTACATATGCTCTTCATTTAGTATTTTAGAAGTTATCGAATTTATTTTTGTTAATACCATGACCCCAATGAATGGTGTGAATCAAAATTTGAAAGAGAAAAAAAAAATATGATTTTTTTATTAAAGTTCGATAATTGATTCCTATGAAACAGAATGATTTCCTATTTTATCAATCAATAACAAATTGTAAAGATGAATCTAAAATGAAAATTATAATCAATTAAGGCCATGTTTTCTTTTCAATTAACTTTTTTTTTAAGTGTAGAAACATAAAGGCGACATAAAGGAGACCCATCTCGAATTGGAATAATTCGGCGTTATCGGTAATTTTTAAAACCTCAGAAAAAAAAATAAAACATATAATTTAAAAATAATAACACAGACCTCAAGGTAAGGATTTAATTAAAAAATTTTAAAGAAATACCAAAAAAAAAACATTTACAGGTCATTAACATTTACTCTGCCGATAAGAGTATTGGTTTGCGATTGTTTTCACTCCTCATTTGATTACGAAAAGTAGCAAACCTGAGTATATTTTTCATGTGATCATATTGAACAAAATTACGAAAATGGATGAGTACTATTGTTTAAAACATTATAAGAAAATTTCACTATGGTTAAATTTTGGATCAATTAAAAAAATCGTTAAATACATTTTTTGTACTACACTTTGGCCAAAAATAATTTTGATATATAGTTTATATGATTCCGGTGGCCTTACATGCGATTTTGTGCTTTTATCTATCAACTATAACATGTATATGGGTGATTCTCAGATTACGGACGATTTTTTGTCCATTAAAATTTTTACTCAATTGATTAAATTCTTCTTTAATTTTTTACCACTGCTATAACAGAGAAGAAATATTTCTCCATAGCAATAAATTACTGAATTGATTTTGTGATTGCTAAAGCTACTCAATTGTCATTACCACGGTGTGTCCCACTCTTAGTTTTCTTGTAACCATTTATTCATTTCTTTCGTCACGTAAGGTAAATGATCGTGGAATTTATTTCCACACATAAAGGAAACTCAACAATCATAAATGTTTTCAATTTTGTATTTTGGCTAATAATATAATACAAGTTTAAATAGCTCCAAACTTTCTCCCATCATTATGATGTCATTTCCAAGCAAAAAACAAATTCGTAGAGAAACAGCCGCGAAAATAGGGCCACGGCGGGGAAATATTTTCCAGGAGTAGTGGTAGTACTCCGGTAGCTGAAGACCAACTGCCAAAGGTCAGGCACTAAGTTAGGGAGATGTCGCCCTCGTTTTTCTTTGTGAAATAAGTCGCATACCTTTTTTGTTGTCATTACCATTATCATAGTAAATTTTCAAATTAGTTTATTGCCTTTAATTTAATTAAGAATATCATTTGTTGTATGACAGTTGGCAGAAAAAATAATTTTTATTTTAGTCATTAAAATAATAAAAAGCTCGAATTATTAGTGCGGTAATGACATTAACTGTGCGATAATGAACATTTTTGAACTATTGCTACCTTAGATTCATAGGTTTTCTCCTGAACTTAAATGTGTTTAAGTTTTATTGTTTTTTTAGTATTTTATTTTTGATTAACACTGAACTGTTAGAAATATTGCCTGAAAAGTTATTTTTTTTCTCTATTTTTTCCCCTAGGCTCTCAATAACAAAACCACTAATGGCTCCTTCTCCAATATACTTTTTTAATCACCTCCAATATACTTTTTTTTAAAATATATTTAAGTGATTACCATTACCTAGCTGATATTGTCATTACCGCACTATTAAAATTTTAAAATTTTAAATTTCTTATGGAAAAATTACTTTTGATCGTCACCATTTGTTGACCAGCTAAACGACAATAGAAAGTGTTGATATTTAAAAAAAAAAATTAAACTACCGTAAAAAGTATTAAAAATTTTGTACTGAAACTTGCCCGTAATCTGAGAATCACCCATATACGTTATTTAAAATCGATAATGTACGAAAAAACAATGTTTTTACTTCACTTTGTGTCAAGCGTTTTTTTCGTAATATTTTTTTTTACAGTTATAACTTTTATATAAATTATTACGAATCATTAAAAATAAAATTAATGTATACACATGTAATCATAATATTAAAAATGTTAATGCATGAATAAAGAAGAAGTCATCTTCGTCATACATGTCTTCGTTACCATCTATACAAAATAGAAATAGAAAAAAATCTTGAACTTTTGATTCATTTGAAAATAAACTAGCAAACGTATATTTTAAATTAAAGTAAATTTAATGCTCTACAACTTTTATTCTAACAATTTTTCGGAGAAACAATCACGAAAGGCACTAGAAACAAATGTTTGATAAAAAGCGAGGTACAAAAATTGTTTTGTTTTTTTCATAAATCATCGAAGTTCAATAACCTATATCTTTTGATATAGTTGTTAGAACTTTGACAAATATATACAGATACAATTTTATAGGGAATTTAATAAGCTTTAATTTTGATCCGCAACATATTTTTCTAGAGTCCACCGTTTTCGAGATATAATCGAAAAACCCGACGATCTCTCCCACCAATCGTAAGCTCACCCCCCAGGGGTGGGGACTTTTCCTATGTTTACCTTCTAACTACTCCCATAACGAAGCTAAGAAGTCAAAAATGATCGCATACTTCATGCACTCTTCAGTATGTTTATTGACTGGACTACAATGTTTCATAGAAGCGTAATGTATGACATGTTTCAACATAACCCAATAACGACCTTGAACCTTGTGACGATGAAAGATTGAATACACTTTAGTCTGGGTTCCTTGTGATAATAGCGGTGTTACTAGCGAAAGTATTTCAACGGTCAATTATTATTGTTTATCGGTAACAATAATTCCCTCAAAGAATTTTGTATTTGAGTGAATAAATATATATCGTATTTTGAAAAAAAATAATACAATTACAGCATATCTGATTTCAAAACAAAACAATTCAGTTAAAATAAAAAATAAAAATAATAAAAAAATTGAATATAAAAACAAAATCAACTGATATTTAAATCACACATCTTTATCAACACTATTATATAAAAGGACAAGCTATTTTTCATATGTGTCATAACCAGGAAAACTACTGAACCAATCTGTACCAAATTTTAACCACATCATCTTTATAGCTCCAGGAAGGCTTAGCAATAACAAAATCTAATGATTTTTAATTAATTCGTGTTAAAAAAAGAGATAATAGTGCATAACAGTGAAGTTGGACCAATAAGTAGCGAGCGCCATTCTAGATGATAGGTTACAAAGGTACACGGTTAAATAGAGTTTGAAATCGATAATCAAATTTACTTCTATTCAATTAAATTATTAAAACAGATTTAAATATGTGGTGGATTAAGTAGATCCCAACGAAGTTAGAAAATCGATCGAAATGTGGTTGGCACCATTTCGCAATAGTTTACAATGGTAAAACTTCTGCACCTATCTGAACCAAATTATAACTACATAATTTTCATATTTATGAGAAGGTTTATCAATAGTAAAATTTAGAATATTTAAAATTTAAATGCACAATATCGAGTGGCACAAACGTAGTTTTCTACACTGTCGTAAACCTTTATGATTAAAAATTAAAATCCAATCAGATGAAATCAATACAATTATTTATGCAATATAAATATCATTATCAAATCGAAATGTCA
The DNA here is from genome assembly GCA_003667255.2 of Euschistus heros. Classification (NCBI taxonomy): domain Eukaryota; kingdom Metazoa; phylum Arthropoda; class Insecta; order Hemiptera; family Pentatomidae; genus Euschistus; species Euschistus heros. Next base: position 40,348 of record RCWM02000807.1, on the reverse strand, counting down.
ATCCTTTGATTTTTGATATTGTGTGCAAAAATATGATTTATGGGCCTTTTGTTGTAAGCACTGATAATGCAGTCCGTTATTCGATGGAGTTCTTAATAGTCTCAGGCCAACTGGTTTACCAATTCATAGCTTAAAATTAAAAATTTAATGTCTCATTATGCTTCTACGTATTCTCCAACGATCAGTTCAGTGTAATTTTAGTCATGTTAAAAATTACTGCTATGCATGAAATCATCATTGAAGAAATAGTGCTTGTTCGCATACTTCAATACAAGATTTTTATTGATTAAAAGATAGATCTTCATTTTTTATTTAAAATTATTAAAGTTCATTTACTTATCGGAGCTTACAAAATAATCAATGTCTTTTAATTGCTTTAGATTCTTAACAAATTATCCAAGCTCACATCGGGAGTAAGTTTGGGACGGAGTTATTCATAAAATCTACACGATTGAACAATATTAAATTTTCTAAGTTATGTCCTATTTATTATACAACCTTCTCATAAAGTAAATTCATCAACCAAGTCATCAGAATAACCAATGTATTTAAAACTTTTGAAATAAATAAACAAAATTGCATTTATGATCAATAAAGTAGATACAACAATATAAATATATATCTGATCACGTCGGTTTAACTTATTGATTTATTGCTTAATATACCTTTCCTTAGATGGTATACTTTGGTTTTAGAATTCAATGATGTCGTTTATTTCATTGTAAATAATAATTATAAATAAAGTGGTACTTACAGTGTCGAAAATCAACGAAGGAATCCATAATCATATCTATTTGCAGAGCCTCCCAATCATTGTCACCGTTCAGATTTGCTTCTTTCCCGAAGTACCTATCCACAAATGTGGGTTAATGCACTATCTTTAGTAAAGGATGAAGGTTTTGATGGTATAATAATGCTTATTGTAGTAGATTGTAAGATTAAAAATATTAAAATTTAAAAAAACATAACAAGAGTAGCCTATAAGGATAGTTGCATAAGATTAATATATAACGAAATATATTAATCTTATGTAACTATTGATTCATAAAAACTCATGAATCTCATCCTTTCCACTTTATCTAAAATACTAGATTGGTGTGCTGTGAAATAGCTGTTCCTTTATTCTCGAGCTGAATTAAATAAAGACATTTTTATTTTATATGTATACATTTATTAATAATATTTTATAAATATTCCCAAAAGGCAATTATATAATGATAATCATAATAATAATAAAATTCTTTATTTATTCTGGGACCTTAAGTCCCTTTAGAATAAAAAATTATGTACCACCAAGGCCTTCAGAGCCTTAAAATAAAATAATATTTTTATAACACAATAACAGATAATAATAATAAAATAAAAAATATTAAGCGGAAAGGGTAATTGAATGACGATATTGAGAGGGATGGAGTTCCAGAGAGAAGAGGATCGAATTACGAAAGATCTGTCGAAAGAGGCTGAGCAATGAACAGGAGTATACAAATCTCATAGACGGAAACGGGTAAGAACTTAGAACTTTAGTTGAAGGAGTTGGGAAATGTAAGGTGGATGATGAGATTGATTGGGAGGTTTGAAAGAGATAGGATGCCAGGAAATACTTGCGACGGTAAAAAGGAATGAGCTACTTTAACTCCGCATAAAACTGCGAAACGTGAGCGCTTCTCGGGATCCCGAAAATAAAACTGATAAAGCAGTTAAATAGTCTTTTGACACAGCACAGCAGAAGTCGAAGTATGGAAGATGAGAGAGGTAACTAGTAAGCTGCGGGTTTCGAATGGAAGAAGGTGGCGAACGTAATTGAGACGCTTTAGGATGAGGATGGTGCGGTAGGATATTTCGGATACGTGGTGGTCCTAAATAGTTCTGAAGAATCCGAGCAGCAGATATGATCAAACCGGTAGTAAAAGAATAAAAAAATCTGTTCGAATAGAATTAAAATGCCTACAAAATTATACATGTGAGGATGTGAAATTATATTATAAAATTATACACACGGAAGACAAAATAGATAAATAATAGAGATGACTATGACTTTGGCCGAATAGTAAACTTGCAAAAAGGGAGCCAATCATAAAGTTCGTTGTAAATAGGGTGACATCGGCAATGGTGGAGGAGTTCTTTTATAACTTTACAGCCGCCATTACACGTAGGTACATGTATTTGTTTATCTTATATGTATCTTTGTTTTTCGAACGGGCCGGTGTGTTAGGGAACGTTTTTTTAGAAAAAAAAAAAAAATCGAAAGTCGCAATTTACTTCACTTAGATATTTGCTAGTGAAATTAGAAATTCAGTCATGCCGAAAAAGACTTCGTAGTTTATATACATAACACAAAATACCTTGAAAACAATTTAATTTGATTTTAAATAGACATGTATGTAAACAGCTTAAATATTGGTTTCCTTTTCGTATTCCTTTTCGTATTCCAATCTTTTCATTACATTTCAATTAAGAATTAATAATTTTTTATTTATGACACAACGAATTTATTTTTTATTAATATAATGATCTTCGTATGTTCAATAATCAGTATAGTAAAAAAAAAATATAATGATCTTCCTTAAAAAAAAAAAAAAAAAAAAAAAAAAAAAAAAAAAAAAAAAAAAAAGTTCCTGTTCCTAGAATAAATTAAAAAAAAACATGAATATGAATCTAAAATAAAAGTTATAACCGATAGAGGCCATGTTTTCATTTTAATCAACCTATTTTAACCGTAAAAATATAAATTAATAATATTGACGACTATTCGCCGATTACAAAAGCGCTGATTAGCCGGATTTACATACTAGTGCCCATTTCTAATGAATGAAGGACTTAAAAGCTAATTTGGTACTTCCGAAACCTACACAAAATATTTGAAATATTTGTAATTGTTCTTTGTTGAAACATAATGTCCTTATGTAGTCCAACAAGAACAAGAACATAGAGTTAGGAATACCTGAGATTCCTTTTGTCTCATAACTCCATTGGCAAGAACGATAGGTTATTCTAGAGTTAACTAATTTATTCTCGCCAGTATAGATGGGAATGGCTTGCCGTAGTTGTTACAAGAATGATTGTTTACTTGACACTCGAACTCCTTCCTAATGAATATATTTAACCTCCCTAAATCTCACCGCGTGTTCAAATTAAAAGTCATAGGTTTTTGCTCGTGCTGAAAACCATTGTATTTATAAAGAAGAGGTCTACGGGAAATGTAAAATTCTTTCTCATTTTTCAAACTGCCTCCCAGACACTCCAATCCCATATCATAAAACTTCAAGAATGGTATCAAAAATGGAGAATCAAAATAAAACCAAATAAATTGCATCAAATACCCTTCACCCTTCGTCGTAAACCCGCGACTTCCTGTCCTACAGTATCCTTTAACGATGTTCCACTAATCCCCGTTGAACAGATCCGCATCCTAGGACTCCATCTGAACAAACGTCCACAATAACTTGGAATCCACATACAAGACTAAAACGACAAGAAACTGCCCGTCGTTTTCGACTACTTCAACATTTACTAGACAAACGTTCCAACATTTCAATTAATTACAAAAGACTCATTTACATAACAATAATTAGACCAATTTAGACATACGGAGTTGAGCTTTTGGGCTCCACTAAACCATCCAATTCATCCCGTATGCAATCCTTACAATCCAAAATCCTTAGAAAAATCCTAAATGCTCCTTACTTCGTCACAAACAAACTTGTCCACAAAAAGATATACCTTACGTTTCTGACTTAGCTCAAACCAGATATCAATCCTTTCATAGCAAACTCCACAACCATTCAAATCCATTATTATCACAACTTGCTTCTCATTCCATTCCAGATAATCCTCCGAGGCGCCTGAAAAGAAGATGGCCTCGGGACCTCCTAATATAAAAGTTCATAATAAAGAACCTTTATAAGTGCTACCAATGGGTAGGTGCTTTAAAAACAAGTGACGTGTCATTTTTATCTATGTCATCACATTTACTTGATGTATCATATTTTATATTGTATACAGTTGTAAATTTCAATAAATGCATTAAAAAAAAATTTCAAACTATTCTATTCCTCTTTTTCTGCTATGTATATGATGTTTGCCATTTATTTTTATTTGTTTTAATTTTCATTTCAATGCCCATATTTGTTTTCTTGATTATATCGATCAATATTTCATCCCAAAATTAATGCAACCAGACAATAAAATCATACCATTCTAACTTTATAATATTAAGTGACAGTTAGCCGCAGATAAAAGATTATGATTTCATTTCATTTTACAGAATACCATAAAATTAAAAAGTATAATGTTGTCGAAACTACATTTAATTTATTTTTATTTTTCTAACCAAATAAAAATTATTGTATTCGGCCTTAAAAATATTATTCAAAAACTAAGACATTAACAAAAAAATTAACATCTACGGCATATTAAATAAATTAGCTAATTCCAGAATATTAAAATTTTATTGATAACGTATATATCAATGATGAGTGGTATCAATCTTTCGTATCTTTTGCTGATTATGAAGGTTCAAAATGAATTCTTGCCGTGATAATACAGTAGATATGGAACGGAAATAATCACATTTTTTCTTGAAATCTCAAATATTTCTGGTAAACTGATCAAAGTTCTCGAACCGTGGCTCAAGTGTTTATCAACATCGAGTTTTTTCACAAGCACGTCTTAGTTTTAAATTAAAGCGATAACAACTATGATATTCTTTTTCGTATGTTCAACCTTAGGCTTACCGTTTTTTTTTTGTTTTTTTTTTATTCATGTCTAATGGAATAAACACATTCAACGAATACGAGTTCTAACCGTTCACTCTCTAGTTATAACACTTCACTAGATAAAAGCTAGTGACTTATTTATTAAGAAATACTAAATAGAATTAATGATAACTATAATTAAATTTATTTATAATACACGGTTCTATTGCAATACTTTGGCTAGATTTTTGGGCCACCAGCGCTCATTGGGTCAAAAAGGCCCAAAATGGGTAAAAACCTAATATTATCTCAATGAGGCGTGTTATAAGCTAGAATTTTTGAATTATACGTTTCAGAGGGTGCTGACTCTAATCTATAATCAGTATCATCCGATTATCCGAAAGAGGTGAATTTTGATGAGGATTAAAAAATTTAAAAAAAAAAAATTGGTCTCATTTTGTATATTTTTTAAGGTCCTAAATTAATAAAATCATAACTAACTAAATTTATCATCAGCCCGGAGCGATGATTTAAGATAAAAATTGGAAATAAACATTATCACGTTTAATATTGTTCATTTCATTTAGTCTTGTATGAAAAGCACCATTAAACTAAGCTGTATGTATAGGTTAAAATTGAAGAATGGGTATCTGATAAACAGTTTTATTATTTTAAATCCCGGTTTTCGCCGAAGGGAAAGAATTTATTTGTTATATTTCGTTCATAAGCCGATAGTATATACCTTAGGTCCCATAGAGCAAAATATACAGATACATTCTTCCACTGAATAAATTGGGGATTTATACTGAAACAATCACTTTGAATCCCTACAGATAACTGCCCTCGGTAGAGCTTTTTTTTAAAAAAATGAATGAAAAGAAGTTAAAATAACAGATAACTTTGAAAACTCTTGGTAGTCACGGTTATATCTACTGTTTGAAAGCCTCAGCACAATTTGAATTATCATTCTCAACAATTAGCTGTTTTATTTCTAATGATTGTATTAGAGATAAATGGTATGCTTATCCCACCCAATAATGAGGTAGGGTACAATTCAATGATCTGGTTTCAGTATATGAACAAATGCGTATAAATGAAATTATTAAATTTTTGAGATGTCTATTTAAAAAAAAAAAAAAAAAAAAAAAAAAAAAAAAAAAAAAAAAAAAAAAAAAAAAAAAAAAAAAAAAAAAAAAAAAAAAAAAAAAAATGTGAAAGAACTAGACAAATATCATTTTTCAAACTCAATATATTGAATGAAACAGTTTCACCACGTTTTATCAATTGGACTCAAGGACCTATCGGATGAGACATAGTCAATTAAAAAAATTAAACAAATGTATATTAAAGTTTTAATTTTAATATATCGCACATTTGCTTCAATAACGATGTAACTCAAAAACAAGCTTTTGACTAGAAAATTGAAGTTTTTGAGTTATGTCGTTGTTGCAGCAAATGAGCGATATGTATGAATACGTGAATACATGTACATAATATATGCACACTATTTATTTATTTGTTGAAGATTGATAAACAAGGTGGTGGAGAAATAGATGTTCTTTAAAAGAAGTTAAAGATGAATCTTCATGGAAAGGAACGGATGGTTCAGAATGGTACGGGATTTTTCAAAGGAAGCAGTTCTTTGTGAGAGGATGCACAAACCTTATATCTGAATTATTACCTGCATATGGCCATAGATTGATGAAGTCTGTGTCCATCAAATTCCAACAATGGTATCTTTTCGAATGGCATGCCTAAAAAATAATTAGTATTAATCATACTAACATTTATGTTTTAAACTTTACATTTATCGTACATTGATTTATTTATCTCCAACTTTATTCATTGATATTGATATTGAAAGATTGTAGTTTATTTTTGTTTCCGCACGCACAAGGTTGATTATAACACTATCAGTTTGATTTCTATCAAATATAAATGTGTTTGATAATGACCCCCGTCGGCATATTGTACCTTAACATATCTTATCAACTTGGCGGAAATTGATGATTTTTACAAATATTTTATCTTATCTCTATCTTATCGTAAATTATAGTTTTTACTTATGAATGAGCTTCCGGTCAAAACAACAAGAATAATGGTTTTCACAATGAATATCTTATGTCGGAGGATGAGTCAGTGGCGTAATGATCGCACCCCCGCGAAACCCGCGGGATTAGAATGAAAACCCGCAGTACACAAAAAAATTATAAAGGAGTGTAAAAGATATAAATTAGTATAAATGTTTTTCGGTGTCAGCTCATAAACTTTGAAATGAACTTCTCAATAAATAATATTTTAAAATTGGTTCCGTATAAAACTGTTTCGTTGGATGCCCAAAGCCGTGCAAGTTATTTTAGAAACTAAAAAAGAGCCTTGAAAATTTTTAAATTACTGTTCAATTAAATCAAATTTGTTTTACTTTAGCACGAGTTTAAGGGCTGTACAGGTAGGTGAAGTGAAAACGTCCAAAAATAAAAAGTTTGAGTATCAGGAAACCTCCACCGGCAATAGTGGCAAAATTAACTTTAAGAAATTATGTAATAATCTAAGAATAAAATATGACAATCTTGAGGTCGCTTGTTTGAAGTTTTAGATTTTCATAGAAATGCAAAAAAAAAATTTTTTTTATTATTTTCTTAGGAAACTTTTCAGTTAGACGGCAAAAAATTATTTATAAAATGTTTACTCTTTCGGATCATTGTCTTGAGGTTGCATGTTATTAATATGTAAAAAACTCTTCTTCGTGTCATATCTTGGAAGTTGCTTCCTGGAATTCATTCCAGTTCTTATAAACTCGTCTCAGCTCTTTTTGGCAGATACTTCAGCAGAGGTCCCTGTTACTAGCTTGATATGTCACTCAACGGCTTGAAATGGCATGGGAAATTCTCTTATTCTAGTGCCATTTTGAGCGCCCAGTTCTTCTTCATTTAAATAGATCGTAGATGGGGTTTCTTCTTACTGCGATTGAATGTCAGATGTCAGTTGGCTATAAATAACTCCATACATTCCTGATTCTCTTAACATCAAATTCAACAACTAGTGCCTTCTCGTCATATAAAACTACTAAAATAATTTTCTCAGGGTAAGGAAAAAAAATAATTCCTCTGCAGTGAATTGTGAACTAATTTTTCAGATCCGTTTTCAGGTAAGTAAGCGCTCCTTTTCATCGTGTCATAGAAGTGAAGAGATCCATTAGTGGAAATAGAATTACTTCTTATCGCAAACCTACAGAAAGCTATATGCAGAATTCGGCCTAGAGTCCAAGATCCAGTGGTGGGGGTGGGGGGGGGGCTTCAGTTACCAAGTTGCCATGTTTTCCCATCCACACTTTGAAATTAATGACGTTGTGCGGTTCTAGCCGCAAGCATAACACAATATTTTTGCTGTCTGTGTTTTTAGGAGTCCCATCATACCCAAAATTAAGCATGAATTAAAGATTAATTGCTATTTCAATGAAAATTGTTGTGATACTACAGGAAACGTCTTCAATTTTGGTAGATTTAAAGCTAGTGCAAAATACTAACCGCTCAGAGCGGATTTCCAATAAAGTTGGTTACATGCGCTACACTCTTAGCCGCCATACTTTGTCCTTAATTAACCAGCATAACATATTGTGTCGAAAAATCCGCTGTGATGCGCTAGCCTTTATGAAACAAAAATACCCTAATTGTTGGAACAAGGTTTATGAATCAAAACGTAATGTTCTTCAATTTTTATCATTATTGATAGGAAGTTGTCTATTCTTTCTTGTGCCAGTGTTCGACTCTTTCTTTCATCAAAAAATATTGTCAACATCTTCGAGATAATTATCTCTGATGAGATAATCGTTCAAGGCTTCTTCTGCCTTTCCCTCCTAATTTTCCTGCGATCCACTACTTTGTATGATACCATAACTTTGTTCTGTACAGCTTCTGAAACCATTTCTGAATATTTCTAAATTTATGTATTAATCAAGAAAATAGATCGACTGGATAGCTCAATTTTATCGCAAAAATAACCAATCTGAAGAGCAGTGCGCATCTAGCTGGATTTGGGTGATTTCCTCTATTTTTTTATTATTTCTGTCCTCATACTAAATAATCCAAAGTGAAGCGTTGCTTTTTTTTTTTTTTTTTTTTTTTTTTTTTTTTTTTTTTTTTTTTTTAAGCATTTTCGGTTAAAGAAAATCTAAAACAGTTTGTGCGACCTGAAGATGATATAATTTCTGAATTTTATTTTATGTCAATAAGATGAATAAAAACAAGATTAATCTAGTTATAACATTTATAAAAAAGCTTTCTTGGTTGAGCTTCTACCTCTGACAGCATCAACTAACATAATCATGAAAAAAAAGTTAAACAGGCAAAAAGCAAATTTTCGGCTGAATATATACTTTTTGAATTATTTCCTAAGTTTATGTTAATTATTCAAGAGGTTGAGGACAGGTGAGGTTCAATCTTTTGAGACAAGAGTAAATAAATGAACAAAAATATTTAATTAATCACTTTTCAATATTGCTGAAGTTTCTTCTTAGCTTTTATTAGGCATTATTAAGTTAAGCTAAGTAAGTCAATATTGGAATCAGGATAAGGAATCTGACTGAACATGACATATCATTTGAAGCAAACCAGCTTTATATGTTGACACTTAAATTGTTCTACACTATTTACTAAACAAGATAAATTAAAATCAAAACTATCATATTTAAGAATCATCAGTTAAAGTTGACTTGGAAAAGCCACTATGACTGATAATGATAATCATATTTATAATTGGCACTACAAGTCGATCAGGTTCCCTTATAGCATCAGCTATCTGCTGCTGCAAGCTTAATAAATGAACATCTGAAGAGCAGTTACTTCACAAAATTTTGTAACATTTTACTGTAAGTCAAAATAATATCTAAAATAGTAAAGTAATTATATCATATACTATACAGCCCCCCCCCCCCCATGCCTTGTTTTTTTTTTCCTTGCTTCTCTGACACTTTGGAGTTCTATAACTGGTCTGTAACACTTGAACAGACAAGAGAGCATTATGGAGCTCTCATTGGTGAACTGATTTATTTAGTTTCTAATCTGGTCTGAAAAGAGTAAGAAGCAAATTTCTAGTGTATGTTATTCATCACGAGAAAAGATAAGATAATCACTCATTTATAATTTTTTTTTTTTAGTATTTAGTATCAGTAAATACATCAGCTAAAGATGGATATAGTATAATAATATAAAAATGTATAGTATAATATTATAAAAATAAAATGAAAATAAGAAGATCCTTGGTCAAATAGAATGTCTGAATCTAATACACACAATTAAACAGTCGATAAGAAACAAACACCCAGATGTGGTTGTAAATATTCAATTTAATGCATCTACTAGAATGTAAAAAAAAAAATAAATAAAATAAAATAATTAAAAAAAATTAAATAAAATAAAATCCAAAAAAATTCCCCAAATTTTCTGCTTAATTATTTTCAATTTATTACTAGTGAAAGTAATGTGATTATTTTATAATTTAATAATCTTAATATCTCCAAATTTAACCTCCGATAATAGAATGCATTAGCATAACCATAAACATAAAGAGAAAATTAAAAAATGGGGTCAAAGGCATTATGAAAATCTGCAAAAGAAAGAAAATGCACAATAAAGCTATTGTTTTTGGAAAAAGGGATAAACAATTAAGTCAAACCCTATACTAATAATAATGAATAAATTAAACACTACGAACACATGGTTGTATCTACACCTGCCCTCCTCAAATTGAGAAAGTAATTTACATATGTAAATTTGAAAATATACCATCTTATTATAATTTAAATTCTTCTTCTTTATTTTTCTTATTATTAAATAAGATAAGTTTTCTTTACTTTAGAAAAATGGGAAACTAAGTAAGATTTTTTTTTTTTTTTTTTTTTTATGGAAAAAATCAGCATTATAATTAGCTACAAAAAAAATTGAACAAATCAAACCTTTTCATAAATAAACTATTTATAATAAATTTAATAAATTGTTCATTTTAAATTTGACTCACCTGGCTTAAATTCTTTTATCCAGCTGGGATAATCATGTATCCTGAAGTCCTCAAAATCCTTTCCAAGGTAGGAGAGCATGTACCTTATGGTTTCACCAAGGCCCATAATATTGAAGTATGTAAGTTTGTAAGTTGTCATCCTGTTAAAATCCTGAACATAAAATGTTACAAAACTGGAAATTCGCTATTACTTTAATTTATCATTTAAATTTAATTATGGATTGAACTGTTAATTATATATATATATATATATATATATATATATATATATATATATATATATATATATATATATATATATATATATAAATATATATATATACAAGTGTGTGTGTGTGTGTGTGTGTGTGTGTGTGTGTGCATATATTAATTCTAAAAACAATGAACAAAATAAACTGATAATGAGTTTTCAATTAATAGATAAATTAGTGTATATATCCCATCCTTGAACAAAAGGAGCAGTTTAAACTGACAAAGCAGTTCTTCTATACTATTAAATCCTTAAAAAAATGAAGGTCTACCTAAAACTGCTTATTTCCTTATTTAAAAGTAAGGTTGTCTTGATGTAAAAAAAAGATAAATAAAAACATCAGGTCTTATCATATAATTAATTTTATAAAATCACTTCTAGTAGTTGATGATGCAAGGTATTTAAAATTATACTAAAGTTATTAATCGATAATGATAAATAAAGAAAAAGATATGAGGTCAGTGTGCATACTGTGTTTACTAATAGCAACACATGATTTAATCAATTTTTATCTTCCATATAGCTTAGCATAAAATTAATTTTTACTTCACTATTGTGGTTTAATTAGATATTAATATTAAAAATGTAAATGAAGAATAAAATGCTTCAATATTTTTTAAAACTGTGAATATGATCTGAAAAAAATAAATGTATATAATAAAAGTTATAAGTTATTAATATTTATTAGTAAAGTTATTATTATATGTAGTATTTATTAGTAAAGTTATTTAGTTCCATTGTGATAGCAATATTGAACTGACCAAACTATTTTTTTTTTTTTTTTTAAGGTTATACTAATAAGAGTTCTTTGTTCCTCCATAAAAATGTTTTATGATGACAGTTGTAAATAGTAAAATTATCATAAACCTATTTTTCAACAATGAATATTATGATATACATTCAGATATTACTCAAGAGACATTAGGTATATGATTTTTTATTTTAATTTTATAAATAATTAATTACTAAATATTTAATTTAGCTAATCAGCTTTATAATTATTAATCACATTAAACAAAATTCAAATTAATATAATAATTAGGTATATATTTCAGAATTTGCAATTAACTTAATTATATAAAAACAATAGCAATAATATCTTATTTTAAAAATATATTATATTAGAGTAAGCTATGCCTTCTATATAAAACATGAATGTTAAAATATTGATTTAAAAAAAAAATTATCTACAAAGAAGAACTAATATTTAGACATGATGATTTTTAATGTCATTAATATTGTTACCTATACTAATTCTTTACAACTTTGAAGGTCTAGAAGAATACATGAATTGTAATGCAATAAACAACATTTTTAATGGCAATGGTAAAATTTGAAATCATAAGAATAAGATTGAAGAAATCATAAGCACAATTAAATAATTATAAACAAATGTATTAAAAATAATTTTAAAAACCCATATTTCATTTTATTTAGCAAACAGAAACAAATATACCTTGTAGAATTAGAGATGAAAGAGTTGACCAAGCTGTTTCCTCTGCAGTGACCAGGAATATAATGAATTCACATGACAAGCATGATTCCCTTATCACCGATATACAGATACTAATAAGGGTTATGTTTTATTTAACAAAAAAATTTAACCAATCTAATTTTTTATTGCAATTATTAGTATATTTAATATGAAGTAAATTAAAATTGTAAGCTATTTTATTTAAAGGTTGTCTATTTAGTTTTAAGAATAAAAATAGATTAAATAATATACATGACCTATTTGTAAAGCTTTTCTGCAAAGAAAGTTTTGAATTAAAATTCTATTTATTTGAATGTTAATTGTACTTATTAAGAAAATTTACAATAAATCACAATAAGATGTTTATAATTTTTGTAGCAAACAAAATTACATATAGAAATGAAATATTTCTAAGAAGTATAATTAAAATTATTACTGCTAAATAAGTATTATAAATGGAAAAAACTCTTTGATTTAATTAAATTATTTATTTAAGTTAATTCTTTCTTCCATTTATCTCATTTTAAACAATGATGATCAATAAACAATGCAAACTTGTGTTAAACTTTGAAATAACTGAGCTACCCAGTTTTTATTTAAGTTTTACTAAAGTTATTAAAAATATTATATTTAGTTAATTATCATATAATGATGCATTGAAATAACATTTGATCCTATTTTAAAATTTAATAAATATCATACCATTAATTAGATGTCCTTAGTGCCTGGTAAAATTATCCCTTCTCCTTTTGTATACTTAAGTTAACAATTCTATCCATATCCTTTCTCCTTTTATATATATATATATATATATATATATATATATATATATATATATATATATATATATATATATATATATATATATATATACTTATTATTATAAATCAAAGTGAAATTATTATGAACATATAAAAAATGAATGATTTTTTAATTTAAATCTTTCTCTTATTCTTTAATTTACAAAGGGTGTTGTCCTAAATTATGGGCAAAATCGCAATAATAATGAATTCAACAATTGTACATTTACCAAAAACTTTTTAAATTGTTTTCTGTCATTTTACTTTTTGGTATAAAATGTACTAGCAACAAGTACCACAGGTTCATCAGATCTATTTTCCTTAAGACAGATCATTAGTCTTTGAAAACACCACATAATTTTTAGATTATCTAGGATCATCAATATAGTCTGCCCTAACCAAAGCAACAAGTACCTACTGCATTATCTCTGCATATTGCAACACTCTGACATTATCTCATATGCTATGCCGTCATGAAATGTGAAGAATCTACTGTCTTAGTGCCTTGATGGTGGAGGCTTCTAAATGCAGTTTTTATTTTATATTCCCTTTGCTAACATCCTAATTTCTTGTCAAGCTGTGAGATTGATTGTAACTTGTTACTACTGGAAAATTAATGGTTGAACATAAAATTAATGATTTTTTTTTATTATTAAGTAACGTTTTTCATTAGTCTGCATGTGTAATAACATGCACCATTGTTCAATAATCATGCATCTATAACTAATCATAAAATAATCTAATAATATAACACAGTTATAGAATAAATGGTCCCTTAACTAACAAAAAACAATTAATTGTTACTAACACTAAAATAAGCAGTCTATAACAGTTCAATGCTTGTTTATATTAATGTCATAAGCATGTTTTCTATTTTACAATCACAGCTCTGTTTAATCAAACCATTACAATATCAACCACTTACATAACACAGAAATGTATTCACTATTCCTTGTTATAAGCCACAGATCTATGGCTTCTTTAAATTGACATAATTTAGTCATTATAATTGACAATATTCAAGATCTTGATTACTTCAACTTCTATATTAACATTAGCCTATATTTTAGAAGATAAGATTTAAGGCTTGAATATTATTTTCTACTATTCGATGCTTGGATTCAAAGTATGAAACATTAAATTATCATAGTATTTTATAAAAATACAGTTTTATGGACAATTTCTTAAACACTTATTTCTTTAAAGAACTTTTAAAGCCTGCAACTATTGTTCAACAAAATATTAATTACAGCAAAAAATCCTTTATAGTTTCATTCTTGTAAGCTTCAAAAGTGATTCTGAGATAGTAAAAAAATTCTGTTTGTATGATCAATACTATTTCGCAGACTAAGAACTAATACTTTTTCTATACCACATACTAAAAAGAAAAGCTTAAGAGCAATGTCAAAAAAAAAAAAAAATATATATATATATAAACAGTGAACAAAATGAATTAACCTAAAGTCAATTAATACTTTTCACAACTAAATTGAGCTAGAATCTATCTGAAGATTTAAAACAGTTATTACATTTAATTGTTAGTAGGGAAAGGCATGAATAAGATAAATTAACACTTTTAGATTGTTTTAGATACATTTAATCACAAATAGACAGGGATTTTCCAAAAAGAAATGCTTAATGCAGTTGTCCGAGAATAAAATTGCACGATAATGTCGAAGCAAACATACGGACGGCAGTTAGGAATCAGACGATGGAAAAGTATTGCTGCCAATAGACCAGTGTGGCAAGCAATCTGTTATGAGGTCCATGCCCTAGGATGGCAGTAACACTGAACATAATAACCATGAACTCTGAATACCATTAGTCCAGCAGACACAAATCAAAATATCTCTGCTGGCAGTCTCCCTCAAATTCCAGCTAGTAAAGATTAGCATATCTTTTTACATATCATTAAAAATCTTTAGAACACATTTTTAATCAAATATTATATGTTAATTTCACTTAGAGGTAAGTAATTAAAGGATTTAAGTGAATTGGATTCAAAAGAACAGTTCATTAAAATAGTATTAGAGGTTAGATAAATTAGCAAAAGAAATGAATCAATACATTCATACTTGAATTTATAACAAAGTCATTGCTCTAGATTCTAACCCTAAACAGGTACAAGAATATTACTACGTCAAATTCCAGTTTTATAAATAAACAATTTTTTAAAGAAAAATTACTATTTTTAAAAGTATAATTACTATTCTATGAACTTTATTTTTCATTCAACTTTGTTATACTGCATGATGCATTTTAATTGGAATTAGACATGATTTTTTTTTTTGTTCAGCAAGCTTAACTCTGTTTAACTTAAACACTAAACCTTATAAAAATAAGGTTTAATAACCAATGTAATGCAACGCCTACTGGTATTGGATTAAGAAAATAAAAATAGTGATAAATTTACTGAGATTATTTTTGCTGACCAGCAAGCCAGAATATGTTTTTATGCAGCTTTATATTTTCTTAACTGATGTTTCTCTTCTTTGAAGTGTCCTAACAAATCAGTTGTTAGATATAAAGTTACTTGGAAGTCTTTATTATACCTTCTGGAATGAAAAGACAATGTCCTTTGCTTTTTTGTGTTAAACGCTATGTTTTTATGTTTGGACCATTTTAACTTCTTTTATATTATTCCATCTGATAGAGGTCCATCTTTGAAGATATTCTTTGGAAGGCGTGGTGAAACATAAGAAGTGAACATTGAGCAAAATAATGGGAACTATTTTAAAGTTTTTAGTCTCTTTCCTGTTATTTTACAAAACAATTCAGCTTGTTTCATTAACTTGGGGGCATTTAAACTGCTGAATCATTGGCAATTATTTATAGTTGAATTTCAATAATTGACAATAACAATTTAGGCAGTGTATTAAGCAAAAAGAAGATGGATTAGGTGAGATTATTGATGAGATTTGAGTAGCTTTCTCTACGAAATAAAGAAAAGACTTGAACATGAAACAAATAATGAATGTAATTGTTTCAGACATCATGATTGAAGAGCTGATGGCAAAATTGGCAATTATAAATAGAATCAAAAACAGTAGATTAGCCTATAAATTAGGTGGCTTTGCTGCTTACATTGTTTATTATTTGATTTTATTGGTAGCAAAAAAAGGCCGAATACAACTTTAGGCTTATGTATTTTTCAATACTTTAAGATGGTATTATATTCATTTTATTTGTGCTTACCTGGTCTCTGTTGTAATAAAGGAAATGAACCGTTAAAAAATTAAAGCAAATGAAATAACCAAATGAGCAATTTTTTAAATATATACAATGATAAACTTCTGATAGAAGTGATATTGCATTAAAAAGAATGATATGGGTGCAGAGACAACAAATTCACTATGACACAAGGGTAATTCATTAAAGAGTGATAAATTCCAGGGACCTGACAATATTACAGGAGAGAAGTAGGTATTTGCTCATGTTAGGACTTCAATATTTGATATAATAAAAACAAAAATATTAATAATATTTTTCAAAGTAATAAAAAATACATAGTAAAATTTAATCATTTTGATGTAATAATTTCATATTCTACCAAACTTTTTCTTTTTTTTAATACTTTTTATTCACTATTTTTGCAAACTAACCATGTAATTTGATAATTTTTTTTTTAGTCATCTAAAAACTTTTTATTTTATCTTGTTATTTGTTGTTGGCTATTTCTTAAAATTATAGGAATATTTTTTATTATTATTATTGAAGCATAGATTTCCAAAACCAGCTAAGTCCATTTTTTAAATTGCTTTACAGCTGGAAGGTAAAAGTAAATTTAAAGCAGATATAAAGTATTGGATATCATAGAGTGGACAAGTAGGTACCTGTGATGTGTCAGGATTCCCCACTACCTGGCTCTCAGATACCTCTAGGTCTAATTGTGAAACTCCCTTTGTTCTAAACTTTTTCGTTGTGTTAGTGTTGTTTATAAGAACTTTTGTTTGTTTTTCATGTAGAATATTTAATTATTGTGTATAATAGGAGCTATATTATGTCTAAGTGTGTTGCATATGGCTGCAAAAACCTTAATTGCAGCAAAAATACCAAATCAATAAATCTCTCTTTTCACCATTAGGTTATAATTTACTTCATTTAAGTTTATGATATTGTTATGTTTAATTTTTAATATATAAATGTCAGTGTTATACTATCTTGCTATTGTCAGTGTCAACTATCTTGCTAAGCATAAAAGAGGTAACTGACATTGTTGGTGAAACTAATATTTTGTTGTATTTTTATTAAAAGCCTTAATACCAAATAATAAAATAATATGATATTAGCTACTATTTATTACCTTTTAAAGCTTAAGCCCTTTATTTATGTGTTAAATTTAATTTGTTTATTAATAAAAATTAAAATACCTAATTTGCAAAACACTGCTTAAAATTTTAAAGTTAAAATAAAAGTTTTTTTTGGCTTAATTAGCAAAGGGCTTGGAGCATGGAGCCTCCCCTGCCAGCCTGCCCACTCTATGATATTCAATACTCTATGAAAGTAGACTGGATTAGGAAGAGAAATTATTTTTTGTATGGTCGTTTTCAATGTGATTTAACCTTTAACCTGAGATAGTGTTACAGAAAAAATATTCAATAAAAAAAAAATCTAGGAATTGGACTTGATTGGTTTTGGAATTCCAAGCTTCAATTCTTAAATTGTAAACGATATAATATCTAGAATTTATTTATAATATTTTTTTTACACAGCTTTTTTTAATTTGTAAAAAAAAAATATAATCTAAATTACAACACAGAATAAGGATTTTAAGTCCATAGCATTACCAATAGTTTGTTTCTGTAAAATAAAATTTAAAAAATGCTAAAAACTAACAATAAATTGCTTATTCTCAACCTCAATTATTACAAGCAAAAAATATTTCAAAAGTACAGTAAAACTCCGATTATGCGGATTAATTGGGGCCGATATTGTTCCGGATACCGAGATCTACTAGTGAATTAGGGTATTTAAATAAAAATACAGACATATGTAATTTTTTAGCTATGTATTTTAATAAATAATAGTCGACTAAAATAAGAAGTTTAGTTAACATGTCGGAAATTGATGATGTTCCGTCACAGAACTCATCCAATTTTTTTTCATTTTCGCCTTTCCTAAAACGTTCTACAATGGACAGTTTTTCGGACTCAGTTAATACAACACGTTTTCTTTTAGATGCCATTGCTCTTTAAGTTTATAAAGAGTTCACTCGCGACGGTAATAGGGCCTAGACTGGACAAAATCCGTGTAGGATTGTTGTGCTATGCTTCTAGAAATTCCTTAAGTACGTTTACTGAAAACTTGGTTGTGTCCACCCTATTTTTGAGACGCAGTTCCGATAGCTGCCGATTGCTCTATTTAGTTTTACGTATTTTATTGTGTGATAAAACTAATAAGAAGGGACCTATCGTATTTTACGTGAACTCCGAACCGCGGCCTACAATGTTTATTTATAAACTGTTAAAAAAAAAAAAAATTGTATGTTATAATATAAACAATATATATATATATATATATATATATATATATATATATATATATATATATATATATATATATATATACTGTATATAAAAAAAATTTCTTTTCTTAACCAATCACAATAAATATGCTTGTAAAATTATTTTAATCTGTGCATACTGTCAGTTATGGTATGTGATTAATGAAGTAGAAAATAAAAAACATATGTTATCTGCGATAGTTACTCTAGCTACATCTTTTTTTTTTTCTTTTTTTTTTTTAATAATTCTAATCAACTTTGAATCAGTGTCAATGCACTCAGTTATATAATTGACGCCAATTTAAAACTATTTTATTATTGTTTCACGTACTTAGGTAATCTTAATAAGCCAAGAATGGCTATCTAGCAGGTTGCCAGCCATTTCCAGCTAAAGTTTGAGAGTCGAGATTTATCCAGTTCTTTGTGATGTTCCATATACAAAAATATAGGCTGAAACACATTGAAATAGCCCACGAAGCGTAATGGTCAATTTAAAACTATCAGCACGTAGTTTGTCCATCACTATAGCGCTATAGATACAGCACGAACTTGAGTCATCTTATTAAACTACAATTCTTAGATGCCGAAAGACAAACCTGTTTATTTTAGTTCCATGCAAAAGTGTCCCTACATTTTTCGTAAAGAATTTTTAAAAACTTGAACTTCTTAGATTAATATTGAACTTCCAATATTGTAATAAATAATGACTTAGCGAACCCGAAGATTTGGTGCCGACACTACCAACCTCTGACACACCTCGAACGTTTACCCGACGCACTGTGGTTCAGAAGGGAGATCTATCGCGTTTAAAATCATTCTTTTGAAAAAGCACAAATTTTATTGATATATATATCTTTTATGTTATATTACATATTAGAAAGAATCATTGATTCATAGAAAAATACTTTTAGCTTTTGTAAATACAATAATATTCGAACAAACCTATAGACGAATTAAATCCCGATTCTTTATATGGCCTGAAAATAATATTTAATCCTTTATTTACTTTTTATTTGGAACTTATTTTATTTTTATATTGATCTTAAACCAGTCACTACACAAAAAGAATAATATTGATTTCTGATTTTATATTCATTAACATTTATTGTCGCGTAGGCGATGTTTTGTATATATATTTTACTAGTAAGTTCATGATTGATAATTTGATTAATGCTATTTCAAAAATGTCTTCTATATCCAAAAAAAAAAAAAAAAAAAAAGAAGCAGTTTCACTCAAAAAAATAATAATTATAATATAAAAAAAAAAATCATTCATTTTTTAAGAACATATAAAGTGAATGGAATATATTGGAATTGGAAAGTTCCTTCAGAAATTCAAACAGTGATTAATGAAGAATATATTTTAAAAATATTGTTTGGATCTTTTTCCCTTTAACGGGTTTCTGATTTTTTTTTTTATTTTTTTTTTTTTTTTTTATTATTTATTTTTTTTTTTTTTTTTTTTTATTGTACCAAGAGAAAGGAACTTCAAAATTCCTTCATAGATTCAAAAATTGATTATTGGAGAGTATATTTATAAAATATTGTTTGCCTCTTTTTGCCTTTAGCTACGTGATAATTTTTTTGTTCTTTTCAAGTCGACAGGATGGTACGTAGTTAGCTCTTAAAAACAAATAAAAAGTGTGTCTTGACTTTCTAAAAATCTTAAGGCCGTTAAAGGCAAAAAGAGTTAAACAATATTTTGTTAATTTATTCTTCAATAATCACTCTTTGAATCTATGAAGGAACTTTCAAGTTGCAATCAGTTTCGTTCACTTTATATGCTTTTAAAAAATAATGGTTTATTTTATTATTATAATTGAAATTATTATTTTTATTATTTTATTTTTTTTTTAGTGAAACTACTTTTTTTGTGAATAGAAGAAATTTTAAAATAGCATTAATGAAATTATCAATTATAACTTACCTATAGAAATATACACAGGCTCGGAACTAGGGCAGGGCTGGTGCCCCTGGTGGCAAATTTCAGGGGGCGGCAAAAAGTTTATGAAAAAAATAATAAGTTATAAACATTTTAAAAATAATAATATCACAATTACAATTGTTTAAGTTTTTTCATAATGTATAAACTGCATCACGGAAGTATTGTATTTTAATGGCGGAAGAGGGAGAGGGAGGGGGAACATGGGGCGGAAAACTGATGCGACGCCTGAAACTCATTAATCCGACCCCCGCTAGACCGACTCTCGAGGTAATTTGACATTCCGCAGATACAGGAAGGCGAAAGAACAATATTTTCGCGGAATCCCTAATTGTCCAGTAAAATTGTACATTTTGGTATGTAAAAGATAAGGTGGTTTTGATTTTTTGATAAGTTGTTTGTGTTGTGCTTTGTACGAAAATCCAAGATTTGGATCTTGAAGCACCACCGCTAGCTAATTGGTAATGTCGAAGTGCCAAATATTTTGAACTTTTCCACGTATCACCAAAATATCAACTGCACGATTAGTTCTAAAGCTTGGTATATTAAAAATTAAATTAGACTAAATTAACTACAATCGAACAGAAAGATAAGCTCTGTAGCTTAGACGGGAACTAACAAGGGGAGGACACTCAGTCTCTCACGGATCTTGTTGGCAATTTTTTTGGAGGTTCCTGGTCAAAAAATATTAGACACGTATTTTGCCGTTCCGACCAATGGGCCCTAGAAGTCGAGAAAAATAATAGTATTAAAATAATTTATTTTTTATCTCGAGTTTAAAAAATGATATCGACATGATTCTTGCACCAAGATTTTTAGTTTTGATTGCGAATTCGAGGAAAAGGTTAATTAAATTCTAAAAAAATAATTAGTTTTTCAAGCAAACTACCTCTTAAGATTTTTTTAGACAAAAATTGATGACAGATTCTAATTCAACACCCTCAAAAACATTAAAAAACGGCCATTCAACAAAATCAAAAAATATTATTTTTTCACACTCTTCCAGGAATTTTTTTAACCGATTATTGGTTCCATACCTTTAAATCGCCATTACTTTGTCACGAAATTCACTGATTGGTATCGTTGGAAAGAGGGGAGTCTCAGCTTTCTTTTGATGTATATAAATGTACAATTCGATGAACAAAAACCTATTAAAAAAATTGGAATATTCGAAAAACATTTTTATTTTTAACTTGAGTTTGAAACCGGATAAGATGATGAAACCAAATACATTTCAAGTGTATTACCACCCTATATTTTGAGTAAGAAAATAAAGTTGATAAGTTTAACCGTCTAAGCGTGATTCATGTTTTTATCAATTTAAACAAATGTTGTCTACCAAATGGTAGAAGATTTGCTATGAGGACACTGTTTTACAGATCTGCCAGGATCTTACGATTTTTTGAGGCCGAAGGACATCCTTGGCCACTCTCTCCATCTACAATCAGAATTAGCTATTTCGTCCTTAAGGATTGCTGTTTTAACTGTTTTTAAGGACACTATTTTACAGATCTGCCAGGATCTGACGATTTTTTGAGGCCGAAGGACATCCTTGGCCACTCTCTCCATCCACAATTAGAATTAGCTTTTTCGTCCTTAAGGATTGCTGTTTTAACTGTTTTTAAGGACACTGTTTTACAGATCTGCCAGGATCTTACGATTTTTTGAGGCCGAAGGACATTCTTGGCCTCTCTCTCCATCTACAATCAGAATTAGCTATTTCGTCCTTAAGGATTGCTGTTTTAACTGTTTTTAAGGACACTATTTTACAGATCTGCCAGGATCTGACGATTTTTTGAGGCCGAAGGACATCCTTGGCCACTCTCTCCATCCACAATTAGAATTAGCTTTTTCGTCCTTAAGTATTGCTGTTTTAACGGTTTTATTTAAGTTATCCGAAGGATAACTTCTGCCATTGTTGTCCTGCAGGATACTGTTTTAAAATATTAACGGTTTTAAGATGGCGGACCTTAAAAGGACACTTTTTTTTTTAAATATTCGACTATTTAACTGTTTTAGGATGGCGGAAGGATATTAATTCTTTTTTAATAGTTAACGCATTCTACGGGAGGCTGGAGATAGTTTTTCAACGCTAACGACCCCTTCCCGTTTACTCTTTTTGCTAAAAAGGTACGATATAGAAGAGTGGCGGTGGGGGTTATGTTATGAGGACACTGTTTTACAGATCTGCCAGGATCTGACGTTTTTTCGAGGCCGAAAGACATCCTTGGCCACCCTCTCCATCCACAATTAGAATTAGCTTTTTCGTCCTTAAGAATTGCTGTTTTAATGGTTTTTAAGGACACTGGTTTACAGATCTGCCAGGATCTGACGATTTTTTGAGGCCGAGGAAGGACATGCTTGGCCACTCTCTCCATCCACAATTAAATATATATATATATATATATATATATATATATATATATATATATATATATATATATATATATATATATATATATATTTTTTTTTTTTTTTTTTTTTTTTTTTTTTTTTTTTTTTTTTTTTTTTTTTTTTTTTTTTATTATCCAACGCCAGTCTTTAGCCTCTCAGCCATTCGACGTCTAGCCTCCCAGTAAAGTGTGGCAGGATCAGGTGGAGCGTCAGCAAGCTCTGGACAGGTCTTCAGATGATCGCTATCCATCTTGTCTAAGCTGCAAAGGGGGCAGATGTTACTGTCTGCGACTCCAATCCGGTGAAGATGATCCTGTAGATAGTCGTGTCCAGTTGTAAGTCTGAAGGTTGCAACAGCTTGGGCTCGGTCTAGCCCAACATCAGTCGGCCCATGAGTCAGTAGGCATTCCCACTTTTTATTTTTACTTTGTTCCTTTATGCCATTGTACATATAGGCATCGATGGTGCTGTTTATTATGTTTTTTGCTGCTCTTAAGATCGTGGCAACTGCGGGCTGGGTAGATTTAGCACCTTTTTGACACTGTTTTACAGATCTGCCAGGATCTGACGATTTTTTGAGGCCGAGGAAGGACATCCTTGGCCACTCTCTCCATCCACAATTAGAATTAGCTTTTTCGTCCTTAAGGATTGCTGTTTTAACGGTTTTTTTTTTAAGTTATCCGAAGGATAACTTCCTCCATTGTTGTCCTCCAGGATACTGTTTTAAAATATTTAACGGTTTTAAGATATATATATATATATATATATATATATTTTTTTTTTTTTTTTTTTTTTTTTTTTTTTTTTTTTTTTTTTTTTTTTTTTTTTCCTCTTATGGTAACCCCATAAAAGGACCGTTTATTAATGTTTTTTTACATGTTCCATGCCGTTACAGGCATACTACATGTATGATATGAAGATATTTCCTCTATCAGACCTATATGTATTATTCCAACAGGTGGGAAAATATTGGAAAAGTTAATACATAACAGGTTGTCGTATTATCTTTACAGTAATAAGCTCCTCAGTGAAAACCAATTTGGATTTACGCCACAAAAAAGCACGGTTCATGCGGTAATGAAAGCCATAAATATTATCCAAAATGCCTTGAATAATGGCCAGCATACCGCTATTATATCGCCTGATATCACCGGAGCGTTTGACAATGCTTGGTGGCCGTCAATTTTTAGTACTCTAATTACATATCAATGTCCACGTAACATTTACAGGATTATTAAAGATTATCTTAGCAATAGGTCTGTATCTTTAGTGACAAACAACGTTGCATTACATAGAAATCAGTCTATTGGGACACCACAAGGCTCGTGCTGCTCTCCTCTTTTATGGAACCTAATTGTTGACTCACTGTTAAAAGAACGATTACCTTCAAACGCGACGATTTTGGTCTTTGCAGATGACATATTAGCAATTATAACATCAAAATATTTTAAACATTTACAGACAGTAGTCGATATAGTATTAGAAAAAATAAATTCTTGGGCTTACTTAAACAAACTGACATTCAATACACAAAAATCTAATTATATGGTGATCACTAAAAAACGACTAAGTCCGGACTTAAATGTGAAAATACAAAATAAAAACCTGAATCGAATACGTACTTTGAAATATTTAGGCATAACCATTGACGAAAAATTAAAGTGGAACAGACATATTGACATACTACAAAACAAACTTTTAAAATTAATAAATTCACTTTCAATAGCAGCGCGAGCGACATGGGGTTTGAGAACGGAGGCTCTGGAGGTTTTGTATAAAGGCGCAATTTTGCCTATTCTTACTTATGGCATTGAAATATGGCATCCAGGACTTCAGATCAAATACAACAAGGCAAAGCTGGAAAGGGTCCAGAGGCTAATGGCACTCAAAATTGCCAAAGGATTCCGAACACTCTCTGATGAAGCTGCCTTTGTCTTGGCCAAAATGATCCCCATCAGTATATTAGCTACCAGTTACATAGGAAAATTCCATTTGTTATACATGAACACTTAGGCGTAGGGAACTGGCGGTCCCATCGCCCGGCCATAGGGCCGCAGATAGCCACTGGCCCTCCAGGTTGGGGGAACAGTACTCTAACACACACACACACACACACACAATACACTAACTACAGTACACTACACACTAAGGCCACATACAGTACACACCCTAGGGCCACCTTCCCTAGGTAGCTGCCCCAGATGGGGGTGCAGGTATACAGGCTCCAAGGTGGCAGCCCCACCAGTATACTAGGGTACGGAGTGAGGGTTAGAAGCCCCCCTACCCGAAAAACAAATTTCGCAGAAACCAAAATCAGCCTCGGATCTTGATTGTCATAAACGGAAACGACCCGGCAACCCCTATAGGACTTTTAACATAGGATACTGGAACGTTCTTTCATTATACCGACCCGGAGCACTGAAACTGCTCCTTGACCAGATTGACCACTTCAAATTAGACATTGCTGCCATCCAGGAAATTAGATGGACCGGCCAGGACATACTCGAAAAGAGACGACACACCATTTACTATAGCTGCAGCGATACCCTCCATGAATATAGCGTGGGATTTGTGGTTAGGGAGCGCTTCAGACAATTGGTGATTGGCTTCAAGCCTGTCAATCCACGCATCTGTGTGCTAAGGATTCGTGGAAGGTTTTATAATTATAGCATCATAAGTGTCCATGCCCCGACGGAAGCTTCAAGTGAGGAGGACAAGGACTCCTTCTATGAGCAGCTGGAACGAATTTTTGATCAGTGCCCAAAATACGACATGAAAATAGTCGTTGGGGACTATAATGCTAAAATAGGAAAGGAAGAGATATACCACCCAACCTTCGGAAAAAAATAGCCTACATGAAGAATCTAATGACAATGGTACAAGGCTCATTAACTTTGCTGCCTCCAGAGACATGATCATTGGAAGTACCCTCTTCGCGCACAAAGACATCCATAAAGGCACCTGGACCACACCGGACAGGCTACACGTTAACCAAATAGATCACATCCTAGTCGACAAAAGGCACAAATCCAGTCTTAAAAATGTGAGAACGTACCGAAGTGCCAACGTGGATTCGGACCACTTCCTGTGTATAGCCCATATCACCCCTAAGATCTCCTTTAAAGAGTCAGGAGGTCCAGCAATAAAGCCTCGGCACTACAGCCTTAGGAAGCTCCAGGCACAAGATATCAAGCAACTGTACATGGAGAAGTTGGATGAGAACATCTGCGCTGAAGATGTGGATGTGACAAACATTGAACTCCTGTGGTCAAGCTGTGTAACTGCGATGCGGGAGACAGCGAACAATGTGTTGGGACCAAGAGAAAAGGAGATGAGCTCCCCATGGATCGACGAAGAATGTGACGCTGCCACTAATGTGAAGAATATAGCGTATAAGAAAATGCTGAAGAAAGGGACTCGAATGGCTGTTGAAGAATATAAAAAGAAGAGGAGAGAGGAAAAAAACAACTCCACCAAAGGAAGAAGAGGCAGAAAGAGAGAGAGGAACTGGAGAAGACAGAAGAACTATGGAAGGGCAAAGAATCGAGGGACTTTTTCAGAAGTGTCAATAGAAGAAGAAAATACCGATCAACTGTACCGGATACTTGCAAAGACATAGATGGGAAAATCGTTGCCTGCAAGAAGGACGTTCTGTTGCTATGGAAAAGACACTTTGAAGGGCTTCTCGACTCGGTTTACCGTGAATCAGAAATTATAGAAGACTGTTCAGTCAATAACCGGGATGTTAACCTGGAACCGCCTGATGATGAGGAGATAACGGATGCCATTGACAGACTCAAGAATAACAAGGCACCTGGAGTTGATGAACTGCCAGCCGAACTCTTTAAGAGTGGAGGTGAACGGCTGACAAAGAGACTTCATGATCTTATCTTGAACATCTGGGAGGAAGAGGTTCTGCCGGAGGACTGGAAAAAAAGCAGTTATTTGCCCTGTTTTTAAGAAAGGAGATAAACTCCAATGTCAAAACTATAGAGGAATCTCTCTTCTCTCATGTGGATATAAAATTCTATCCAATATACTTTTCCAGCGGCTACTACCCTACGCAGAGAAGGAGCTTGGTCCCTACCAGTGTGGATTTCGGCAAGGAAGATCCACCACAGACCAAATCTTCTCCCTCAGAACAATTCTTGAGAGGGGAAACGAACACCAGATAAAAACCCATCCTCTCTTTGTGGACTTCAAGGCAGCTTACGACAGCATTAACCGGGAAGAACTATATAAGGCACTAGAAGAGTTTAACATCCCAGAGAAGCTGATACGACTGGTAAAGCTGACCATGACAAATGTGAAGTGCACTGTGCAGGTTGGTGGGCAAAGAACGGAAGAATTCTCCTCAAGGAAAGGACTTCGCCAAGGAGATGCACTGGCGTGCCTTCTCTTTAACTTGGCGCTTGAGAAAGTGGTAAGGGATGCTGGCTTGCAGACAGGAGGAATAATCTATAATAGAATGGTCCAGCTCTTAGCCTTTGCAGACGATGTGGACATTGTGGGGAGATCGTTGGAGTCAGTTAAAGAAGGATTCTGGCTCTATTAGAGGCCGCCAAAGTGGTTGGATTGGAGATAAATGAACAGAAAACTAAATATATGGTAACAGGAGAAGCTGCTCGACCTGGGGAGACAATTAATATCGGCCCCTTCAACTTTGAGAAAGTGGCCCAGTTCACATATTTGGGGTCCCTAGTTACTCAAGATAATTCACCTGCGGCTGAGGTGAAGAGAAGAATATTGATGGCGAACAAGTGCTACTTTGGCCTCCGCAAGGAATTCACCTCCCGCCTTTTATCGCGACAGACCAAGCTCCACCTGTACAGGACATTGATCCGCCCCGTCCTATTGTTTGGATCAGAGACGTGGACTACAAGTAGAAGAATAGAACAAGACCTCTTGGTCTTTGAAAGGAAAATTCTTCGAAGGATCTTTGGAGGAGTCCATACCGACGGAAACTGGAGAAGACGGACGAATAACGAAATTTATTCTATTTTTAATGAAAAGGATATTGTTCTGACAATGAAGCTGGGAAGATTGCGATGGGCCGGCCACGTGGCAAGGATGGACAATGAGGCAATCCCTAAAAAGCTCCTTACTGAACCTCTCCGCGGAACTAGAAGAAGGGGGAGACCGAAGCTTAGATGGTCTGATGGAGTGGAGGGAGACGCTAGAGATGTACAGGGAGTCCGTCGCTGGATGACAGCGGCATTGAGCAGAGATGACTGGAGGAAGCTGGTGGAGGAGGCCAGTACTCGTCGCCGAGTTGTTGCGCCAACATAATAATAATAATACATGAACACTGACTACGAAAATTTCAAATCTAACAACTTTGAACATACTACCGACTACAAGGATTGGTTACACCCAGCAGAATTTCCTTGTATTACTGAATGCTTAACTGACCCCACAGACTATGAATATATATACTGACGGAAGCAAGAATGGCGAATATGTAGGCTGTGCTAGTCTCATTTTTAAAAACAAAATTTTAGAAGATGTAATAAAGTATAAATTAGGCCCAGAATGTAGCAATAATCAAGCAGAACAATTCGCCATCCTTAAATCTCTAGAATACTTTCAAAATTTGAGGACAAAAGATAAAACTATTACAATACTAACGGACAGTCAGTGTACTCTATACATGATAAAAAACAGACATTGTCACAATCCCATCATTGAAAAAATAAGATCATTTCTAAGACATCTACAAACTGACGATAACATTCAAATTTCCTTTAAGTGGGTAAAAGGGCATTCCGACATAGCGGAAAACGAACTGGCTGACAAGGCTGCAAAAGAGGCTTCAAAGGATACTACCCTTCCTATATCATATAGTATGATATCCAAACAACACTTAAAACACATGCTAAAAACACAAGCAGTAGACCAGTGGCAGACACGTTGGAACACTACACACAAGGGAAGACATCTACATAACTTCATTCCAGACTTACGGACCTACATTAAATCAAACTCATGGACTAACTTTTACATTACACAAGGAGTCACAGGACATGCGGCAGTAAACAGTTATTTCTATCGATTTAAAATAAGAGATTCTTTCCTATGTCCTTGTGATTTCACTCAAGAACAAAATATACACCACCTCATATATGAATGCAGACTACTCACTGACTACAGAACTATTCTACAGACAAAAACAGTACAGAAACTAGGACATTGGCCGGTGGATGGTCAATGTTTGATGAACAAATCATTTGAAAATTTCCAAATATTTCTTAAAAATTCAATCATTAAAATAGAGGATATAAATATGAAATATCTCTAAACCTCTAAATATTCATAAACTTTTCTCTACATAACTTTGTTGCTGTTTTTATTGAATTTTAAATTATCTATGTTATATAACTTCTTATTCTTTGTTTTATTTTATTTTATTTTTCTTGTTTATTTTTATATTTTTATACCTTTCAACACATGTAAAATTATAATCAAATCGCAAATAATATTTACATGTACATTGTATACTTTGTACAAGTATGGTGTGTACAGAAAATAATAAAATCCCTTCCAACAGGGTTACTGCTGGAAGGAAAACACTAAAAAAAATGTATGATATGTGTTATATTATATTATTTTACTTATCAGTGATTGTACTTAACCAACAGTTTATTTGCGTGTTGTTACAATAATGTAATGAAATTTGAAATTTTATGAACTTTGTGTGGTTTTAAAAAAAAAAAAAAAAATGTGTATGTAAACATATAATCGTTGGTTGGAGGAAAAAAAAAAACATAACATTAAAAAAAAAAAAAAAAAAATAAATAATAATTTAAAGAGCAAATAAACAATTAATATTTAAACAAAAAATAATATCGAAAAATAAATTAAACTTAATAAGCATATAGGTTCGTCAGCAAATCAAATCAAAATCGATATCTTTGATGAATTTGATTAAATCATTTCTGTATTTAGTAAAAAGTATATGTTCTGTCTCAGGCCACGAACCATTTTTTAAAATTAGACTTTGTATTAATTTGTACCTTTGTCTGTCAAATAATTTACAATCATAAAGAATATGCCTAAAATTTTGGATTTGACCGTCATCGTCACATGTGTCAGTTAGTATGATATTAAAGCGTTTTAGGTAGGATTTGGTGTTGCCGTGTTCTGTGAGAAATTGTGTCAATTTATAATTGTTACTATGTAGCTGTTTGTAATTATTTAGTGTTATTTTTGGAATGTATTTGTGAAGGCTTGGTGATTTGCTTGAGTTTTGCCATGAAATGTTCCATTTATTCACCAAATCTTTAATAATCAGCGCTCTGAGATGTGAGATCGGAGCCTTGCTGTAAGAAGGCGGTAGCTGACTCCTTGCTGCCTCTTTGGCTAATCGGTCAGCTCTTTCGTTGCGTCACCAGCATGCGTCACCAGCATGCCCTCGTCACCAGCATGCCCTTTCACCCATTTTAGCCTAACAGATTCTTTTAAGGTCATTAGTTTGAGAATATTTTTCCTGATTTCCTCCGTCAGTGGGTCATGTATGTTTATGTTACCTAAAGAGTGTAGAACGTTCATGTTGTCTGTGTGAATGATTATGTTAGAGAGAGAATGTGAGGGGTTTGCTAACAGATATTCAAGCGATTTTGATACAGCTAGTTTCTCGGCTTGATTGTTTGAACACCACGGAGCAAGTTTGTATTGCTCTTCCATTATGTTCCCTTGCCTATCACTATAGGACCAAGCGCAGCCTACGTTATCTTCATCCTTGCTACCTTCCGTGTATATGTCTGTGATGTCTATGTTGTTTGTTTTCTTTTGGTATTGGATATGTACATATGAACAGGGGTGAAGCCATAATTTAGAGTTAATAGGAAGTTACATTCTACAAGGATAAAAAATTCTTTGATAATCATTAGATGTAAAAAGAAATAATTAAAAATTATTTAAGACTCATCAAGAGTCCCCCTCCACGGAAATCTTTAGTAAAAGGCGAAAGATTAATTCGCTTTGAAGGGAGACCAGAGGTACTCCAAAATTTCTAAACATTAGCTAATGTATTGATCCCGGTAAAAAATATCTGCGCGTCTGCTTTTGTTTGTCTGTATGTGTTAGTGTGTTTGTTTGTATGTGTTAGATGTCTGAAGACAGTTTGTAGTTTTTTAATGTTAAACAATTCTATTTTTTCCTTTATTTTTAAATTGATTGGTAATAGTCCAGCAAGAAGGATAGCTGCCTCAAAGGAGAGCGTTTTATACCCTTTACATATTTTTATGGCTATGAGTCTTTGAAGCCTTTTAATTTTGTTCAGGTTTCTTTTCTTGTTCATAGCCTCATGCCAAACGTGGATTCCATATAATAATTTGGGGACTAATGCAGCATCATATATTACTTTTAGGACTTCTGATCTGAGACCCCATGTGGCTCTTGCTGCAATGGTGAGTTTGTTGATAGTTTGCAGTGAGTAATTATAGACATTGTCAATATGTCGGTTCCAGTTAAGTTTCCTGTCGAACGTTATACCAAGATATCGAATAGTGTCTTGTTGCATTAATTTCATAGAGTTTAATTTTATTTCCAATGCCGGGATTTCTCTTTTTCGCGAAAAAGAGTTTCCAACCAATTGGAAAGAAGGAAGGCTAGTTTTAATTCCTAAAGAAGATCGGATATCCCATAGACCTCTAAGCATGCTACCAGTATTGGGCAAGGTACTAGAGAAACTGTTAAAAAACCGACTCATGCACTTCCTCTCATCTAATGAAATCATTAACAAGCAACAATTTGCTTTCCAACATCAGAGCGGTACAGATGACGCTTTACAAGCACTCAGGAAAAACATATCAACATCAATACAACAAAAAAAAATAATCTTTTAGTCGTAAGTTTAGATATCAAGGCAGCATTTGACAATGCCTGGTGGCCTGCTATTTTAACAAATCTTAAAAATTATAAATGGCCCCAAAATCTCTATATCATTATCAAAAACTATCTCGACAACAGATCTCTAACTATTCAAACAAATGCTTTTAAAATCAATAAAAAACTAACGTTAGGTACTCCTCAAGGATCCTGCCTGTCCCCTATACTATGGAATATTTTATTAAATACCGTTTTTGATATTAAATTACCAACAGATTCGAATATTATGGCCTACGCTGATGACATATTAATTCTAGTTAAACGTAGACATTTTGAAGAATTACAGTCTACTACAAATACTATATTAATACGGCTTGGGCGATGGGCTAGAAGCAACAAATTAATGTTTAATATTGAAAAGTCAAATATATATTATATATAAGTATATTATATATATATTCATGTTTAAATACCGTTTTATTTAGATGAAATTTCGTATTTAAGGTATTAAATATTTTAGCTTTTACACTGTAAAATGTGATAAAAAATTATTATACGTATTTATATATATAGATACAATAATATATATAATATATTTATATATATAGATAACAAGAATTTTTTGAGGGTATGATGGGCTAGAAAATAATTCTATTGGTATAATATATAATATATATATATATATCTATATATATATACTATATATATAAATACGTTTCCTGAGTTTTGAGGGTGCTGAAAAGCAATTCTTGGGCTAAAAAAATTTTCTATCACATTTTACAGTGTAAAAGCTAAAATTTTTCAAGTGAAGTACGTTCAATATAATTTTTTTCACAAGAACCGACATCGGATTCGAATTCAGCATTCAAAAGAACCCTTAAATACGAAATTTCATCTAAATAGAAAAATAAAAATTTGTAAGCTTCAAAATTTGCCTGACCCAAATAGGCATACTTTTATTAAAATTGATTAAAACATGAATTACGCTTAGACGGTTTAACGTATCAACTTTATTTTTTAATCAAAATATAGGGTAGTAATACACTTGAAATGTATTTGGTTTCATCATCCTATCTGGTTTCAAACGCAAGTTAAAAATCAAAATGTTTTTCGGATTTTCCAATTTTTTTAATAGGTTTTTGTTCATCGAATTTTAAATTTATATACATCAAAAGAAAGCTGAGACTCTCCTCTTTCCAGCGATACCAACCAATGAATTGCGTGACAAAGTAAAGGCGATTTGAAGGTATGTAACTAATAATCGGTTTAAAAATTTCATTTTCCAGAAAGAGGGTGAAAAAAATTATATTTTTTTTATTTTGTTGTATAAGCGTTTTTTAATGTTTTTGAGGGTGCTGAATTAGAATCTGACATCAATTTTCGTCTAAAAAAATCTTAAGAGGTAGTTTGCTTGAAAAACTAACTATTTTTTTAGAATTTAATTAACCTAAACCAAAATCTATGAGGCGACTGTATTTTTCCTTGAATCCACAATCAAGAATAAAAATCTTGGTGCAAGAATCATGTCGATATCTTTTTTTAAACTCGAGATAAAAAATAAATTATTTTAATGCTATTTTATTTTTATCTCGACTTCTAGGGCCCATTGGTCGGAACGGCAAAATATGTGTCTAATATTTTTTATCCAGGAACCTCCAAACAAATTGCCAACAAGATCCGTGAGAGACTGAGTGTGTCCTCCCCTTTTAAGATACAGACTTTCAAATTGTATGCTTCTGTCAAAAGGTGGCGGAAATTGTAGGTTTTATATATATATAGAAGGGTACACTCTATACATCCTTAGCAACGATGTTTAGGGCACACTTCATTATGAACGTTTTTAAAAATGAGTTAGTTTGCTAGTTTTTTTTTGTTCAGTTTGTTTACAATAGACAATGATTCTGTATATAAATAACTGGCTAAAACATTTCTATGTAAATATATTAATTAGTCTATATGTGTACATAACGTACGTTTCTATTTCATTTACTCTTTTAAATGTTAATATATAACTATTATTATAGTTATATTACAAACAATGAAAGACATGTGCTTCATTTAAATCTCCGGTTACTCCGACCTTATAGCCTTACCCTGGCCCATTAAGGTAGCAAGAATACAAAAATATTTTTTTCGCGATTTAACCTAGGAGCAAATATTCAAACTCGTTTTCTTTCCTGTATTCGAGAACATTCACTTGCTATGGTAAACGAGACAGAAATTAACTTTAGCAATCCTCTCCTGGAGATACTTAAATAAACTGCCATTTATATCTATATACATACAAATTCATGTGAGACGGCATTTTTTCCCACATATTCAGGGGGAGATCATAGGACTATTGGTATATTGATTGGATGCGTAGGTGACAAATTACGGACCAAAATGTAAAAATCGTGAATTAATAAAAATCGCTTCAACAAATCATTGTATTTCTTGGAGCTGAGTCATTCTCATGCTGGTACAGCTGCTGGTGAACTCAATGCATGTTTGAAATACTCTGTTTTGTGGCGACATGTATTAAAATTAATTTTTAAAACAAATATGCGTATACAACTATAACAAGACGCCTCCACCCAAAGATTATCAAAACAGTTGTTGGATACTGGGAACGGAAAAATGGCTATCGATCAATCCGCACAATGTATCACATTGTTACCAAATTTTTGTAAAATCACAGCAACTACAGAAGACTTAATACACAAAGATTATCCAAACATCGTGCAAAATTACAAAAATCATCAGCGGCTCAGTGAACAATCGATATTAGCAGCAAAAAATAACGATGTTAATGCCTGTAACTACACCATTCAAAACGACATAGAATAAAATAGAAAAAAAATTATTCTGAGACAAAGTCCCTTAAGAATAAGAGTAGCATGACATAACATAAATTATATATTGCCTAGAGATTATAAATCAAACAATAAAATAATATAATTTAAAGTAAATACAAGTTTACGATAAAATAGATAATAAAATGAAAAAAAACCTATATATATATAAAAACACATGCACACTATATACATACATAAACTATATATAAAATCGGTAAAGGAAAAAATATTATATAAGAAATTGATTGAACGATAGTTTTCCTATATCATTAAGAACTTGAAATGAAGTTTTCGGAATACAATACATGAGGTAAAGCATTAAGGCTAAATGTCCCCTCTGTAGTACCAAATGTTGCCACCACGTAGCGTTCCAAAATAAACAAAATTTAGATTCCTCCTCAAATCTCAACAGATCATCCGATTTTGATTCTGTAAAGTTAATTTTGTTCCATATTTCCGTAGAATTTGATGTATTTATTTTAGAAGGCCATATATGTGATATTTACAATTTTAGGTTTAAAAAAAACTACTTTCTAGTATTTTTTAAAGAAAAGTCAACTAATAGGCAAGTGTAGAATAATAAAATATAAATATCGGCGAAAAAAAAAAAAAATTTTAATTATACGAACAACATCGGCCGAAACCCATAAATACGAATTTCTATGCAATTTGTTTTTTTTCAGGTAGCGTCTACATCTATCATGACTAGAGTAGCCTCAAACTACAAATCTAATATAACATTTCCATAGAAAGGTTGTTTTGGAACTCAATATAGAATTTTCACGATCCGAAATGAAAATTTCGAAAAATTATAAATGTAAACAATAATTAAAACTATATAACCAAAACAACTGCATACTTATTGTAAATATATTTAAAAATGCGGGGTGCATAAAAATATAAGAAGGAATTAGGAAAAATCACGTTAGAAGTATGGTAGAGGATAAGCGATTATAAACACTGATCCCCCAACTTCCACCGCCGGGTATAACGACATGCTCTAGCCCAATTTTGGAGGGCCTACAACTTTTGTTCTACTTCACTTCCCCAATGATGATTTTTTATTGACTAGAATTATAACATTGTTCATATATAATGGGAAAAGGATATAAATAAAAACATTATTTTATTATCAATTTATATAAAACTAGTTGAAAAAAAAGGAATTCACAAACAATAAAGTATTATCTATTCCTATTACTAATTAAAAAAATTAAAATTACTTATGCTATATTACTGCACATTAAAAAAATATATATTATGAACAAATATGATATATTATTTTTGTATAAATGTTGCTTATTCTTAATAAGGAATAATTATATTATGAGCTGTATTCATTAAAATTATTTACTTTTTTAATACCCAAATCAAAAAGATTTAGTACTTTTACTGATTTCATATAAAAGTGATGAGTTCAAAAAGTTATTGAATTTTTCAATTGAATTTAAGTTTAATAAAATAACACCAATATGGAACACCAACGCACAGAGAGGTAACTTGTAGGTCCAGCCGGCCAAAAATATCATCTTTTCCTACATATTTTGTGTTCCTGATTTCGAAAAAATATTGTATAAAAAATAAAGGACCTTTGGTTTTTTAAATATGATTAACCTTACAAATAACCAATACTATCAAGTTTATCTGGGCTTTGCAGCCCAGATTAAATAATCCAATTACTTTAACAAGTTTGAATTTCAAAACAGGTCGCGGTTTTTAGTGTGCTGGTATGGTTATTTTACGAAACTTGATCATAACTTTATATATAGGTTCTTATAGTAAATTTAATGAGCATTCAGATGAAAAAAAAGAAATTTCGGATCAAACAATTAGTTTCGGAACTGTAGCCAAATGAATGGTGATATAGGTGTTTTCGCAGAAAAGTGCGACCCTAGTCAAAGAGTGTTGAAATGAGGGGTGTAGATTGCATGAAATATGCGATAATTTCTGATGTCACAGCTTCGCCTGGAGCAATTAGAAGGCAAACCTACTAAAAGACTCCGAACCTGGAGGTTGAGCTAAGGTTGGGGGGGGGAGAAGAGAGGTCCCAATTTCGTATTTTTCGATCTTATCCCGAAAACAGTGGACTCAAGAAAAATATGCTACAAATCGGAATTAAAGCTAATTGAATTTCCTATAAAATTTATTATATACATATTTGTCGAAATTCCAACGGTTTTCGAAATATATGTTATTTAAAATCGATAATTTTAGAAATAAAAAAATGTTTACCTCACTTTTTGTTAAACATTTGCTTCAAATACCAGAAACTTATATATGAAATTAAATTAAATTTAATGCTCTACAATTTTGATTATGAAATTTTTTCTGAGCAACGATCGGGGAAGGTACTAGAAATAAAAGTATTACAAAAAGTAAGGTAACATTTGTTTTTTCCCCGAAAATCACCGATTTTCAATAACGTATATCTCGAAAACCATTAGAATTTCGACAAATTTATACATAATCAATTTTATAGGAAATGTAATCAGCTTTAATTTAGATTTGTAACATATTTTTCTAGAGTCGACCATTTTCGAGATATAGTCAATGTCAAAAATAAAGTACGAATGTTTTTTCGGAATCAAACGTTCCAATAATGTTTTTAATAAATTTATTCATACAGCTAGCCTTTTTCTGATTGTAAGCTTGTAAATATCAATATATATTCTCTCAGCAATTTAGTCACCAAACAGAAAAAAAATGAATAAAATGGAATCATAAGGGGCAAAATATACTTATT
Organism: Euschistus heros; assembly: GCA_003667255.2. Lineage (NCBI taxonomy): Eukaryota > Metazoa > Arthropoda > Insecta > Hemiptera > Pentatomidae > Euschistus > Euschistus heros. The sequence goes on along the minus strand of RCWM02000807.1, from coordinate 2,867 downwards.
TCGCAGTAAAGGGGTTTTAAAACGTACACACTCCCTTTTGCGATCAAATACCTTATTAGATCCATTGTAATATATTTATAAATATTTTCTTTGTCTTTGTAGCCTTCCAAGTTTGTTGACCAAAACAGGGGCCCGAATAGACTAGAGAAAAGAGGGTATGCGGAAAATAAATAATTTTTAAAAAATAAATAAAAATAGTATTTACGAAATCAAATTTTTCCCAAAATTACTTCTTATTTAAATCAAAAGGTTTGTAATGAATTACTTCTTATGTCTAACCGTTTTCAAATGTTAAGCAGTAAAAAAAACACATTTTTTCTACAATTTAGACCCCGGGACGTAAAAAAAATGTGGGAAGTTTCTCATACAAAAAAGCTTGCAATTATTTATTATTACCTTTAATTTGAGATTAGGGTTTTGAAGGAGAATAGTCAAACAAGCCTATACTGTGTGTGATATGTCGAATAAATAAGAAATGAAACTACTCTTGTGAAACAATTAAATGGATTGATCAAAATGAAAAAAAAAAAAAATTCAATTTCACAAAGAAATGGTTGTAAATATCTTGTCCTACCAGACCATTGTTGTTTGAACCTACGATAGTATTAGAAATGTTGATATTTCCTTTGATCCTATGCCGTCTAGGGATTTCGCGTCTTTTCTACCTTCTTCTTTTTACCCGAACCTAGCATAATCTTGACTGTGGATTCCTATGGCAAAACGTAAGATAGAAAAATGAGTTTTATATCTCAGGAATACGCGCGGCAGGAAGGAAAAGAAGGAAACTGCCTATTTAAACTCATTCAATTGAAAAATTCAATAACTTTTTGTACTCATCACTTTTATATGAAATCAAAAAAAAAGAAGAAAAGTACTAAATCTTTTTGATTTGGGTATTAAAAAAGTAAATAATTTTAATGAATACAGCTCATAATATAATTATTCCTTATTAAGAATAAGCAACATTTATGCAAAAATAATATATCATATTTTTCATAATATATATATTTTTTAATGTGCAGTAATATAGCATAAGTAATTTTAATTTTTTAATTAGTAATAGGAATAGATAATACTTAATCGTTTGTGGATTCCTTTTTTTTTCAACTAGTTTTATATAAATTAATAATAAAATAATGTTTTTTATTTATATCCTTTTCCCGTTATATAAGAACAATGTTACAATTCTAGTCAATAAAATCATCATTGGGAAAGTGAAATAGAACAAAAGTTGTAGGACCTCCAAAATAATGCTTCATAGAGCGTTCCAGTAAAATAAGACTCCAAAAGAAAAAAAACTGCGGAACTTTTATTCTCAACGGATCTTTATGTTCTTTGGGGTGCTGAATCCGAATCTGAAGTTTGCAACCACGGCAACCATCGGCTTCATATTCAAAATCGCAAAAAACCGCCAAAAAAAAACCATTATTTTTGTTTTTCTATCTATAACAAGATAACGAACCTTTTTTCGAAGGAAATATTAAATTCAAATATTAATTGTAGCTGGAACTAGTACCTACATAATGAAAAAACGAAATCCGAAATCGGACCATTTTTCGCGAAGTTACGTTATTGGGAAAAAATGGAGAAATTGTCCAATTTGCCGTCAGTCCCAAAGCTCCGCGAAAACACGTTTGTCGTACTCTTTTGGCTATAACTCTGAAACTATTTGTCCGATACAACATTACTTTTTTTCATCTTAAAGCTGATTAAATTTACTATAAGAATAAATTTTTAACCAAACTCCGTAAAATGTACATGCCAGCCCGCTAATAAAAACGTACTATTGTAAAATCCTAGTGTTTTTTGGCACATTTGTCCCTCTAACTCCTCAAATATTTGTTCGATTCCAAATTTCTTTTATCTATCTCAAAGCTGATTAAATTCGCTATCAGATGCTATATATGTAAATTATATTAAATCCTGTAAACCACCCAAGCTAGCACGCTAAATGTGTATGTTTTGGCAAAATATGTAAATTATGACATGTTCAGTAGACTGGTGTGGGTATTTCCCGGTGTTAATTATAAGTTAAATATATAGGAGCCAATAGTACATTTAACCAGCTTTTAAATAAAAATATTAAATTTTGGATCCGACAAATGGTTTTGGTGATATAGCGATAATGTGCCAAAACAACATTTATTTTACAAAAGTAAGTGATTTTCAGCGTGATAGCTTGTGTATTTCAAGAATTTTGATAAAAATTTCATATATAAGATCTAATTGTAAATTTAATCACCTTTCAGATTTCAGATCAAAAAAAACATTTTGAATCGGACAAATACTTTCGGACTTTCTTCGAAAAAAGCTTCGTTATGGTGTTATAGATAAAAAAAAAACGAAAAGAAGAAAAGGGAAATCTTTAAAAAAAAAACGAAAAGAACGGGTTTTTTTTTTTTTTGCGATTTTGAATATGAAGCCGATGGTTGCGGTGGTAGCAAACTTCAGATTCGGATTCAGCACCCCAAAAAACATAAAGATCCGTTGAGAATAAAAGTTCCGCAGTTTTTTCTTCGGCAAACGCTTATTTTACTGGACTATTATAGAAGGGTAGGGGATCAGTGTTTATAATCGCTTATCCTCTGCCATACTTCTAACGTGATTTTTCCTAACTCCTTCTTATATTTTGATGCACCCCGCATTTTTAAATATATTTGCAATAAGTATGCAGTGTTTTTGGTTATATAGTTTAATTATTGTTTACTTTTATAATTTTTCGAAATTTTCATTTCGGATCGTGTAAATTCTATTTTGAGTCCCAAAACAACCTTTCGATGGAAATCTTATTTTAGATTTGTAGTTTGAGGCTGCTATAGTCATGATAGATGTAGATGCTACCTGAAAAACAAAACAAAAACATTTGC